>VXBA01011249.1:2967997-3041411 GCA_013399895.1 Serilophus lunatus | reverse complement strand
ATATGTGCAACTGGTTGACAGAATTCCAAGTGTTTCCTGCCATGTTGTCCTATAAGCAAGTTGGACTTTCTGATTGGTACTTTTCCAAGTTGCTCATATGCCTAGTCTGAAAACCAGTATCATGTTTATCACATTCCCTCTTTATATTACTGACAGATATTCAGGCTGTAAGTTGTATCAGCTAGTTATTTGAGAATTTCATACCTAAATTTCCTGAGGATACTTGAGTAATTATTACCTAATAATTTGTTACTAATTCAGGGACTCATTTTAAGACCTTTTCTCTTGACTTTTCAATTTAAGACAGTGCTTCCAGCCCATTCTCTTGAAAAGAAAGAATCCTCTGTAAGTTTCTCTCTCAATAATGAATCACAAAGAAGTAGCTTTTTTCTTAGTTGTATTTTCTGCAAGTGCTCCTCCTATTAGACTGTGATCATCTATCAGCCCTGAAGGCTCTCTGGCAGACATTCTGTTTATGATGCATTAGAAATAGATTTTTATTGTTAGTTTTTACTACTTTAGGAAGTCCTTTCTCAGCCGCTTTTGTCCTTTCTTACCCTGGTTTTACTTTTGACATGCCTTAATTTGTTTTATGGTTTTCAATATTGTGTAAGGACGGTACAATTTGACGCACGCTTTCTTGTTTCTATTATTCCCCTTTACTCCGATGCTTAGCTCTACAATGCTTTGATCTCACTTTCTTCAAAACCTCCAGCCAGCATGCATTTTTAGAAAGTTGTCCACAAACAATTCTGTCCCACTTAGGAGTAACTTTTGTTTATTCTTTTTACTTCTTTTTGTCTAACCTATCAATTAATTCTCCCTGAGTGAGATTTTGGGTTTGACGTTTTAAGTCCTACATGGAGATAGATTGTGAGTACACTGTGGTCAAAATTTTCAAAGGTAGCACTTTGAATCTCTGCTGGGTTCAGAAATTAGTCAACCAAGAGTTTCTTTTTTGGGGGTTTCTGACCAGTTGATTCAAGAATGCAGTTACTGCAGGAAACAGCAGCTGTCCATATATCTGAGACCATCAAATTGCCTCACTCCTTCATGTTTTCTGTCCCTCCAGTCACTCTGATCTCACTCAGCATGTCTCCATTGATATTCTTGTCATACTGTCTTATCCCAAGTACCAAGGGACTCTAAAACCCTTGCTGTTAGTATTTAAACCCAGGTGTCCTAGGTCAGTCTTTGCATACTGTTAGGCTTCTGGCATTTGTATGGAAATAAATATTTATTCATGGTCTTCTTGTCTATTTGGGTGCACTGCATAAATGGGACTTTATTATTGAGAAGCTATTGAAAAATCATGTCTTCCTACCAGGATTTTATTGATATCTGACCTAAATGACTTTTTTTTCAAAGGATACAGAATTTTTATTACTTTCCCAGGAGAGGATGAGTCATTCAAATCTTTGTGCTCTTTCCACAGCTTTTCATTTTAAAACTCCCCTGACACTTTTCTAACTCTAAGTGCTTACAGTGTGATTTTTTGTTTTGATATAGACAAGAGATTGTCTTTACTCAGTAGGCCTAATTCAAAAGTGTCCTTGGTTACTAATTAAACCTCTTTCCCAATTAGTCCCTCTTCTCTGACCAGAGAGACAGAGCAGCTAAACAAAGTCCTAAGTTACAGGGCATTTGATAATCATATGCTGATTGTCTAGGTTAATGTACATCATCTGTTAAACAAACATCTGTTGCAACAGTGCTCTCCTGGACTGAAAAAGGTTGTACCAGAGCTCAAAATAGGGTTATCACCCTGAGCTAGTTATGTTGCTTACAGCACAACTGGTTTGTTCAGAGATATCTCTGTTATCTCCACAGGACAATGCACTGCTTTATATAATCATTCATTCCTTACAGAGTACGTGATTAAAGGCAGAAATACAAAATGAGATTCTATGAGTACTCTCCAAACAGGAAGTAATTTAAGTCCAGCAATAGGAAATACAGAGAAGATAATGAGGTTGGGAAATACGTTTATCAGTGAGTAATTATACTTAAAGCTGGTAGATGATGCCTCTGTGGGACCAGGATTCACCATTCTGAAAATTCCTCTGAGGTTTGTTACCCAAGACCATATATTGAATGTTTTAACTGTAGCAAAAACATTTGACATGAGATGAAGGATGTAGAAATGGCATGGCCATTTTACTTATATATATATTTGCAGGATATCCCAAAGGCTTACATAATAAATTATTATTATTATACAGCATCACAAGAATTTCCATACACACACTGACCTTTTTTTAGTATTGACTAGCATCCTATGTGCTGAGAAGTTTGACTGTCATTATAGGTGAATCTCGAAGCAGGAATTTTCAGAGAAAGCATCCTGGGCCCATGAATGAAGACAGGACTATGGACATCTTTTGTATTATTTGTGTAAGTAGCAACTCATATTGTAGTCAGCACAGATGTGAAGATTCGGCCTATTCTTTCCAGCTCTGAGGTATCTAACTCAATTTTGCATTAATAGAAAAGATTCAAAATTATATATGAAACCTATCTGCAAAATTCATTTGAAACTGTTTATGACGAGAAAAGACACTTTTCTGACTGAAAATGTGTGTGTTCATCATAGGTACTCCTCCTGGAGGTAGATACAATTCCTTAAACTTGGTATCTCACTGACTGTTGAAATAAGTAATGAATGCAGAACAAGATGAAAAGATTTGGGAATATAATTCATTATTGTAGGGCCTGTATGTTCGGTCAATTTCCAAAACCATCTGCAAAATATTTTTGGAGTGAATGAGCAAAATGTCACCGACTGTTGCAGTGAAGGAGAAAACGAGAGTTCATTTCCAGTCTCAACCTGGCTAGCTGCTTCCTAGTAATAAGAGACCATTTCAACGCAGGCAGCTTATAAATAAAGTCTTCTCATTGAATGTGGAAAATATTGCACACGTTGTGTAATGTATATGTTAAATAAAAAAGTCTCCCTTGTTGGATTGGCAGCTCGAGACTGCTCCATTAGCTCAACAGCAGAGTTGTGGGCCCCTTGGCCCCATCCCATCAACCTAGCTTGGCTTAGGAAGTTAATTTTGAATTTGGCATGGGCACAAATTTATTTAAGGCAATGTTTGTTAGGTTCTAGCTGGTGGATGGAAAATATAGTATATGATGCCCAAATTGTGACCTCCTGTGTGGAACTCCAGCAATGACTTAAAACTAAGAATCGTAGAAAATATAAAGTGTAGACATAGATGTACTTCAGCAGTTTCAACTACTATTGCTTTAGCCAGCTGAAACACTCAGCAACAGAGCCCACAAGACAAAATCCTAGTCCTAAAAGTTCCTATGTGACTGGACCCTGAAATTCCTTATCAGCCAAAGCACTTTGAACTGAATTGGCTACAAAAAGGGGGTTAACAGAATAAGATTTTGCTGGATCTAAGTTGCTCTAAATTAATTTTTATTTCCACTTCAGTCAGAGCTGGCTGTCAGGTACTTACAAGGACTTTTCTTTAAGCATGTGCAATTTTCTTTTCCCTTATATTAAAAAGAAATTGACGTTGTTTCTGCACTACTAGCTCTATCTACCCTTCAGCAATTTTGCCCTCTTGCCTATCTCCTTCTTTTGTAGATGACTAATATTGTCTCTCCTCATCTTTCTCACCCTCTTCTTGCTTCCAGCTGTCATAAAAACTGTCATTGCCTCCGTTTCTGTGCCCACATAGCCTTTGACCAGACTAACAGTGTTACAGAACCACGATACCATTGCTGAGGAAGCAAAGGAACTTTAATAACAAGATCCTTTTATGAGAGAAGGTAATCTTTCTGAGAAAGAGCAAATAAACTTGCTCTTTGTTTTGAAATTTCTTCTGTTTATTCTCAGCTAAACCCCATATTTTCCCCATGTTGTTAATGTTTTCAGGTGCCTTTCTTATTTTTTATGGTTGCTATGACCTTAACATTCATCAAAGCTGAAAAGCTAAAATTGATTCGGTTTAGACATAGCAATAGAATGAGTCATGTCAGTAAACTTGTTCAACCGTTTACTGAAGTCTGGAGACTCATATGTGTTTGCAGTACACACATGCTTGAGTGGAGCCTTGCTTAATGGCTGCCCTAACAAAGACATTCTTTTGGGTCCCTCTCCACTTGTGACTCATCTTGCTACTGCTGGGCACTTGTGACTTTGCTCTCGTTTTTGGCATCCACGACAACTTTGTAAAAGAGCCCAAAGGTAAAGCTTAGTTTGGGAAGGAGGAAACAACAGCTACGCCCAAGTTGCCCTTTGTGCCCTTGAAGCAGGAGTCAAGTTGGAGAAAAATATAGGGAGTGTTCTGGCTAGCAGGTCAGAGAAATGAATATATTGACACTTTCTTGGAAGAAATACAAGTCATATGACCTGTGTTGTTCCCCCATGAGAAGCCACATTTGTTTATGTCAGAGATAGAGATGCCAAACTCACATTGTGTCATGCCTTATTCCAGCAGGTCAGCCCTGATTTTTTTAAAATTAAGAAAGAGACATGCTTAGAAATCATCTTGTGTTTATTTAGCTAAAATCCGAGTGACTTGTTTGAAGGTGAAATCTGCTGGAGTTCTTTTCTTTCAAACAATCAGAAGACAACTTGGATCATTTGAATGTTACATGGCTGAAACTTTTTAAGGTTGATTATGTCTCTGTTATTGGTGGCTACAAGAGGCTCTTGCTTAGATATAAAAGGATTCAAAAGGTTCAAGAGATTCTAGAACATAAAAATATTTTTTTAGTACTGCAGAGGCACAGATGGGGTAGTTAGAGTTGTTCTGGAAAGCGTATTTCTGAACTTCACGAATCTTGCTCATTTAACCATACTTTTCTAGGAAAAAGACGCACTGTCTCTGTGAGTGCCCAGTTTTTTCAAGCCCAATTATCCTCACTACATGTACCAAGAGCTGCAAACAGACTACAAGTCAGCTCTAGCAATATTTTTAACTTGGTGGTCAGAAAATTATAGGAAATGCTCATCCACTAATCTTGCCAATACATTTCCACAAACTTTCTCCCGGTAACCACATTACTTCTGCTACTCAAATCACTGTAGTTTTTTGGACAGCATTTCCAAGTGGCTGACTGGTGGCTGTTGAAGAATCTCTTGAATTGTGGAGTAACTGAACTGATGGATAGGTGTCAACAATATGACAGTCCATGTGAAGTGCTTGAACGTAAAGACATGCACAATAGGCAGTGGTAAAACACCATCATGTTGCCTATTCTAGTGAGATTGCTATAATGAATGAGTATGGAAAACATGGCTTACATCTTTCTGTGGAATGGTAACGATAATAATTGTTGCTGCTTTTGAAGGCATACCTATAAAATTGTATTCACTGATGCTTCCAGGGAACATGGAAGTTTTCAGTGGTTTGAAGAACACCTGTAATGTAATTTACAAGTATGCTGATACCATGAAAAATCCTGAAAAATTAAAATTCTTATGAATCTTGCACACGGATCTAGTAAATGACCTTGAACTCTTGTAGCCCTTTCAGCAGAACTAGAGTACAACAATATATATTCTTTGAGGAAAATTATTTTCTTGCAGTGTGTCTGTCACAAAGACAGCATTGCTGAGTTTCTGAAAACTAATAGTGAATATTAATAGCCAGACTTCAGGGGAGTTGTGCTGGTTTGTTCAGTCTATCATCTCAAGATCTGAAGCTTGAAGAAGATACCAATTTGATGTGATGCAAAGTGAAACAGTTGAGTTTTGCACACTACCTGTTGAAGGAATAGTAGCTATAATGAAACACTTAAAAGCAGCCTTGAGCTAGTCTAGCTACTTTTCTGTGTGTGGCACATATGAAAAGCCATCTCTGTACAGGCTCAGTAGTATTCTTTAGCACATTGGCATTTTTATAAATTATATCTTTTGCATTTAATATTTATGTGGAATCTGTTTGTATGTTAGGGTTTGTCATAGGCCAGCTTCAAAAGGTTTGGAATTACAGATTCAGCTAAGCATTTTAGAGGTCAGAGGCTTGTCCAAAGCTTATCCAACCTCTGAAGTATGAAAATCCAGAGTGAAAACAGTCTGATGGGAATAACATGTTGCCCTCAAATGGTGCCTGTCTTGTACCTGCTTTTTGTTTGTTTAATTTTTTCATCTCCATTTTCTCTTTTCTGTGCCATTCCTGATGTAGAATCATCTCTTAGACCAGGCCTTAATGTCCTCTTCAGTCATACATTTCCTAAGGACTGATTACTTCTACAAATCCCACAGGCACTAAATCAGGTCTGCTGTACTCGAGTTTCTATCCTTCTCCCCAGGACTCTTTTATATCTGCTGCATTATGCGATTTTTGTGCTCTTTTATTATTTTTTACATAAATGTGTGATTGAAGAAATACATCTTATTCCTGGAGTGGAAAGCCAATAAGGCTGGTGGTTCCTGCATCCAGCAGAGCGTTTTTGTAGTTCTGTAGAGGCTGCAAAGGAAATTGTGTCTCCTGTCCAAGAAAGTTTGTCCTTACCATAGGCAACTCAATCATTCCTCTGGGAACACACTGGAAAAGCACTCTCCACTCTCCATTTTGATGTGGATGTCAGAAAGAGCAAAAGAACAAAATGAAATAAAAACTAAAAAATTATTTATTTTCTCAGGGTATCTGTTTGGGATTTTCAGGTACTTTCTGCTTATATTTAAGGTGGAAATAATAGCAAGAGAAATTCCGTGACATTTTGGTGCTTTCACCTGAAGAAAAAGACAACTCTTTAAAGGCTCAGATAAATTCAATTCAGTATTTATACAAGTTTTGGATGAATTTGAAATTGGGATCTGATTATACTCAGTCTTTGGTGAATTTGAATTCTCTCTTTGAAATCCAAGTTATTGGCAGTCCTTTCTCCTCATAAAAAAATAAAAAACAAAAAAACAAGGCTAACACAAAGTACCTGAGAACATCAAGGCTTTTAAAACCAGATTCAGCACTTTACCAGCTGAAATTGTATCCCGGAAGGTCAAAGGCTGCTGTGGTGCCAGGTGGGATGGGAGCGCTCCTCTGTTGTTCTGTCTAACACAGGCAAAGCACCCTCTTACCTGCTCTCCTCTTGCTTGCTCTTCCTCATTTCTCCTGCTCCTCCTGGCATAGCTATGATGATGATGGGTAGACTTTTAATGCTGATTATTTTTCTGGGGTTTTTTTGTGTTTTTTTTTTTATTCTAGTTGTTCTTTTTGCCATCCCAAAACTCCATGTGCATTCGGGACTTGCCTGCCATGTAGGGGCAGCAAAGAAAGCAGAGGAGAACTGTGAGCATAATGAGAAAACAGCACCCAAGTGGAAACAACCACCATGTCTATTTTCTTTATTGAAACACTTTATTCTATGAGAGCATGTATAAAACTAGAGCACCACAAGTTTCATGAATAAGTTCTCACAAGAAAATGTAAACAATTAGGAAAATTGTTCCGCGACTTATATTTGTTTTTCTCTTTCTGTCTGAGTGGTAGCCTTAAGCCTATGTGAATTACCGTGACAGAAAGGCCTGCCAAGTTCTCTTTCTCAATGGTACTAAAATGTGTCTGGGTTCCACTCTGTGAGATGAAAGCACAGACAGTACTGGTACTCTCACAAACTAGTTTGGTAAATTAAATATGTGACCACAAAAGGCAGGGGGCTAGGGGGAAGGGAAAAGGGATGCAGCCATCAGTCAAAGTTAAGGAATGGACACACACCAACAAGTCTATGGTCATCCACAAATGTATCATATTTTAAAAAGGTTACTTCATTAAAATATTTGTGACAGAAATGTGGGCACCCATAATAAGTGTGGTATGCTGCCCAAAGAATGCATATTTTAAAAAAATGTACTACGTAGTAGGAAATTGTGGCCATTTATCTTATAAAACTGTTTCCTCTTTTAGACTCAGTGGGTCAGAAGCTCACTGCTGTAGATTGCACAGATCCGTTGGCTTCTAGTTTTTAACAACTGAAAACAGGGTCTAGGAGGAATCTAAGAAGGTTTAGAAAACCTTACTTCTGTCTGAAATGTTTGTCATCTTTCTATACAGGACAAATAACAAAAACTGTACCTGAAATAGGGAATTGCCCATGCTAGCAGGAATGGGATTGACCCGGGATAATTTACTCCTGGGTACATAATTTACACATGTATGCCCTGGAAAGGCTGTTTTAAAAGGTTTTTAAAATTTTAGGGTTTGGGGCAGGTTTTTTTTGAGGCAGAGGCGAGAAACCATTTTGGAGATTATAGTGGTGTTTCCAGAAACAACAGTGCTCGCTTTAGCCTTAGATGGGGGAGTTTTCCATTTCCCTTACAGCTTATATTGAATTACTTTGCTTTCTTGTCATAGGCAAAACCTTTGATGAGAAAACCTTGATGGCATTTCAGAAGAGGAAGAAAACCCGCCTCTGCAGAGTCACCAGAGACTTTGGCTATTACTAATTGATTCTACATGGAGAGAACACAGTGGTGACAGCCATCAGTCTGAAACAGTGAGACAAAGAGGTTTTGACCTTCTTTGAAGTGCTGTGTACAGCAGCTCTTAGAAATGTAAAAGTTTCTCTTTGCCTGCTGAGGTCTTCTATGCCACAGGTCACGTCAGGGTGATTTGTTCTGTGCATGTTGGGAAGGATAACGATGGAAGGATAAGGACTTACGTGGACAACCTTTGGGTGTAGCACTAAACTCACTACTTAGGTGGTAGGGCCACTTGGCCCTAAGATTTTTCTCAGTTTTAAGGCAACCCATACGATGACCTTGCAAAGCCCCTATCTAAGGCTTTGATTTCACTTAGAAATCTGTCCAGTGTAACAGTTGGCTGCAAGTGCAAAATCACCATTTGTCTTGCCTAGTGCTGGTAAGTGAGATTCCCAGTGAGCAACAGAGCTATGCTCTTGTTAATTCAGCCTACATCCCAAGCTTGGGTAGTGTAGAGGTGGTGTGGAAAGAGCAACTTCTGGCAGCAGCAAATGGCACAGATATGGATGGGGAGGAGACAAGAACCCCAGCAAGGCTGCTGGGGGAGTTGCTCCCTAGTGCCAGCAGCCTTGGCTGCAGCAGCTGGCCAGGCATCCCAGTGCACAGCAGAGGTTGCCCCAGGTCTCAGTAGGTGTAACCCAGGCTGCATCCTGCTCTCTCCCAAGCCAGGTCCAACTTTCTGCTTGAACTTGCAAGTGGGTTCTTAGCTGTCCTCTCCTGCAGCTGTGATAGGAAAGGTTACCCCAACCTGGTACAGAGTTTATAGGATTCTTTTGGTCTGCTCCTGTCCTCTTGGTATTGTATTTTTTTACAAGGCAGTGAAATTATCATACTCTGAGAAAAATGTTGTCAGCCTGCCTGCTGTCTGATGCAGCCTGGTGCAGTACAGTAGCAATTTATTTGCCATTGGGCAGTATCTTTGCAGGATGGGCACCATTCATGGCAGCAGAGGAAAACTACACATGTCATGGAAAGTCATGGTCCATCTTCCCTACTCTTCTCTGACTGATGCAGCCATGCACCCCCAGCAATGACTGCATGAGGATGCAGGAGGCTGAGGTGGAACAAGCACGTTGCAGCTCCAGTTGGTCCATTTGCTGGTGTAATCCAATGTGCTGTGACAGCTCTTTGCTGAACAAAGAGAACAAGTAACTTCAAGAAATTGCTGCTGGTCCGAGAGATGAAACTGAGAAGCTGATAATAGTGAGAGATTATGAAAGGCATATGATGGTAATGCAGTACCTTGGCAGTCTCATCTCAAAAGAAAACAGGACATTCCTGGCACACCAGGTAACATTTTCTTTTTGAGTTACTGCCACAAAAGGCTGATTAACTTCTCAAACACAAACAACACCCTTGTGCGGACAAATTAGCAAAAAATTCAGATGTCCTGTACAGGTTAACAGTGGTTCCTATAAGTATGAAAAGTAATATATTTAATGGAGTCTGACCTTTAGCTTTGGAGTTTGCATTTGTTCACTGTACGCTAATTATTCTGTATTCTTGAATGAAGATATAAATTCCATGCTTGTCTTCCTATGACCTAAGCATATATTTTGAGACAAATGTCATTGAATGTTGGGAGGATTGTAAAATGGACTTATGCTTGAAAATGGAGTTTGTAAGGAAGGAATAACTGGTTTGGTTTAACAGTCCTGCGTGATTTCAAAATCTAGATTTGAGTCTATGTATAAAAAACATTTGTCTTGGATTAATTTTAAGTAGATTTTTATTTCTTAGGAATGCCATGATTTAAGAAGTTCTTTCCCAATCAGTAAACTTGAAATTAACCACAGCAGTCATATCTCAGAAGTTTCAGAGTTCAACTGAAAGGTGTTTTCAACAGCAGTATTTAAAATTATCCTTGTTTGGTGATTGCTTCTTCTGAGCTTTGCTAAGATTATTAAAAATAGCACAGGCTGTGGAATCTCTGTCGTGGACAGAGCGCGTCAACACCCAAGGTTTTCAAAGAATAGGAATTTTTGATGTTTTGTGGTTTGATCTTCTGAAAATTGGTGCAACAAATAAATTAGTAAGTAAACTTAGCAAAACTGAAAATTAAGTATTTTTTTTTATTCCTACTAATATTTTTGTTTGACTTCTCTGCCAGAAAATCTAATCATTTAGTCATTCTGATGATGTGAGATTTCTTTTACAAAATTATTTGCTTTTTATGGTATTTTATTTACTTACATTAGTAAAAAAAGCTAAAATGCCTTGCCTGAAAGGGAAAATATTTGGGTTGGAATTGAAGTTCTCTGCTCCTCTGTAGGCATGAGAGTTGTGTCTGCTCCTAGACTCTGCAGCCAGATGGCATTTAAGACACCCTTTAACCAGAGGTTTTCCAAAGAGCCCTTCTGAAGAGGAAACTCTTGTACAAGAACTTGTCAGATGCAAGTCCACAAGTATTAAGGAATTGTATTTTCAATGACTTTGCTTGACTATTGGAATTTGTTTTGAAATATTTAGAATTTTTTTAAAACAATTGTTTTGGAAAGATAACATTTTTTTTCTAAGAAGCTGTAAGGGAAAACTTCCAACATTGTGTTTGAATTATTTGCAGTTATGTAGGAAAAGACAACCTGATGTTTTTAATAAACCCATAAAATACTTTGATAGTAAAGATAGGTATCTCAGGAGTAAAATGTAAGGAGTAAAAATTGTCATGTGCAAAGATTTGTCCCAGCTGATCAAGTGTGGTTTTAAACAACACATTTTACTTCCTTAATTCTTCCACTATGGAAAGTAGTTTCTTTTTAATGTAAATGAGAATGCAGTTTATATTGCAACATCCGCCTACTCATGTTTTTGACTGTTACATTTGTGAAAATAACTGCACTTCAAAAATTCTGTACTAATTTTTGAGATTAGGTTAAAACTCAACAGCCCTTGCTGAGCACTTGTAACCAGTTCAGTACAAACTATGTTTACCTTTTGAGATACATCTATTATAGCATTTATACATGATGACGTCATTATATCTGATTTCTCCAAAGTGCAAATAAAAAAAGTCTCTGTGGTTCTAGAGAGGCTTTGCCTTCTGGACCTTGCAGACTACCAGGGATTAGTTGTGCTGCCATAGAGGACTGCACCATGCTTTAAGGAGGTCACATTCAACTTTCAGTCTTGCTAAAAGCTTCCTGGTCCAGCCCATGCCATGCAAATGTGGGAGGTGGGATCTCAATACATCCTCTGATGTATGCATTTTGACGAGTGCTTCAGGGAGGCTGGGGGGTGACGGGAAACCCACCACCCCTCCTGACAAGGTAGGAGCTGTTATTGAGCCAAGGGCTGGGATGGGCAATACGTTGGAGATCTGCCTCTTTCTCCTCAGCTCATTTTATATCTGTGTGTGCATTTTGCAATCTCTTGGGAAAACTTGCAGAGGGGAAACGGCTGATAAAACACCCCTTAAAAACTCACTGTACCTTGTGTTGATTTCATTGCTGTTCAGAACTTTGACACAAGAGACATGTCATTCTCTGTCTTTTTCTGCTCAGCAGAAGAGTATGAACAAATCATTGAAAAAAAATTTGCAAAAAAATATTATTTTTGGCCTAATTTTATGAAGGGTTGTGTTGCTGTGGCATGTTGCCTTGTGCTCCCTCTGGGAAACTAGAAAGAGATCAGCATTTTTGAGTGTTTTTGCTGGAAATAGAGCGTAAGTTATTGTCTGTGACATGAAAATTTCCCCTGTTGGGACTCAAAATACGTTTGCCTTTACCTAAATCAATAAAGCATGGCAAACCCTGCAGAACTATTGATTCTGAGTTTGGTAGATAGTGGTGGCTGGTAGTCATTTTTTTAGAAAGGGAGAATTGCTACTTTCACCCATAAAAGCTGGGACCCTGAGCAGACTCAGCAGCAGCAGCCTACAAACAGATTACAGAGAGGGGGATACCGGAGCTGGGAGTCTGGCCTTCATTCTTTTGATTGAATCATACTCAGTTGCTTCCTGAAGTCCAGCCTGGGTCTGGCTCCGTCTTCCAACTCTGATTCACTGATTTAATTCACCCAGGCTTTTGACTCCCTAGCAAATGCCTGCTGATATTAAAAAAAAAAAAAAAAAATCCTCCCCTTGACTTAAAGGGACTTTGTGTGGGTCTCCTGGAGCACATGGACTAAAATGATTCCTGATACCCTCAGGAGAAAGTGTGTTGAGAAAGACTTCCCCATCCCACCTGCCTAGCCTTGGCAACTTGATTTTCTGTTGTGCTCAAAAAGAAAGCCTTTGGACATATCTTGTTGTCTCTGTTAGAAGCTTTTCTGCCATCTTGGAGACATCACCTTCTTTACCTCCTTTATAGAAACCACAGAGGACACATAACTTCTGTCAATTCATGTATTTTAAATTAAGTTTGATTATGAGCTGCAGTTTGTCAGGATATTGAACCAAACCTTATAAGGCAGAAGCTTTCACTAAGCAATTATCAAAAACTGAAGTTGTAGATTATTTCACAGGAAGTGAATTTCCTGAACAATTAATTATCAAGATAATAACATAATATTATTTGAATGATGCTGTAACATATGTTTCCCTTCCTAAAATATTAATCACCAATACACCATAGGAAAAAAATCTTGTGTATTTTTGTGATGTATCAACTAATTGGAACAGACTTTCTTAATAGTGTTTGTTATTAGAAATTTCTAAATGGTCAGTAGCTGCTTCATCGTTCTTCACACTTATATTTAAAAAAGAAAACAACCAAGTGACGTGCGCCCAAAGCCTCATTTGTGCATGTGATTGATGGCGAAGTCACCCAGAATGACAAGTTTCACTCTAGATTTTTTGGTAAAGTAAGAAAAATACAAAGATCAGGCTAATTTGCAGATCTGAGCACTTAAATTGCCTTAATGCTGTGGAAGTCTTACTTTACCCAAATCTCAACTGACATGCTTTTGATTTCTACCTGTAGGCTACCAACAGTTTCTTAGGGTAAAAACTAGCAAGTCAGTTCTGTTCTAGTCACTTTCACAAAGCCAGAGGCGTTTGTACCTGTGAATGGAGGGAAAAGACTGAACTAGAGTTAAGAATCTGGGAATGGAGGCAACAGCACTGACAATGAATTTATAAGTTCTGTTGTGAGCTTCAGCCCAGCAATTACACTGGCTCATTTCTCCCTTGTAAAAATCTCGGAGAGTAGAACTCCCGAGCTCTGTCGCTTTTATTCCCACATCTCTTCTGCATAAAGCAATAATCCTTTTGCAGCACTGATTTTAGGAGGATGATGCTTCTCTTCCTCTGCTTGCTAACTGACATAGACACGTGGGGTCTCTGTCTGCAATAAACAACGAAAAAGTGCTCCTTTCAGATCTCAGCTGGCTTCTCTCGGAAGTGGGTTTCTATGCTCCCAATCTCTCGCTGACATTTGTTTTATTTGGAGATCACCAATAGAGTCAGTGGTGTCTAAGAGGGGTTTACCTCTGCTGCCTCTGAGCCCTGGTCTTTTGGGCGATGGGGTGATGGGACTCCATACAGCACAGCTGATGTTCCCTCCAACAGCCCCTCAGAGCAGCCACCCATGGTTGTTGGCTCTGTGTCTGGGCTTCCCCTTTGTGGAGACACTCTTCAGGCAGGGATAGGAAGGAAGTAGAGGAACATTAGGACCACATCATCTGCTTTAGCTCGGAGTTATGTTTTGTAGCCTCAGACCTCCAACTACTCCTCAGTTTCCTTCCAGATTCAGGCCTCTGTCTCTTGTGTGCTGGCCTATATGGAGAGACGATTTGGTGACAGCAGCCACAATGAACCAGCCCAGCCACATGCCTTCTCTACCTGATGGGCTGATACTGCTTCTCCTGATCTCAACTACTGTGAATTTTGTTCTATTTTAGCAGTAACAAAAAAATGCAGAAAACATTTCTAAATCGTCCATCCCTTGGTCATTATCATGCCTGTGTCTTTGCAAATTGCAAAGTCAAACCAAGGCTGTTGAAACTGCTCGTTAGAACTGTCTGTACCACATTGAAAGGCAGCTACAATATTTGTGGTGAAGCGACTAAGTGGCTTTTGGAGTTTGGCAATGGGATGCAGACACTGGGACCTCTAGGTTATCTGTTCAAGTAGTCTTGATGAGTTGTAACCAGCAGTTAGTGCTTAAGAGACATAACTGTCCCTTTAAAATAAATAGGCAGTCACCTATCTTATCTAAAAAGCTCAACTATTCAGGCCAGTGATACTTCTGTGCCTCTTTCAGTAGAGCTTTAAAATACACCGGGACTCCTGCATAATTTGTTTGTTCATTAGTTTGTTTGTTTATTATTTTGGTTCTGCCATAGAACAGAATTCCCTAGAAATGTATATGTACCTAAAAAGGCCACATAGAATGGAGTTCAGTTTTGTTTTCAAATGAATGTAAAAAATCACATCCAAAATTTCTACTGCTTGTCTTTAGGGCTCTTTTGTTGTTAGTTTTCACCAAGGAGTGTCCTCAAGCAGTCCGAGGCAGGCACAGCTGGGAGTGGACTGTTTATTTGCCCTTCCAGGTTGGACCCACAAAACAAAAAGGTTTCAGAAGGCGATTCAGGGATGAGTCCTAAGTAGGAAAGAGGGATTTTGTGGGACTGGTACTGATGTGCTTCCAGTGTTTTGGTATACTATGCTGCAGAAGGAGGAGAGGACACAGAAGCAGGGGTGGGCTTGGCCTCAGCACAGGAACCACACCAGGGTCTTAGGCTTATGCAGGCTAAATGCTGGGAGTAATTATAAGAGGCTTGCTGTGGAAACGGATGGTGGGTATGTGATTTAGTGTGACCTGGAGGTCAGCCCTTATTATAAATGTGCTCCATGTCTTTGAGTACCTAAGTATTTTTGAAAGGTCTGAGCATCATTAATTTCCTCTACTGAATTTGCCATGCAAAGGGTTCGCAGATGCTTGAGTGTTACCAAAAATCACCAATGCTAAAGGTTCTATGGCTAGGCTGACAGTCAAATGCAAGTCTACCAGCCACAGATACAGTCTTTCATAATCAGGGCTGATCTAGACTGACAGAGCAATGCTGAGCTTTATCCTTTGGAAGATAAACAGAGACTGGCAGGTTTAAAGCTGTCAGTGTAACTCTTCTAACAATATAAAATTTACTTTAAAGTTTTAGAATGAGGAAAATAATCAAAGGAAGATAAACATTAACAGTTTGATTCTACGTGGTTAAGATGTCATTCTCTTTCAATCAGCTACATCTGGGACACTGTTCAATTGTAGGACCCATTTTACCTGAAATACATTGCAACGCTAGCCAGAGCTCAGTAAAGACTGCACAATTAATCACAGGGAGCAGAGATAAGACAACTGTAGACAAATAACTGCAAATAACAAAAAAAGACAAACTTCATGGACAGAGGAAAAGGACTTAATCTGTGAGAACTGAAATTTAGAAAAAAACTAAAAACATTTCAGGCAGAGCAGCAGAATATCACAGAAAGGATGTGATAGCAAAAATATTGTAAAAAATAAAATTGGACTCAAATAAAACTGCAAATTTTAGTGGCTCTTTCTCCTTTGTATTCTCCTAATTTACATCAACCAACAGAGTAATAACAGAATTTCCCCCTCTCAAACGTCAGAGATGATATACAGATGTATTTTCAAACTGCAAAATATTGAAGCCTGTCAAACGGACTAGTTGAATGTGCTCTTAAACAACCTGAACAGAATTTCACAGGCCTCTAATGAACTAACAGGAGCATAGGTATAAATCGAGGTCTTGGTAAATCTTGCACTGGAAGAACCACATATCAATGTGTTTCAACAGCTGATGAATAAAAAAGTGTAACAGTCTGGATTCCAGGTGTTAGGAGCAAGCATATAGAGATGAGTGATTGGCTCTGTGTATTTAATCATTTGGGGATCTTAGTCTATATTCATCAGAAATGGTTCTAAGGCTGAGATCACCAATTTAATTTCACTTGTCTCTCCATCAGTCTGGAAGGAAGTATCGTCCCTAATGTAAAGACCGCTGCTTTATTTAGTAAGCCATGTAATCCTCTTGTGTAACATGAGCAATAATATCACATTACATACACTGTAACTAACAAATTACCAAGATTGATATTGTAAATCCATGGAGAGAATGACAATTTACTACCCCCTATAAAGCATTTGTATAATCCAAGCTACAGTTCCTAGCACAGAAGCTGAAAATAATATCATTAGGCAATTATTGCACACATTATTTCCATCTCTGCAGAGGTTGTTCTTTTTTAACCTAGTTTTTCAGTCACAATTTAGCCAAGGACCAGCATTGCAAATAGCCTTTCAGAAAAAAAACTGAAGTGTTAATTTGTTACACAGCTACTAGGAAGAAAAAAAACTTTGTGATTTCCAATACATGATTTAATCTTAAGATCCACATATTTTAAATGGGCAATAATGCCTCACAGCCCAGAACAAAGAGTGATGAGCAAAACCAAGTATATTTTCTGTTCTATATTAAAAAGAGATGTGTTTCTGACTCATATGGTAGAAAGATGGTTCGTATTTTACATTTTTTCCATTTTAAGGGAAAAAGTCGATGTTACTACAACAGTGTTTGGAAAGATATACTCCAGTAGCACCCAGCTGGGCCCAAAATCAAGATCAAAACAGAACACTGTGGGTAAGAGAAGAAACATTAGTAACAAAAATAAATCTTTTAGACAGAGAGGTGTGTATTTGTGCAGTTTCACGGCCCTTGAATTGCCACAGCATGACCCTTAACTGTGTCACCTACCAGCAGTGTTTGCAACAAGAAAAAGTGGGCTGTTGATTAAGAATGAACTGAAACTGCCATGCTGCTTCCTTTGGTTCTTCAATTCCATTCTTTCTTCTCACTCACGGGCATCAAAGCAGATCTCTCTGCATTTGGAACCAAAAACATTTCAGACTTGAGCAATGAAGAAAAGGATTAGAGTATCTGGACGCTGAGAGATATATATGGGCTGTTAGAACCACAGGATTTCTTGCGTGGATTGTTCCATCTGTTTCAGACAAACCTATACTGAGATATTTTTGCATATGCCCCGCTCTTGTCCAGCATCGTTGTGCGTTGTCAGCCAGGGCAGGTGGCAGGAACAACATTGCTCCTTTCATTTTTGCAGGAAACAGTGGTTCTTTGTGATGAAAATGCACAACTTTCATTTAGTCTTCTTTTCATGAAAAATAGCGACTGATCTTGATTATTTCCCAACAATAATTTTGCAGGTACACAGTAAGGATAAACTTAGATGCTATTTAAATTAACATAAAAGATAACCAATTCCTTTTTTACAGTAGACTAAAACAAATTTTAAGTAGTAATTTTGTCCAGGATTAAATTCTAACTCTTTCCCTTATCTCTGACTAAGGGACTGCTCCTGAGCACTGCTCAGTGACAGCCCTCAAACAGGCCTGATGTATTTCAGAAGAATGAGTGCTGGAGATACATGGAGTTTGGGACTCTACCACTAAATTCAAAATAATTAATTTACTTCTCTGTCTCCTTTTTCTTTTAAAATTTACATTCTTTAGGTTATGGAATTCAGTCTTACCATGCATTTATATGGCCCCTAGTGCAATAGTTTCTCATATCCAGGAGTAATATGCAGGTAGGAGTAAGTCCCAATGCTATTGCAGCCAAATTCCCAGCAGTATGAAGAGGCCTCTTTCTTTGCCCTCTTCTCCCTCTCCCACAACTGTTAGCTGCTATAAACACCTCTCCAGTACCTACATCTCAGCATGGAGACGGCAAGTGGTTTCTGTTTTTCTTGCAAGACACAATATATTTTCTAATCCTATAGTGCTCTTCTGGAATTACTGAAATGGGTAAAAGCGTACAGACCTCTAGTGAAACATGTTTAATATGAAAAAAAAAAAAGAGAATTGTGGAACGGTTCAGACAGAAAGTGCTGATTTGACAAGTCAGATCTGCGTGTGAATTTGTTGTCTAACACCATACTAGCAACATTGTCACTCCTGTCACTGATAATATAACCAAGGACAAGATCTGGAGAGGTAAGGCATACATTTCCTAGGTCTTTAGGCTTAGGTAGTTCATCAGCAGTTGTGTGATCCTGTTAAACTCAGAGATGCAAAATACAGTTTTCAAAATCCATTGCCAGTGGCGGTGACAGATGCTTTTTGGAATGACACCCAGTGAGCTGTGAAACTCATGTAGTCAAGTACTTGTCCACTTGTCCCTACTTCTTGTGCTATGGGAATATGTTTACACTCACACTGTCTCTTTTTTTTTCTTCTTTTTCAGCTGGATGAAGTATTTTACAGATGTAGCTTTGCAGTCATCACAGGAGGTGGTATGCTGAAGTTTGTACCCTCACAGTGGCCAGCTATTCCTTGTTTTGTATGGGGAATTCTTCTCCAAGGTTAACTGTTTGTAGGGCACAGAATATTTAAGTATTAAATTTATTTTGTCAGACATTAGAGAGGTAAATATTACGGAGCTGACAATCCTGACCTTAATCTTGAGACAGGTCAAAATGATCATTTTAACCACACACAAGTGGAAGCTGAGGATGCAGATACTTCACCACAATTTGGTGATCCTTCCACATCTCCTGTTGTTGGGGCATCCACCACTTCTGGCCGGGGTCTGTGCCCTAGGATGGTCTGCTGTGGCAATGCTCACATCTCTTATACAGGTTAAGCAGCTGCTCTTAAATACACCTGGGGTTTGTGTGGAGGCATGGATGGCTGTGGATGGTGTGTGCAGTGGATCAGAATCCCAATGTTCTACCTTTCTGGCTGTATTTTCCCTGAAAGCTGGCAGAGGAAATGTAATTCTTCACATTTTTCTACTCTGTGTTAAGAATTACTATGATTATTGTGATTTACTCCTTAATGCATTAAGAGAAAACAGATTATTTTTCTTCGGACTGAAGAATTGATCCTAAGGTGTCTTGTTACTGCAGACACGTGTATAATGCATATTTGCTTGTGCTCACTACGTTTCCTCCAAGGATCTGAAAAATTTTCTTCTCTGGATTTTCTCATTTTATATTGCTTCTTGCATTACGCTAAAAAAGCCCCAAAGAACATCATGAGCAGAGGTAAGTGGAGTTGTAGAACAGGGAATGTCAGCACATGAAAAGTTGTGCTGTGCTTCAGTTTACTTTGAGTTACTGACTCTCAATAAGAAGCTTATTTCTCTGTTAGGTGTCTTGAATAAGGATTGAACACAGGGACTGTAGTACCACAGGGAGTATCCAAATCTAGGATAACAGAGGCTGGTTCTCCCGTAAATCTGGGATAACTCCTATTCCAAATCTGGTTTGAGCTGACAGAGATAAAAGATAGTTCAGGGAGCCTAGTGCAGACTCAGACGTTTCTGTAGACTTCCAGATCTGGGAAAAACATAGAATCTCATTTTACCTTCTTTTTCTCTTCATCCATAAAATGGAAATGGGATTTCACTACCTCAGAGGTGCACCATAAGTTTTTGTAAGAAGTTCAGAAACTAGAAATAGAAAATTTGTAAATCCGTAAAACAGGCAGATGTTTGTGCCTTGGACTATTAGGAGAGAGGTATATGCAGACTTTAAAAAGGGCAGTTTCTGTTCCTTTTCATTATAGAGATGACTAACAAAAGCTATGTCTAGACAAAAGTTTATTTAGAATAATTCAGAAAAAGTTAAAAGGAAGAGGTACTAAGGAGTCAGGAACTGGACTAAAATGCTCCATTCCAGAGAAATTATTCTGTGTTAATGATACGTGATCCAGTTATTCTCCAAATGTCTTTCACTTCTCACTTCCAGGTGACCATTCTGTAAGTTTGAAAAACCTCAAATAGTCCACGAAGATGAAACCTCTGCAGGTGATGACTCCCCACAGAAGAAGGTTTGTTTTGATTCTGGATTTCTGTTTTGCAGCTCTCCCTTGTGGTATCCTGTGCTAGCCTCCTTTTCAGCAGCCCTTTCAAGTTAATATTTAAACAGCTCTCGGAAACTTTTTATGCCAAAGTAAAAAAAATCCCCGATCCAAATCCCAAAACAACTGTCACAAGCAGGGTGTACTTGGAGGCTACCAAATGGGAGAGCTGGGCCCACCAGCCTCTCCCTGGCGATGGACCCAAGAAAGGTGGAGTGTGGTGCTGGCAGGCAATTTTATGAAGTAAGTTGGGATGCTTCAGAGGAGCTCCAACTCACAGCACATTTCTTAACCTACAGAGAAGATCCTTGTGGTAAACTGGCACTGGTTTTAACTCATCCTCTGCATATCTTTTGACAGAATTTGTTTCCCCTATTGGCTTCCTTGCAAACAGATTTCAACTCAGAAACCAAACTCGGAGGTGTGGATTAGTTGAAACTTTTGTGGGGCTTTTTTTCCCTCTACTCTGATATATGCATTTATGATAATGGGACAGAAATGCAAGTCTAAGATTTCTTACATTTTGAGACTATTTTGTGTGCCAATTCTCTTGGAGAACTGAAGAGAGAAGACTTACCTGATTAACAAATGTTAAATCCAGGTACAAATAATTTTGTGCCTAATTCAGGCACAAAATGACCCTCTTATAGTGTGCTGGGCTCTTACCTGCTCAGTTCTTTTTGCCCAGTTGTGTGTGATTGGGCGCAATGTCTGCTTCATTACAGAGCTTTCCTAAATGCAGATGTAGAAGATGTAGAAGTGATATATTACCTCTCCTTGGAGTATCAGTGAATCCAGCACCTTCTCTCTGCCAGGCTGTGGGGAAGGGCAGAATGAGAAAGTGTTGGAAAAGACCTGCCTGTTGAGGTGACCAGTTCCTGTCTTGGCAGGGCTGACAGTGTTCTTGCCATGCTGTTTACTCTGGAATGATCAGTGGTGCTGCAGGATGCAGGTGAAGAGGCTATATATGTTCCTATGCTGAGGAAGCAGACACTTCTGCTGGTGGAAGGAAAGGATGCATGGATAAAGTTAAATACAAGCTTTAAAAGTCAACAGAAAAAGTCTAGGACATTTTATTGTAAACTTGGAAAGAAGTGAAAACAGGTGTTTTTAAGGAAATTATCTAAAACAAAGGAGTGCATTTAATTTTTAATTCTGTTAATGAAAGGCAATGCTACTGACCCTGACATGATAATGTTCAGTAGCATAGGAAGATTTTACATGAAGTATTGTGACTGTATGAAATAACTTTATGTTCAATAATAGTATCTGTTTCCATACTTGCTTGAGGCAGGAGATGATCAAACTCACGTGTAAGGCACTAACTGTCTGGCATGTGGGAAGGACTCCACCTCCTCCTCTCACCCTGTGCGCACACACACAGACACAAACACACACAGAAACACAGACACAGATACAGACACAGATACAGATACAGACACACACACAGACACATTGGTGACTTGGGCATAGGACTGTTAACATTATGTTAGACAGGGCCACTCTCATTGTAGCAAACACTGTGTCTGCCAGTCAGCTTTCTCTCTGCACTGTGGTTTTGCCCATAGCAGCAGCAGTCTCTGTCTGCCATCCATCCCAGGGTGCTGCTGAACATGCACATCTCCCTACTTTAGGCTCTTCAGCTGGGTGGACTGTATGAGTGTATGTCTGCAAGAAATTGTGGGTAGATATCTCAGACAGGGAAAAAAAGAGTCCTTAAATTGACAAATCAGTCCAAACCACTAAGGTTATAACTCCTTTTTTTCTTCTTCAAGCAGAACAGTAAAACAGACCTGTTATTGGCAGCTCATTAGCAGTGAGACAGCAGCAATATGTACCATGACATCAGAGTGCTGTTTGACCCACATCTATCATTTTGTTAGAGATCCTTATTCTCGGGCTTTTCCAAATGCCTATAAGACATGCGGAGTGTAGAACTCTGTGGCATAAATAAGATACAGATTTTCTACTTTTGATGTGTTTAGCACATTTTTGTTACTTCCTTTAATACCGCAGACCTTACATTCTTTGAGCATTAGGAGAACAAAAGGCTAACACGAGGGGGAAAAAAAAAAGCAAAAGAGTATTAACTAAAAAGTATCATTCTGTTCATCTATTTAGCATTTAAAATTTAACTTCTTTCTTAAAGGAAGACAGAGTGAATACCACAGCTGAGTAATTTCAGATATAAAAAGTTCCTTCATTAAATCAGTTGTTCTTTAATTCATAATAGAACTTAAATAAAGAATGACTTATAGGCAGCTGTTTCTAATATTGAGTCCCCACCACACATGAAAGGAACATTATTCTTACAGCAGCCTCTCTACCCTTGGGTGTTATCAGCCGAACATGTTTTGAACCCACCTAATGCATTAGAGGTAGCTTGGGTTTATTTTTCTTTCAATAAAATAAATGGTTTTGTAATTAAATTTCTGCACTGACTGTGCTTAATGGCTACATTGACAAGTGCTAATGTATGGGAAGAGAATGAGTTTGAAATGAAACATGCTGTTTTTCAATCTGCAAGCAATTTTGCACTGGGGCAATCAAAATCTTGTGCCAGTGAAACATTTTCATTAATCTGCTAACTTAGCGCACACTGCCCACTCAGCAGCACAAGGACACTTTTTTTTAAAAAACAAAAATATCATGAAGTGAGCCGTTGTTTGAAACCATTTTGTGGTCTCTGGCAGCAGGGCCTGTGGAAATTCGCTGACTTTACACCATGAAATGTTGCAGCTGTCTCAAAAGGGACTGGCTGCTTCAATGTTTGAGTTCTTGGCAATAACTCAGCTTTCAAATCTGTCTCTTTTTTCCCCTTAGCTAAATTTATTTTTGAATAAATCTTCTCATAGAAAATTGAGAGCAGCTATTACATATTTGGACTTCATTTATGAAAACCACTTCAAGTCATCAAGAAGTGCATCAATCCAGCTCTAATGTTTACAATACTTTCATGACTGGGAAACTAAACAATACTGTATTTCCCCCATTATTTTAATTTAGGTAGCATTGCATTTAAACACAAATGTGACTTTTAAAATATTTTTTTATTGCCAGACCGAAAAAAAGAAAATAGCAAAAACTCAACTCTGCAGAGATTTGCTTTTGTGTAACTTGCTGGAAGCTCCCTGCAGGATCTGGCCACTAGAGGGGTGGCTTTCCAACAGCTGTGCTTTGCAGCATCCCAGCGCTCTTTTGTCAGGGAAAAGGTTTAGCTGAAAGGACACTGAAGCTGTAACACCTTACATAGGCATATCTGATTCCAGTTTAAAAAAAAAATAATCCAGAAGCAACAAGTATCCAGTCATATACATGTATATTTAATATAATTTTCTTAGATTGTTACAGTGTGATACAGGCACAGTTATTCTCTCTTCCTGAGGTAAATGTCCTAGAAGCACCCAGAACAAATTAACCACCAGTCAGTCTTTAACACCATATACTTTAAGACAATATTTATCTAGGACCACATTGTTAAACAGGAACATGCTGTTTCCTTCACCTTGTGCTACTTCATTTGGGACAAATCACTGCTCAATATTTTAGTCATTTTGCTGTGTGCAGGATTTAGAATAAGAGAGCTACAACAATCTAAAATGTTCCTCTTTTGAACAGAATAATGGAGAATGAAATATTGTCCTGGTGCAGACTTCTCCCGTCCAGCAGAAAATTGTACTTGGGGGATGGATCATTGTGAGATGAAATATTGCCAACACAGCATTGTGTGGTGAGAGGTGTATGATGAAATGACAAGGATCAGCCAATGTCAGTGATGTTATAGCTTGTAATAGTAATTCTCATGAGGCTGCTCCATCCATGCTAAATGAAGAGAAGTTTTTGAGTTGTAGTTTGTGTCAGAACTCACTAGTCAAGCCCAAAAGACATGAAAACTTACAATATGGGAACTTACTGCATCTTTTCTATTTAAAAGGTAGAGTAGTTCAGAGTAATTGGTTCTATTTTCATTCCTGTGTCTTCAGCATGTCACCTGCACAGTGGGACTTGGAAATGACATGGAAAAGAGATTTCTGCAGCCAGGTTCTCTGCATAAGGCACAAGGCAAAATCACAATCAGGAGCCTCTTCCACTTTGAAGTTTTTGGCAGAGGTGAAAAGGTCCATCCACTGGACTGTGCAGTTTAAATGCAGGGCTTCACAAAAGTTAGTTTACTGAAGTAAACTGACACATCACCATTTCCTGCTTCAAGTCATCTTAGCCACCTGATGGTGGTAATTTAAAATTAATAGCTACTGAAGGATTGATTGATACACGGGTACAGAAAGGATGGAATGTAGCAACATTCAATTCACTGTGCTTTCACTGCACACACACTGTGCAGTGACAGATATGAGCATGAAGGATATTATGGACTTCAAGAACCCCAGAGAAACACCTCTCTGAAGTGTTAGGCCAGAGCAAAGGGGATGTACATCCTCCCTTGCAGGTGGCAGAATGCAGTAATGCAGCAATGCAGCAGACACATTTAGCCAACAGTAAATTGCTCATGTTAGGTGTGAAAGAGCTGGGCATACCCATCTTGGTGGTAGAAATTTAGCAACTTTGAAGTGTTAGGTTTACTTTAATCCCGAATGACACAGAATATATGTGTTATTAGGTAAGATATAAAACAAAGAAGACAACACACGCAGGTAAGATTAGGAAGGAGTATGTTCTTGGCAGTACAGAACCTTAACAATCTTAACAAACACTTTGAATTTCTTTGTATACTCAGTTTAGGGTTTTCACACAACCAATTATTCAAATATATTTTTATATGAATTATCAATTAGGAGGAAAGCGCAGGAGATCTACAGCCACATTTTGAGGTGCAGCGCCTTCAGATTTGTGGATAATGATACTGTCATTAAGAGAATTAATTTTGAAATGCAATATATCTACAGTGTCTTAGACAGAAGCAAAGGATTTTTTTTAATGGCAAAACTTTGTGGGTTTTTTTGTTCTTAATTCTAAAGTGTTTGCTTTTTCAGACTTTGTTTCATGCATCTGAACACTGCATCTAATTCACAGTGTGAAGCATCTGTGGTTACAAAGGGTATTGTCCAAAGAAAATGCTAATTTCTAACAGTCCAGCTCTTGAACTGGTTGAGAAAAAGACTTGGAAACAGTTGTCCACGAAAACTAAAGTTATCATGTAATAATGCCTTCAGGGGTTCCACAACTGTTGCATGATTTATAACAACTTTGGCACTTCTTGAAGCAAGTCCCAGTAAAGAATATAAAGAACATATCTGCCAATCTGCCTGCCTGAGTGAGTGCTGCAGCATGCTCTGGGTTGGATTTATGCTTCTCATTATTGATCACAGGCCCCTGCAAGAAAATTTTGTCCATCTAGTAAATTTTCTAGTAAATTTTGCCATCCTTGGCAAAATTTAGTTTTGTATCAGGCGTGCCCATGTACCACAGCAGATGTCTTAAGTAATCCTTATTTTGGGTTGGTGTCTCTCCCATGGGTGCTACAAATATCAATGAATCTTGGACAGATTTTCCAGATTTATGACATCATCATCTATCAAAATAGAAGTTCATAACATGAAAAATATGTTCCCATTGATTGTGAGAAGTTTAACACTCTGGAATTTTTTACACAGGATCTGAAGGATCAGTGTTAATAAACAGTGAGGTTTGTCATACTCGTACTCTGCAGATAATGTTATATCTTCATAACTGGGCTCTTGAAAACCCCCATATGTACAAGCAGTGTGTCCTCCACCTTTGTATAACAGTTTAAAAATAACTACTACCTTTAGACATAATTCTTTGGTAAATCTTGATCCCTCCTGGTTGAAGGAAGTAGTACTCTGTCAGTACTTAGTTGCAAAGAGAAACTGCATTTTTTCAGCCTACCAACACACCATTTCATAATAGTGCAGTATATGGACTGGCAGAACCATACCAGTAGTGTCCCAGATAATGGCTTTGTTGATTAGGTTTCAGCTCTGTTACAGTGCATTTACATAGAGTATAATTTACTTTTCTCTTTTATCGCTTTCTAAATCATTACTTGAGGGAGGAAGTTTATCTCATATATTTTATAGCCTGTATGAACTATCTCATTTACAAGAGGAGGTGGCTTTGAAGAAGCACCTCTGCAGAAACTTAGGGGCAGTACTCCTCCAAACTGTAGTGACAGCAGAGGTGGAGTGAATAAGTGAACTAGTGGAAATTATTTTACACTGTTCAAGATACAAAATCTAGGGGCATGGAGAAGGTATATAGCTGCATGGGTGCACCGTGTAAGGCTGCACCCCAGAGAGTATGACACCAATGCAGATAATAGAATACGCAAATAATTGCTTTGCTGCCACTTTAATGGCATTTTCTCTACTCATTTTGAGATCAGATTGTGCTGTTGTCAAGTTACATTTTTTGAGGAATTTCTTGTTCTCTCATGTCATGTGCCATAGTGAGCACATCACTTCTAAGATTCCTCAGAGCACAGTTCAGTAACTAGGCTGAAGTCAGAGACTGAGTGGGGACTCTAAGGTACTGCATGGATGGTAGCCATTGAGATCTGAATATGCAGTAGCTACAATGTCAGTGAGTGTCTTACTTCCACAATGCTGTTACCCGAATATTGTGGATCAATAGACCAGGCTTCCCTTTGGCAACAAGAAGCTGGCAACTGAACTTATTTCCTCCTCCATCTCCTACCCAGACATATTAATGCAAAATCACTCCATTTTTGGGGGGTATATTCCACAGAATTATAATTCCAACCTCCTTAGGATTCAGTTTAGTTTTGTTGTATGGGAACAGTGCAAATGCTACTTTGGGGAGTATAAAGTGACTTATTCTGGAGGCCTTTCTAAAGATTCTTCCTGAACACAGTTTTCTGTGCAGTTAGGCCTGCGTTCAGCAGCAATCACTCATGTAGGCTTTGCTATAACTATTTTCTCCACTTGCTGAATTTGAATGATGATTTGTTATTATATGTTCATGTATATTCCTCTAGTTCCCAGAGATCCTAGTGAGGACAAAGTCTAGCACAAGCCATACTACTGCATACAAAGGAAATTCCTTTCTGTGGGTAACAGATGAAACTAAGAGGGAAGTGAGAAGTACCCATCATAGGTATTGCCATTGCTCACGCATGTTATATACGTCTTCATCTTTACCCTGGCCATGATAAATACATGAAATTAGTGCCAACTGTTCTTATCGGCTCCTTAAGGCGTCATGACAAGCTCCTCCATTGGCAAAATAAAGCTTTAGCTGGTAAAGGTACTGTCTCTGAATTGGGGAAATTTGTTCTTTTCTGCTATGGGAGACATTTGAGTTGTAGAGAGGACAAATATCTTTTAGATATACTATAATAAAATTCACCACTATTTCTAATTAAAAAAAAAAAAGAAAAAGTTTCAAGTACTCACTATTGAGTTCTAATATGCATACAACACCACAGAGCCAAAAGTGTTAGTTTCTCTACTCTTGGTTGTACTTCAGGTGTGGAAAAATTATACAGAGCTAAAACTTGCAGAGTGTGTTGGATATTTAGAGATGTATAAGAGCCAAAGAAACCAACAGCACTGAAGCAATGGGCTTGTAATACATGAAGTAGTTGATTTCTTTCCTCCCATAGCAAACATCCAGCTCACAAACTAGGGAACTCAAGGTGGAAGCCTAAAAGAGAACTAAATATAAACATCTTTCTTCCTTAACAGTGCTATAATTAGCACAGAGCAATAGCACCATCAAGCTCTAGACGAACAATTACATCCCAGGAAATTCAACCAACAAGTATCCTATTATAAACAGCCGCATCTGTGTGGTGCCACATAAGTATGC
Source organism: Serilophus lunatus (assembly GCA_013399895.1). Classification (NCBI taxonomy): domain Eukaryota; kingdom Metazoa; phylum Chordata; class Aves; order Passeriformes; family Eurylaimidae; genus Serilophus; species Serilophus lunatus. Next base: position 3,013,319 of record VXBA01011249.1, on the reverse strand, counting down.
ACCAGTGCCACCTAGCCAATCCCCAGCGTATGTCACTTGTAGTGCTAGGCAAACCATGAAACAGCCATCTATCAAATCACATCTTCTACATGCTTGGGGGAGTTTGTGGAACCAATTATTTTAAAAATTATATATTTATGACAATCTTATTGAAATCAATAAAGTGAGAAAAATTAGAAGTAAAATATATTAATTCAATGTTCTTATATTGGTCATATAAACTATACAGAGCTTCTTGTTTACCCAATGGTCCTGTCATCATCAAAGCTGTCCTGATGAGATGTCCTGATGATGTCCAGAGAAAGTTAGAGACTCCAGCTGTCTGTGGAATAACTTTCAGAGACAAAAAAACCCTGTAGAAATTCAAGGACTTTCCACTGAACTAAGCCAAATATTAAGTACTAAAAAAGCTATTATCTCCAACTAGCAGTACTACGTGTTCTGAGAAAGCTGCAGTCCCAACATTGCAAATACGCAGACCTCCATCTGAGCAAGAGTATTTTGCGTGTCTCAGTTTGATGGTAAAAAGAGTTCAATAAAAGAAACAGACTTCCTAGTGCAAAACTTGTATCATGTCTAATATAATGGCCAGAGTAAAATGAATTGTGGTTAATGAGCCTTGGAGTCTCCCAAAGCAAAATCTGAGATTCGAGCAACCACAGTTTTAGGAAGGTTCATATTTCCATCAGGACTTTGTGCTTCAGCATCATTTCTGCACAGAATGGTAATACTATGGCCAGAAAGAATCACTGGAATTAGGAGAATTTTTTTCTTTCTTCAGTATTACTAGAAGTGTTTTAGGAGCACTTACGATATTCTCAGCCCACTGAAGATAACAGAAGGTCTCCTGTGACTTCAAAGGCTCTGAGATTCAGCTCTGTAACTAGTGAAAGAAAAGTCTGGAGGAAAGGGGTAATATTTTAATTAAATCAATTGTCTGAAGTGCAGTTCTCATTGTCACTAGATGGTGCAGCAGAGTAGCTTTACTTTGGATCAGTAGAACTAGAACTTTGGAAAACATCATGATGAGGTTTTTTTGCAGGCAGCACCCTCTGTAAAATAGGTCTTTCTCTCAGGACTATTTCTATTTGCAATTTGCAAGAAGAAGATGAGTGCTGCCTATGAGAACTAGCCTAGTATAACTTAGTTTTAGCCAGCTATGCCCTAACCTGACACATTCAGCATCTTGTTTATTTAGAAAAGTTGGATGTCACAGTTGAAAAAAAGAATCTTAAATGTTACATTCGTCACAGGAACGGCTGAAGATAATTTTTCATGTTCACAAAACTTCATACTTCTGCTGTATAGAGGGTAAAAAACAAGGATGGTTTTAAATATTTTCTGTGATTCAGAATGGCAAGTTTATATGGCACTAACCAGAGATGTCTTTTTCCTCCTGTTCTTTTGTTTTCTCCTTTCTTCTTTACCACAGGTGGAATGAAAAACAAAGGAGATGGTGGAATCTAGTGCTGAGATGGGTCATTCAGGAACCTTACTCAAACTGCTCCTTATTCATAATGTCAAATGATAAGTTTCCCTTGAAATTCTCCCAGCAGCAGTTCAGTGTCTATCGGCAGTCCATTTTCTGTCTGAAATCTACAGTAGACAATTTCTAGCTTGCACTTCGTGTAGTTATCAGTGTAACCCTTTCCACACAATAACAGGATATTTCTGCTGCTTTATACTTAGGAGGTTTAGAGCTTTAACAATAAAAAAGTATTTCTGCTTACAGGAAAATGCCAATTCTAATACTAGAACATTTGATGTGTTCTTGATAAGGGAGGCTCATCAGAACATCCAATACTGGAGATCATGTCTGAATCAAAATTATCAGATTGTCCTTATTGACTTTGATTATTGATTGGAAATGAAATTGTCCAAGTTAAGAGTACAAATAACTTGGGATTTTACAATTTGTTTTATAGTTTGAGCCTATCTCAACAATAAAAATATCTTGCTCTTTGAAAGGATAATGACACATGCTCATTTGAACTCTGATTCTGAGAAGAACTTTATAAGATCATTTTATTTTCACTTTGCTAATAGTGAGAAAATTGCAATTTTGAGAACATTATGAGAACCATGTGGCTGTGAACTGATATGTACTGGACTAAAATTAAAAATATGTGCTTTATTTTTTTCCTCTAGGAGATTTCCTACCAGTTCTAAGTCAGGATATGATTTTAGAGTGAGAGAAGTCAGATTCTTCTGCAGTTCACGAGAACATTATTTAAAGCCCTTGAGAGAGAATAGTAAGAAACAGAAATAACCAAAATAAAGCTAAGTGCTAGTTCTCAAATTGCTAGGTCTTCATATATTAGAACTCATTATATATCATACTTTCATTACCTTAGTATATTGTATAATTTGTTCAGGGAACCAAATGTGTCAAAAGAAGGGTAGGGAAATTCATTGACAATGAGATGACTGGCAGCAAGCTTGAATCATGGCTCTCAGAGACTTGACATGTCAGTTGAAGGGGTGACAGTTTTTGACTCTGATGACATTAGTCACATTTTGTTTCTTATTGATTGTTGGTTAAAAAACACATTAATGCTGTAACACAATTACTCTGGAGCTCATACCCGGATTAAATACTCTTGTGAACTGTGTATATGTGACTGTACAAGTGAATGTTGATACATATTCGGGCATCAAAGAGCACATTCTTCAAGAAAAATTGTGTCTTGCTCAGAAAATGCAATCCAGTTACATATAATGAAGACGTTAGGGTAGTAAGTGGTGAGACTACATTTTTCTGTTTATTTTCTAGAACAAAATAACCACATTTTGGGCAACTCTTTTGAGTTCTGTTAAACTGCATCCAACCAGATTGTACTAATAATAAAACAAGGGAAAGATTCTCAAATGACAATTCTAATCACAGACCACTAGATCCACACTTATGTAAGCAATTAGGTAGTTTTCAAGATTTTTCTCCCCCTGTCTCTGTGTGCATGTGTATGTAAGTCCATATGTAGTACACACACCACACACGCACACACACACATACATAAATACATATATGTATTTGAGTATGTATTCCACTTGAGGGAAAACAAAGGAGGGCATGGTAAGGCAACTGTCCAATACAATTGGACAACCTAAGCTGAGAGCTGAGGTGTATATAGTTTTAAGAGTGCAAGTAGGGGACCAAATGCATTTGGGATAGGAAATACAATCCTGGCGAACTGAAGAGAATTTGATATAAATTTTTTTAAGGTTTTTTAAAACTTGTTTTATAGACTGTTTTGTCATTATTTGGATCCAGTTCTGGAGTCGTAAAGTGAGAAGAGGCTCAAAAGATCTGAAGAATGATTGCATGCAGGTATTTTGGTCCAAACCATTCTGATGTGTCATCTTGAGATGTGAAGAAGAGTTTTGGGAGCATGAGGAGTAAGGGAGATGCTAATCTGTGCATCTAGGATAGGAAGAAGTAAGAGTTTTAGCAAATGATATAACCGGGTGAGGATGAATGGCATTGGATGAAGATGGTGTCTTGGGCATTTTGGCTGTGTTGCAAGAGGGCTCATCTGTGTGAAAGATTGTGTCTTGAAGTGCCTAATTCAAATTTATGCTTGAGGGCCCATTCTGATGTCACTGTGCTCCAGATACTATTATTGAAGGTCTCTGTTATCAGATACTAGAAAGATGATGTATATCAAAATAGAAAGTTAGTATAGGCATTCATATAATTCAATCCACTAATCCAATCATAACTGCACAACTGCTACATCTTGTTACCATCTGAAAAACGAGATGTGTATCCTATGAGCCACTCATAGAGGACGATATTTTAAAACAAATTCCATCACTTCGTATGTTAGAATGCTTCATTATGAGCAACCTTATATTCTAAGCATCACATTTTATCTCAGGAAATTAGAGGAGACACGTTTAAAAGAAGCAAAGGAAGGAAAAGGTTTTGAGCAATTAGTTTCATTTTACTAAAGGTCTTTTAAAACATAGAATCTCGGATAATAAATACTGTACATGATCAGTTTCTAAGTGTTCCATCACATTTATTTATCATTTAAGACACCTTTCTCTGCATTTGAGTGCCAAGGAAATTTTGGTTAGCATGATGGAGGCTGCTAGAAATGGTATTAAACCAATACCACATCTGTTGTGAGGCTTTTCCATAGTCTACTAAGCTATCTCACCCACAAAAAGTTTTTCTCATATCCGGCCCTTTCTTAGAGCTGCCTCACTCTTTCTGGGTCTATCCAATACTAACGTCATCCTTCCCTTCTGCTTGGGCGGCTTTGCAGAAGTGTGTTTGGATAGCCCTGGTTGCTAGTCCACTTCCTCACTGATACCACCACCTAGGACGAAATCCTACTAAAACCACAAGTGTGTGACCTGCACAAGGAATCAGGGAGAGCTACTCTGTGTTTGGTTGTGTTGTAAATCTTCAGGCAGCACACAGGCTCTACAAAGGGCTGCTTTCTCTCCTCAGTCACGCTCATGCTCTGCAGATTTATTCCCACTTTCCCACCTCTGCAAGTTATGAACCACGATTGATCAGATGAAGGACAACATCCAATACCTCACACACCTGAGAGTAATTTTCTTGCTCCTCCTCTGGCTCTGGCTGGGCTACCTCTAGCTTTCATTCACTTTGGGAGGAGTTGGGACAATGGCAGTCAATGGCTCCTACCATTACTATTAACATTTGGAATATCAACAGTAACCAGTTTTCAAGGCACAGAGAAGAAGAAAAATGGTATGTGCCAGAGAAAGCCATTAATAGGATTATTATTATTTCTTAAGTGTCACCCTTTGGGTTAGGACATTTGATCCCAGTATCAATAGCTTCTCTGTCCCCAGGGCAAAAATTTAATGCTTTTGCTTTCTGAACTACTCACTATTTATAATAATGTGCATACCCTTTATTACAATTATTTTTTCAACTTTTTATGAAGTGTGCTTATTAAATGAAATGGTAAGTCTGGCACTGGCAAATCTCTTGTGCACTTTTTTTTCACATTTCCTTTCTTTGGCAGGACCAGGAAAAGGGAGTAAGGTTCTGTGGGCTGTGCATGCTTTTCCACCCTTTTTCGGGATTTGTCACATCTCCTGGAAGGCCTTATAACTCACAAAACATGATTTTATATCCCTGCAATTTGCCAAGTCTTGTCAAATCCTAACATTTTTGTTGGCAAATATTTCCATCTCTCGGCTGAAAGGGAGTAACTTAGATCATCCAGTCACAGCGCTGTTCTTTGGATATCTTTTCATGGTTGAAGTGTTAGTTTTGATACATGGCTTAATCTCTACTTGCAAGGGGCTGCCCACTATATTTCATGTCCTCACTCAGTGAATCTTTTGCAAGTGGACGTTCTGCTTCATCAGCTGATTTCCCAGTTTTACATGTCTGCACTTTCAGTCCCGCTTCTCTCTGAAGAAAAATTATCTGAGGAAAAAATTAAATAGAGGTAATGCTTCTTACCTCTTTCAGGAACAGTTCCTTTGTTAGGTACTGTTGAAGTCACCTCTACCTTATTGTAAGGGAGATTATAAAATGAGCTGAACATGTATTTATTTTTTTGGAAGATGCTTTTTCATCCTGTGTATTTTTAACTCGTCCCCTTCACCTTGGTGCAGCAACAACAAAACTTCAGTTCTTGGAGTGAGGAATATGAGTAATTTAGGACAGGAATAAACTTAAAGACAAGTTATTGTTCACTATGGCTTGTTCAAACAGCTCTAAGTGAGAAAATTTTGGACTGTTTTAAATGGCTAAAGAATAAAGTAATTCTCATCTTTTGCACTGAACACAATTACTGGTGACGAAACCAAGAGGATATGGGATTTCCTCAGGTAGGATTTGTGAAGACAAAATTTATTGGTGTTGGTTACTAACTCAAATAGACGTGAGAAATGTTAATAATAAGGAGTGCAACAGACGTTAGATTGCTACATCTAGTCCTGCCATATGCTCTTTGTTATGAGTCATTCTGGATGCCATCCATCCCTGTACCAGCGCTTGCTGGAAGCATCAATCTGTAGCAGGAAGGGTGAATGGAGGCATATGCACACAGCAGCTGGAGGGGTCTGCCTATCTCCTCAGCTAGTTCAGAAGGGGGGGATGCAACACCCTGACTGCGTTTACATTCACCACCATCTATACATGACCTGAGCCATGCCGGGTCCCCCTTAATTGGTACACAGCAAATGAGGAATCCATTCCTGGCAGGCAGTTTTAGTCATTCCTTGTGACATCTCAGGATAGGAGTAGAGTCTGACCTCCCTCTGAAATGAAGCACTCCTTGCCCTTTAGCACAGTGTTGGTTAAATTAATTTCAAGCATGAATGTATTCACCAGTCTCTGTGTCATATTTTCAAGGGGAAATTAGAATGGTACATAGTCACACTTAGTCATATAAGGAAGCCATGGTTAAATTTGAACCCCAGATGGACTCTGTTCTTTTTTCTCCCTGTTTGAAAGCAAACACCCTGCCTTCTCATGCACTAGTTCAGTCTTCTATATCAGTAGTGGGGGAGAGGAACAGATGCCAGAGGAGCTGGAAGAATAGAAAGGACAGGCCGCTGCTACCTCTGATGTGAATCACCAGAGGAAATCATGGGTAAGGGACAGCAAAAGGAAAATTTTCTGGAAGATATCCAGGAGTTTTTCTTTCAGTTTGAGGAAAACTTCACGAGCTGTTAAAAACCAAGCTATGCACTTTGAAACTGGGACTTATTTCAACAATGATACCATACCTGATGATAAGTGCAAACATCGAGCTGTTTTCACTTCTCTTTCTGTCTCTCCCTTCTTTCCTTAAGTTCCACACCCTCAGGAACAAAGAAAAAAAAAAAAAGGTCTACTTTCAGCTGTGGATATGTGCGTCTCTAGCTGCTTGGTGAGAAATAGTAATTGAGATATTCATCTGATCAGGGTGAGCAAATTGGCAAATCCCCATGCACCTTTGCGTGTAAGGGCAGAGCTGGACAGGCACACAGCAGCAGGCAGACAGCCCCAGTTGTCCCGGAGTCCCCAGGACTCCCGCACGAGAAGGAGGAAGCTAGGAGCAGAGAGGAAATGGGAAGCTATTTACTTTAGAGGGTTTCGTGCTTTTCTCCAGAAAACTGGCTGAAATTCTCCTTTTGAGGGAAAATTTTAAGATACTGGTAGGAATATTTTTCATTGCTTAAACTAGCTTAGTGAAGACCCAAATGGCTTCAGTTCTTTGATACATGTTTAAACTTCAGTGAAAGTGAGACTCATCCAGCTCTTTTTTTTTTTTGAGGGGGGGGGAGGCAGGGGGGGGGGGGTTGGGGGTTTTTTGTGAGTTATTTTTTGTGTGTGTGTTTGTTTGTTTTTGTTATTGTTGTTGTCTTGCTGTTTGTTTTTGGTATTTGGCTCTTTTTGATGGTAAATCTAATTTTTACTGCCTTGTACCCTGTCATACTGGTTGCAGGGCATTGCAATCCAACCTCTTGAGGTGCTTAGTGGTTCTCTCAACACCTACACATCAGCATGGCCTCTGCACTGAATCCTGAGTTGTGCTTGACTGGGCAGGGCCTCTGGTCTTTGAGGACAAGCGTAACACCATCATGTTACAGGATTGTTACTTACTGACCTACAGCCCTGCTTCTGGGCGTGTTTCAGAATGATGCAGAGTACTTGTGCACCTTCAGAAGCCAGAAATAGCTCGGTCCAGAGAAATATTTCTAATTAATAGATTACATTTTGTAATCATGGTGATTATTTTTTTCTTTCTAACAGATTAAGTTGTACCAAATTTCATATTAGGTTAGGGAGTGTTACACTTTAACAATTCTCTGTGTGTGTATATTAGATTTGAAATGTTTATTTTGGTATATGATCCAGAGATTTCACCCTCTGTATCCCTCTCACACTGCGCTGAAGCCAAACAATGAAACTCGTTCTTTTAAAGTCACAATCTCCTTAGTGTTATTTGCAGCATGGATTTGTTGTAGAGGGACATCAGTCTCCTAAACAGTCAGCCTTGTTTCTTACACAGGCATCAGATGGGGTATATTTCAACGAGAGGTACATCTGCAAAAGACCCTTTTGTCAGCAAATGCCTGTCTGTAAAAACAATGGGGGTTTTTTCCTATGTATAAGCAGCATTTGGAGGCAATGTTTACCATTACTATGCATCCAAGACACACTTTTTTTTTTTGAAAGACTGTATAATAGCAAATGCACATGGCTTTATTATTGTAAATTAAATTGACATTTGGGCAAATTTGCAAATACAGTACTGTAAATATGAAACCCAAAAGTAAAAGTTCATCTGAATGATTGTATGTATATGTATCTACACATGGCACTTTTGGTTCTCATTTTGGCTGGATTTGGCTGAACCATAGGCTGAATAATTCATCTGGCTATTTCCCATCCTGCCACTAGGATGTGTTTCCCTTTTGTGGCAATAGCAGATATGGAATTTTACAAGTCTGCTCTGTCTCTTCACTAATGGGCTTCACCTATTACCTCCAAGAGCTGAAGATCTTAATTTTAAATCCAGGGTTTAAATCCAGGTTCAGATACTGCAGGCAACCTAGCCAGAGGTGTCCTCATGTGGACTCAAAACCAATAACAGAAAAGCCAAGTAAAGGATCATGATTTTATCCTTTCATGCTGTAATTCTTCCATCTTTACTGGATACCAATATGTCTTTCCAGATTTTGTGGTAATTGGTGCAACAAAATAATTCCCAAAGAGAAATGTTCTATTTCCCAGAGACAGTGGTGCATTTAAGTGTATTTTTATGGTAGATGAGGTTTTGGTGTGTCATCTTTGAAAACAGGAGCAAATGCATTGTTTCTTTGATCCAACAAAAACAGCCACAGGAAAAAAAAGGATGCAAAATTCAGGGTGTTGCAAGTTCACTCTCAGAGCTAAGCTGTGGTCTCTTTATTTTGCTATTGCCAAGAATTCATGCCAAGTCATTGAGGTTGACCACGTTTTATTACCTCTGTTTTTGCTATTCTACCTTATTCCTGAGACAAGTGGGAAAATTGTGTCTGAAAACTGTCTTTAAACCCTGGACTTCTAGATTGTACATCTTTAATGAATACTGGACGTGTTCCACCGCCGTGCGCTGCTGTCTGGGCCTCAGCTTATTAGATACTGTTTTGGAATCCATAATTATAACCAGGTTTGCGATGGGTCACATGCCTCTGTATACAAAAATTTCTGTCATCCTCATAGAGCTGCTATTTCAGAGGAAATCAACCAATTCAAAAGTAGCATTTATATACTTTTAGCTTTACTTGTTTTGGCCTTCCTTACCTAAGGTGTGAAAAATGGCAATTTTTGTATTTCTGGGAAATTAATTTTCAAGGTTGACTTTGGGCCAGTAACCTGAAGTGCTAACATAGTCCATATGTCTGACTAGTGAAGGCTGAGTGAAAAGTATGAAAGTTCTAGCAAAAGTCCATTTTTCCTGCTTCCTTTGGTAAATTGCAGGATTCCATTAAACTGATGATAATTCAGAGTTATTCCAGTCAGAGCACTGATCCCCAGTGAAGCTGGGATGAGGGTGAAATGCATGGAATTTGTTTTCTGTAGATGCTGCTTTTCATGCTGAGCAAAATCCCAGCATTTATAATTTGCTCTCCTGCAGAATTTGTCATCTTTCTGCCCCTCCCTTAAAACTACAATTCCCACCTGATATTTTTGTTTTAAACTCTCTATCATTTTAATGCATATTTTCTATTTTCTTAAAATAAATGCTGTCATGCAGCTCTTCTACTTCCTTTATTGAGAAAACACTCATACGAGGGTGGAAAAAATTGAGAGGGAGGGAGAAGCAGAAAAAGGAAACAGAAATCATAAGCAAAAAGTTCTCACCAATTATTGAAATAGTCAGTGTTCCCTTGGGCTGAGAGAGAGGAAAAGGCGCTTTTACAGTGTCTTGGAATACCTTTTCTCTGCACAATTCTGACTTTTTACCAGATATTCGTGCTACAGTGAGAGAAGGGAAGAAACGAAAAAGGACTCAGAGGTTTCACAGTAAGTTTTGTCATTAACTTTCATAGTGACATTTGCTGGTAACAAGTCTCAGGGAGTATTAAGGTTTTTTAAGCTCTTGTTCTAGATATGCTTGTGTAAAATTATTTAATAAGCACATTATTTTAATATTAATGGCTTCTCCTCATCTGCAAAAATTTTGTAGCTTAAAACATGTGGTGTCCAAGTGACATCTTTGATGTAGAGTCATTGCAGTATTTAGTACTGTGTTATTCCTGATAGTTATGTACTTGTAGAATTCTTCAGTAAAGCATAGGTCCACTTTTCAGCAAGGTATTTTAAGGCAGCAAAGAAACAAATCAAAACAGAAAGGCTTCAGTGTACAGTCAGGGGACTTAACACAAATACGGAGCGTCTCCCTGGGATAAACTCAAATTATAATCAGATAACTTCAATATTTTAAGTAATTCTGCCTATCAGAGACAGTTTTCATTTTTTCTTTTATGAGTTGACTTATATTCAGATTAAATTGAAATTAGTTTTAAGATTAATATTTGTTTCACTAGACTTTGGATCTTGTCATAAAAAAAGTCACTGGCAAAAATACCTTCAGATTTCAGAGAACACAAAGGGTTGATGCTGCTGCAGTGGCAACAACAGAGATGAGCTGTGGACAATTGACAGGGCAGAATGAGACCCAGAGGTGGAGAGGGGAAGGACGCAGCAGCTTTCTTCTTCACAGCAAGGTATTCAGTGCTGTTTGAAAAACTGTCTGTATTTCTCTAACAGATTAAAAAACATGCCATCAAAAACATGGTTTGGTACTAAGGTATAAGTAAATTACTGAGCTTCCTTTACCAAAAAACAAAAAAGAAAAAATACAAAGGCTCCCCCCACGACTGCCAAATTACTACCTGAATTGGCAATTGTAGTATATTTTTCCTCTAAAACTGCTACCAATCTTTTACATACAAGCAATAACTACATATGGACATGTTTAGCAAATCAGAAAGAGAAGACTGATTGCTGGGGAATGTTTTGTTTTCAATTATTTTCTCTGTAAAATCTAGAAGCCAGATAAACAGAGTAGCAAAACCCCATTGGTTTATCTGTGAGTATACACTGATTGAGAAATGCTTTAAAATTGATTATTTGTAAACACCTAGCAGAGAAAACTGAAAGCAAAAATCTCTTCAGACTGATCTGCTTTACAGTCGCATTCAAGCATTTTGGGGTGTTGTGTTATTGTAAGTAAAATATTTAGGGCTGCATCCATCATGACTCTGCATTTTATCTTAATTTCTTTTATTCTCTTTCTTACTAAATGAACTTCATTTTTTGTACTGGCAATATACATTTCTCATGTCCAGTATATATGGCATTTGCTAAATCAGCTCCTGCTAGCTAATTTTAACAGGGGAGGCTAAGAGACACACCATTGCTTCTTATTTCTAATGTGGTTTTTAATACGAAACCTGTCATTTTCTGTTGTGATGCTGACTCAGCAGTAGGTTGATTTCCAGAATTACTAAAACAACTTTCTTCTTAGAATAGCAAGGGACCCATGATTCACTGGTAGAGAACAGTGAAAACAGAAAAAGACCTTTTTCCATCTTTTAATATTAAAAAATAAACTAGTAAGAGTTCATAAAACAGTCCTTGGGAGTTTCTGTGACACTAAAAAAGAGTAGCAGAAGATATCATTTTCCACAGACAGATTGAACACAACCATATTTAATTTGGGTCGTATCTTAAATATATAGCTGGCATTATTTTACCCATGTTGCAAAACAAGACTTAGAGGGATCACTTTTTATTTGATTATACCTACTTCACATATGTCAGAATCAATCACTTTTTCAGACAGATGTTTTCTTACTCGTATGCTTCAGTAAAGCGACATTTTGTATGTGTAAACTTCCTTTTGGTTCCCAGCATTTAATGACTGCTCTTTCCCATCCCCAAGTGTTTAGAAACATTCACGTGCTAAGTACAGAATTCAGAGATTAAAAAAAAGACAAGAACACCATTTCATTCAAAAGGAAATTTCTCAGGTTTTTTTCCGTCTTTTTCTGAAAATGGAGTATCTCCCTTTCCATCAGCATCAAATCTTTAAATAAAGAGCAGCAGAATTCAAGTTACTCCTCAGCTAATAAATCAGCACAGGAGTTTTGCTAAGATGGTTATATGTTGATAAGCTTTTGTGCAGACTTGAACAGGTATATGCACATATGCACATAGTTTGTATGCATAAAGGCATATTTGTAAACTGTCATAGAAAAGAACTTTGTGTTTCCTACTCTCAGCTAAGAATTTCAATAGCATCTTTTCTGGACACCTCAAATCCTTTCTGAACCAAGGAGAAAGCTGGAAAGAGAATTTCTTTCTTAGTAGGAGTAAAATCCTGGGGAACACTAGCTCCACCAGCACCTCTTTCATAGACGGACAACAGTTGTTATTCTGAGCCAGAAGAATGTCTTAGAAGACTGACTTTGCTAATGCTTTTAGGTATCACCACCATTTCTCACATATGATTTGCAAATTGCACTAATAGTACAGGTCCTCTTTAGGTCCATTTTAAAGTTATTGGAACTCTCTAACATCTGTGTCAGGGCACACTGAGGACTCATGCAGTCTTCGAGCTTGGGCTGGAGTGAGGGGCTCATCCTGCTTGCAGGAAACAACGGGAGACAGAAGAAGCTGCTGGTAGAGGAGAGAAAACCCACCGACCAATGTTGAGCTTCATAGCACTCTCTTATTTGAAATCCCTTCTTCCTGTCTCCTTGCAGTTTGCTACTCTGCCTGTGCTCTAAGTGCTCCTGAACACTCAAAGAGGGCTTCCACGAAATATCTTTAACATTTAAATTTTTCTGTTGGCGCAGATGTGTAAAGGCTAGATTTTTGGGAGACAAAAAAAAAGCAGTTACTCAAGTATCCTCTTAGTCTGTGCTGTTGTTCCTTACTACCTCTGGGATCCCTATTCTTTAGCGACCTGATGAACATCATCACAATTGAAGGTCTGAGATCCCATACCAAAACTACTTCAAGCAATTTGCTCAAGTTACCCTCGGACTTTTTTCTGCCTGCTTTCACAAGGGCTTTGTCATGGCTTTCCATAGCACCACTCAGCTGGAATATTTCCAAATTTAGCAGCTCAGGCCCCCACAATGAGGGAAGACCTTTATACTTCACATCCACAACAAAACGTAGGTTTCAATTTTGGCTTTGCCACAAACCCATTATGTGACGCAAGCAAAATATTGAATCTTGCTATAGTTTTGTTATGTACAAATATGCTTTCCTACTCCAATTTTATGTTATTAAGCTTGTAAGATTTTAATGGCAGGAAAGGATTTTACTGTGCATACACACAGAAGAAAGTGTTCAGAATTGCAACAGACACTACTATAACTTGAATAAAAATGTATCACTGCATCCATGCCTTGCATGTTTATCAACTGCACATTTTACATACAGAGTTTTATATTTTACATTCATGCAGCGTCTTTCTCCATCACCTTTTCATTTTGACAGTCCATTGTTTATACACTTAAACAATATATTAATAGAGGTTCAGAAATAAAACCATTAGATGTTCGCTCTTATCCCAGGGTATTGTGTTCATTTTCGTGAGTTATTTTTTAGTGCACTGGGGTCCCTAATCAATGTAAATATTGTTTAAGATGAACATTGCAGTGGGCATACCATGGAGCCAGACCACCAGCAGAGCATTAAACAGGGACAGATGTGAATGCCAGGATAAAAATGAAGACATTCCTGAAGTGTAAGTATGTTACTTATAATATATCTGTTTATAGGAAATGGTCATGGAAAAAAAAGCAAAAAACACAGAACAAAAACAAAAACTTCTGGGAAATAAGAATGTGAAGTAAAGCCATTGTGTTAAGATACTTTTTTTTTTTTTTTTGCTGAAATAGCTAACAGAAAGTGTGTGATATTCTAGTATCTTGAAAAATTAAGATCTTACAGACTTAATCTTTTATGAATGTTGTTAATGACTTTACAAAGGTATAATCAGTTTCGTGGTTATCTGTACTGGAGCAAAATGCATGTTTTTATTTTATACACATGACTTTCTCTCAGAGGTAGTATCTTTTATAAGATTCAGGGATCTAATTAGGATAACAGACAAATAGTTTCATGCTGTCTCAAGAAGTCATTCAAGAAGAAGCAACAAGAGAGATAAACCTCTTCTAGTTCTAGTAATTTATGAAGATCACCTGATCACCTGATTCTTGCTTAGTAGTAGATTCATGTTGATTAATTCATTAGCTGTCAATTTCTATGAGCAACCGCACAGCATGTTTCCTGCTGATACTTAAACACGTTTGTTCCTTACTGGCTTTGTAGCCTGCCTGTGCTCTACACTGCCCTGATTTGGAGATTATTAGTGACATTTGCAAGGGATTTGGAGCTCCCATCACAATGACTATTCATGGTACTTGTGCACATACTGCCTGTCCCTTCGAGGACAGGGGAAGCAGTAGTGCCTATTGCTCTGGAGCTGGCAATGGCACAGGTTGACCCGTATGGGGCAAGCAGGGGCAGGAGTCCCCTCTGGGGCAGGTTGGCAGAATGAAGATCCCTTTGAGGTAGGTAGGAAGCGTTGGGGATCCCCTCTGAAGGAGGGCAGGGCGAGGGAGAAAAGAGCCCCAGGGAGGGGAAGAAACTCAGCTGATGGGGTGGTTTGGAAAAAGGACTGCCATACCTCCAGGTTACCAGGGCAGATGCAGCCCTCACCATTTGCTACAAAGAAAGGGATCTCAGAGGTTCTCATATGACTGAGATGAATTTTCAGAGTGGTCAGTCCTCAACGGCATCCAATGCTGGAAGGTCTCAAGCCCTAAACAGCCACTGAGCTCTGCAACATCCATGAAGGGGCAGTTTTAAAATCCTTGGCCCAAAACCTGTAGCTTTGATATATGCAACTGTGAACACAACAGATAAATATAAAGCAAGCCTCAATGATTGATAGCAGAGTGGATATCAGGTTGTCATTATTGCAGAGTTCTTAGTGGGAGTCAGATCTAGCTTCAGAATTGGTTTCTGAAATAGTGATGGCTGAGAATCTAGTGGAACTAGCATATTGGATTACTGTCTAAGCCAACAATGATTTAGAACTGAGTTGATTAAACAGTAAGGTTTGGGATAGGTCAGTGGGCTTTATTATTCATTGTTTTCCGTTTTGTAGCAAAGTCAACTACAATAGCAGCCTTCTAAAATGTGATTAGCACAATCACTATTGTTGTTTGACATGGTGTATCAGATATAATGACTTCCATACCAGATCTACAGCTTTGCTTTTTCACGTTCTTGATTGCATAATTGAAAGCAGCAGCTTTATCTCTCTTCTACCTTTGGTAGAAGTCATACAATAAATAGGACCAATTTCATTACAGCTTAGAAATGGTCTGATTTAAAAGGCACTGCATTTCACTAGCTCTTGCCAATGCAAGGATATTCTCTACCCAACCAAGATATTGCATTTACCTATAAGAAAACAACTGGAAGTATGCAGAGTGCATGTCAGTATTGAAAGCACCATGTAAGCCGCAGAAAAATCACTTAATGCCTGAGTTATCCTGTATTCTGTATCACCCTGCTGGGTGGTTATTCATGTCAAGTTAGGGTTTAATATTAAGAGCAGTCACTGCACTAAAAGAAAAAAATATGTTTACTGTTTTTGGAATTTATTTTGCACTTGCCCAAGAGCCTATGCTTACTAAGATGGGTTGTTTTACCAAAATTTAGGGAAAGCAGAAAAACCTAAAAATGGTTCACTGTTAGAAAAATACACCCCCTTCCTGAAAACCATGTACTTATGACTGACCATATGCATGTGTATATTTCCATGACTACAGAGGATATTGATTGGTCCCTTTGGGACTACTCATGTGTATAAATGCTTGAAAGATCAAGTTCTAATTTTGTTCAATATCAGAGATAATTGCTGTAGGTACTATTGACAAAAAATGAAGGTTGTCTCCTTCTTGTGGCAGCTGAGGATGTTCCATGAATTTTTTTCATGGGGTGATTTATTACACATTAGGTTTTTCAAAACAGTCCAAATGCCATCAGTAACAATTGAATTTAACAACTGCAAAATATGTGTTATGGTGCCAGTTTGAAACATATTCCTAGTAGCTAGTTTTATATATGATGGACCACCAGGAAGCCTTTTTTATACTTTAGTTACATTTGGTTTTTTACCTAATAGACTGTTTAATAAGACTGTGTTCAAAACTGAACAATAGAGATTAATGATTTGATGGAAGAATACTTCAAGCTGAAAATTAAACATTAATAATATTCCAGCTGGTGATACACTATAGAAACCTCCCAAGCATGTAAAGAAGACTTTGAAGAACTGTTTTAGAAAATCAACACACATAGAGCATGTGAAAGGTGTGCATTGTGAAGCATATCACCAGGCAAGGATTTCCTTTTCATGGTAAAGGTACTGTAGAGACCACACAAACATTAAACAAACAAACAAACCAACAACAACAAAAAAACCCCTAACCTGTAGTTTCAAGGAATTTCTCAGAGGTAAAAGAGAGATTAAAAATGACCTAATCATAAAAAAATAAATGGTGTGAGGAGAAGATACATTTTACTTCATTTTTTCTCAGCTATTGTTGCATAAGAAAATTTCTGTGTTGCAGAAACTGCATGAAACAACAGTGTCATATTTTTCCTTAATGCTCTTGATTTACTAGGCTCATAAAATGTGAGGCCAGAAGCTATTCTTAATATGGACTCATTCTACTGCTAATATATACAGGCTGCTTTTTATCCAAGTGTCAATGCAAGAGCTGTTTGTAAAACAGTAGAAATTTTGCCTACAAAAGGCAGAAATAATTGTATAAGAGTTTACAACATCAGTTGCTAGATTAACAGCTCTCAGCTAGTGTTTGTTGTTTCAGTGTGACCCTCTGAAAACACATTCACAAGAAAGGAATGGGGAACTAGAGAAAGTCAATTGCAAAAGCAACCCTGTGCAGGTGTGGAAAAAGTTCCAGCTTCTACAGTAGTGCTGTTACTGCTGTTTTCAGCATCAACCAAAACTTCATTTCTCCTCCATGAGAAATTAACTGCTCTGGCTCAGTGGGCATCAGTGGTGCAGGTAGAGCTCTGCTCCCCTATCTCTCCCATCTGATACATACCAACCCAGTAGCCACTGCCTGTGTCCTGCACCAGTCCTGGGCTTTCTCACCCAGCCCTGCCCAAAGATGCTCCTAGCTGCCCATGGGCACTCTGAAAAACAACGAAGCAAAGTCTTGGTTTTTGAATCAACAGCAGGAAGCCACCAAGTTCCATGGAGATGGAAATGACCCTTATTGTGGCTTTTGGCTTTGCAGCCGCTTCCAGTAGGCAGCATGGGTACTCTGGCAGCAGAAGCCAGCTGATACACTAAACTATGCTAAAGTAGTGTTTAAAGAAATAGTAATTACTAACATCCTCTCTCAGTCAAGCCGACACTAACCAGGCGTACTGCTAGGTGTGTGTATATACATGCTCACACTCAATAGATAAATAGATATGTGCATGTACTCCAGGAAAAATATCTCTCTGTAAGGTGACAAGGGCTCACTTTAAATCAAGTACTTGACACTAATAAAAACAATGTATTCAGCCACAAGATTTCACATACTGACTGGCTGTACAAGGTGAGTCAGTACTACTAACCCTTTCTTTTCTACACACTCTGTTCTTTTTTTCTATATGTCTATTCTATATTTTTTTCCCATATAAGTATTCTTTGCATTTTCCCAAGTGTTTGTAAACATATTCTTAAAAATGGAAGCTTCTTTTTTTTTTTTTTTTGCTTTTTTCCTTTCCTCCCTCTCCTTTTTTTTTTTCTTTTTTAAATGAATATAAACATAGGAAATATGGTGGAAATTTGGCAGGAATTGCATACATTCATTTCTGTGGTTTTAAAATGACCCAAAATACTGACAACTTTACTTTAATACTATCTATCATTACTTCCTCCCTTCTCATAAGGGATTTTATTATTCAAATGCTTTTCTCTGATTTCTTTTTAAAGAATTACAAATGGGAGGTAAAATCATTAAAGGTATCCACATTAATTGGGAGATTACCGAACTGATTCGGGTGTCAAAGTACTTTTTGCAGAGAGACAAAGGCTTATTAACTATTTAGATATTTCAAAAATTTTATCGTATTTTATTTAATTTAGGTAAATTATAATTTTATATAAATTTCCTGTGATTTTTGAAACACTATCAATCAAATCATGAGCAAGTAATTTACCATTTCTTAATAGTAGACAAATGTTAATTTGTAATAAACATGTGTATAACAAAATACCACTCGATGATTTGATGAAGTAACCAAACAGTAATTACAAAAAAATAATCTTTCTAAACCATCTTATTGCTTACAGGTATTTTTTATTATTCTTATTAGCAGAAAACCCAAGTACTGGCAGCCAATATAAATAGTCCACCTAAAGATTGTTGATATCTAACTTAGAAATATCTTCAATAGAATTATGTATCTGATATTTGTTTCTAGCAGCATTTATCAGAGTATTTATTTCTGGAAAGGAAAAACAGGGGATGACTTTACAGAAACAGAATTAATTTAAAAAATACATCTGACTGAATATATCTTTTTTTCTGTGAACTAGATTTTGCTCTCACTCAATACTCAATCCTCCAAATCCACCAAAGTCCATTTTAGCAAAATATTTAAATGCAGATTTCACATTGATCCTATCAATTTTACTGAAACCAAACATTCATGAATGTTGAAGAGAAACTTAGCAGAGCTACACCTTAAAAGTGAGAAATGTAGCATTCACTGCAATATGCTCAGAGAAGAGTAAGAACTCTGCTTAATAATTAGCAACTGAATTAATTCTAGTCAAAAAGAACTAGGAAGCAGTCTTTTCCTTGTGCCTTTCTTCGTATGTTTCTTTGTGTTTCCAGTTACACTTTTAGGACTTATTCCTGTAAATATTTTTCTACACGAGTAATTCAATTCCTCTGATAAATACTATTGAATTCACTAGGGCTAGATTCAAAAGTGAAGTTACTTATCTGGGCAAATGCATAGAAGACGGAGCTGTTAGGCAGCTCCCCATGACAGTAGAGAGGAGAAAAATAGTCTTAGCCTATGGGACTAAGGCCTGGAGGATTGGGCCCATAGCCAGTGACATTATACTATTTTTTTTTAATAAGGAGGAAAACCCACGCATGAGTAAAACCATATGGAAAACTGAGTTAAGGTGAGGAGGTTTTAAATAATGCTTATTTATCATTTTGAAAGAAAAAAAAAAATCCTGTTCCTGCCTATTGCATTTTATATTTTAAATGTAAGGACTGATTCTTTTGCCAAAATTCCTCTCCTTGTCAGGGGGAAAATTATCTGCTTTGACTGCTGCAGGATCAGGCCCTGAAAAGCCGTTACAAGCTTGTTGGCAAAGCTTGCTCACTTCCACCTCTCTCTTATTTTCTGTTTTTCCTATCCCTGCACAGGAAGAAAATGAAAATTTAAGCTAAAATGCATTAACTAATATCAGTTTATTAATTGGAGAATTCAACTTATCCTTCTTGCTGTTCATCTGAAATTAATTAAGTGTGTAGAATTACAAGGTGGGTGTACCACAGGCAGCAGTCCAGGCTCAAGTTAATCAAAAGAGCACATGTTGAATGCATACAATTTAGTTAAGGTTAATCCAGTGAAGACGATCCCTCACTGGTCCTAATTACTCTAGGTGATATATTGTGCAATGGGAAAATAGGAAGGAAGGGAAATTTTGTCCTGCTGGTCTACCAGGATTTTCTAATTAAATTTAGTAGACTATGCACAGGAGCAAATAGTTTCAATTTAAAGAGAAGACCACACTCCAAGGGTGCTTGTCTGAAATGAATGTAAGGAACTTTGAGCTAATACAGTTAAGTATCATACCTTAAAAATTTTGAAGTTAAAGCTGGTCATTTTTCTTTTACAAATGTACAGACTATCAGGAGCACTGCATCAGTCTGAGCGTTTCAGACTTAATGTAAATTTTTTGTCAGAATTGTGAAGTTACTATATAGCTCTTGAGAAAAGATACACATTAAAACAAGCCTACTCTGTTACTTCATTTCCTTCACTCGAGGAGCAAATATCAGTAGGGCGGAGGTAATTTGTCATAGAACTATGTTGGTGTTGTATTAGCAAAAGCCTTTTCATTTAATCTTCTTTTATTATATCAATCCAGAAGAAAACAAAGGTGTTTCTAGGACTCTTTGACTTCATGTTCTATGTTCATTACTCCATTAAGTTACTTTTTGTCCATGTTTGTTCTTTGTTTCAGCTTTCAGAGAAACTTATGAAAAGCTTTTTTTACTCTATGTATATGCATATAAATGTTGTAAAATAATTTGCCCTATTTTTCAGGTTGGTGATATATCTCTGCTCAAGTGGAGGTATCTGTTTCTGATTTATTAACATTTGATCCCCTGGTTTCCTGCCATTGATCAAGACTAATATTCAGCTCAGCTGATGAATTTTATATGACATCTGATATTGCAGGAAGAGAGAAAAGTTAGTACCATTTTTAGTATTTTTCTATTTCAAGTTTTCCAGGACCAAGACATGCACACAAAACACCTAACAATATTGGACAGTATGTATTTTTATACATATATATATATACATATATATGTAATGTTTCCCTGGGATACAAATTTTTGGAAGTAAAACAAGTATTTATCAATAGAACAGATGTTTGCTCGGTGTCATTCACATCCTGTAAACTGTATATACATTTACACCCTACCGCCAAAACATGATTTCACCCTACTACTGACCGTCTGTCTGCCATTCAATCTCTAGCTAAGTCACGGTCAATAAGGTCAACTCTTTGGCAACATCTGTATTTGATCAGTTCACACAAAATAGGAGCCTTCCTAATGCCTGACTACCCTGAAGTATTTTAAGAGGCAGTGTATTACAATAGTTGATTCACCGCTGCTGCAGAATCTACACTTGGAAGATTTTTGCCTCCTCTGAGGAACTGGAATGGGAAGATTAAAATCCTTTCTAGTAAAATAAATCTCTGAAATGAACAAGTTTACCAGTGGCATGGTTTCTAGACTGACAAGAAAAATTTAGCAGTTTCTCTCCCCAAGTCTTTGGTCCCTTGGTGTAGGGATTTGGGTTTGTGATACTTTATATTTTAACCCTGTTCTGCACACAGATTGCGTTTAAAGCATGTATAGGTTGTTACAAAGACGAGAAATAAAGTCAGAGGAAAAAAGCCTCTACAGTTTTACTTCAAAAAACGACAGTGGGGATTAATGCAGCCAATTGTTTCCTGTTGGTGTTTCCACACTCGGCACAGGCAGTATTTTCAGCAAGTCGATGTACTTTCCTTCAGATGGGTGAATGTAAATTCTTCCCTCAAAGAAAGCAAGATGTTCTGGGTGGAATCCTGGCCCGACTGGAGGTGATGGAAAACACTCTGGCAAAACTGAGTAACACAGGATTTAGCCTGATGTTACTACTGCATTATTTCAATGCTGGGAGTTATCTGAAGGTACAAGGTTAGAAATTTGATTCTAAGCACAGTCAGACTGGTGCCACTTTATTGATGTTCCTGATTAGAGAGCAACCGAGAATAAAATCTGACGTCTGTTTCTTTTCTTTTCTTTTCTTTTCTTTTCTTTTCTTTTCTTTTCTTTTCTTTTCTTTTCTTTTCTTTTCTTTTCTTTTCTTTTCTTTTCTTTTCTTTTCTTTTCTTTTCTTTTCTTTTCTTTTCTTTTCTTTTCTTTTCTTTTCTTTTCTTTTCTTTTCTTTTCTTTTCTTTTCTTTTCTNCCTCTCCTCTCCTCTCCTCTCCTCTCCTCTCCCTCTCTTTTCTTTTCATGTTGGTTTAGGAAAAAAAACATTTAACTCTAGAAACTCAGAAAAGCAAAAACCAGTGGCCTCTGATGCCTTTTTATGCCTTTATGTTTTGGCAGAGTGAAATTTGGACCCGACCGCAGATGATCGTATGTTGATAAATGTTGCCACCAATGCTCCAATTACACTGCTGGTCTTCTTGATCATGTTCAACACTGAGGAAAGCCTCAATGATGAAGTGACTTCTCTCTGTTGAGTGTTGACAAGACCAAGAGAGAACAGCAAGAGTAAGGCAGCATCCCACCACCAGCCATGAGGTGGTGACAGAACTGAGCAGTACCATGGGCAAAGGGTAACTTAGATTTTTGGGACTCAGCAGATGAGAGGATGACTTTTTAAAATATTTTTATGATGGATGTTTTGTTGACAAAATATGGTGTTGAGAAATTAATGTTTTTGTTTGCCTTTTTTTCCCTCAAATAATTCCTTTTCATTTACTTTCTGTTATGCCGAATTTTCATTGGAAACATTTGACTAAAAAACATAGCAAAGAGCAGTTTAACTACTTCTGTGAACAGCTGGGAGAAAATATGAAAGCACTCTGAAGCAGTGAAATCACTGCATTATGTGAATCTATTTTCTTTACAATTTTAGTTCTCTCAAGAATCCTGGAAACCTCAGAGGAAGCTTGCCCTGGGTCCACATGGTTAGTCTGGGGACTGTTCACAACCAGCAAATTCAAAACCTTACTAAATATTACGGATTATAGAATGGCTGTTGTGAACTGCACACACACAGGATACACAGCAGAAAATGCAGTTGAGTTCTTATCCCTCCCTTTAGTACTACTTGTATAACACTAGTAGAATACTTGTTATGATATATTAAATATACTTTGGATTTCTTCACTCTATTGTTTTGTCCTGTAAAGCTGCCTTAATAGTTCTGTTTTAATAACAAAATATTACATCTGTTCTGAATTTGTTTATTACGAGTAATTCTATCATGCCCATGACTTTCAGTAGCACAGCATTTTGATCCTTTAGAAGACAAGGGAAATGCAGCCTGAGATCCTCTTCTGATTAGTCAAAAAACCCCAAAGGCTTACAAATATTTCAAATATTAAGTCAAAATTTTAATGAAAATTGTGGTAGAAAGCCCAATGCCAGGTTAGCTGCAGACAAAGCAATTGCCAAAAAAGCCAACAGCAACCTAGACTTTTACTTCGCTAAAACCTGTGTCCAGTTCTGGTCAGGTTCAGCTGATTGTTGTCTCTGCAACTGATTGTGCATCAGGCTTCAGGCCTTAGGAGAGGGACATCACCTCTGAGCTGGGAATGTGTGGAAACCAAATGACTCATTACACAAGGGATTTCCTTTGCAAAATCAGTAGTCTAAGAAAATAAGGCAGTTTTCACAGCATAAAATTCACTGAAGTATTGACACATTGTATTTCTAAGGTCTCTTTCTTCACATATTTTCAAATGGGCCTGATGGATTCATTAAAAATTGCCTCTAAAGGTGAGAGATGCTGAAGAGATACTAATGGAAGATAGGAAGGTACAATCTAATGGTATGTGTCATGCAGAGGATTTTTCCTGTGTTTTCCTCATTGTTTTCAATAAAATAGAGAGGGAGAAAAAGGGTACTGGACAACTATAATAGAAAAGAAAGAAACCACAGATAGTACTATAATCCTATTTTCACAGTCCTTATTCCTTTTTATCTGAAGGAGCTGAAAGCATCAATTAAGATAGAGACAGTACATGTGAAAGTATTGTGATTAAAAATATAGAGTTGGAAAATTGCAATGACATTCATGGGAAAATGTAACCTAGTACACCCAGGGAAACATAATCTGAAACACAGACGTCCAGAGGGAGAGAGAATCCTAGAAAGCAGCAAAGCTGAATGAGACCTCAGGGTCAAATTAGACATGAATTTGCAATATGATCTAACAGCATGACCAGCCAGTGCAGTTGTGCTGTACAGAGAGGGGTGTATCTGGGAACATGAAGATTGTTCTCCTTCCTGACATGGCTCTGACTGCACCAAAAGCTGGGTCTTTGGCCACTTGGAAGGAATTGAAAACAAGGAAGAGTTAAGGAAGAAGGAGAAAGTGGACTGACACAGAGCGTGTATGGGCAGAAATGCAATAAAAACCTCCACTCAGCATGTTCCTAAGGCTTCAGGCACCAAGTAAGTACCTCTGCATTGTACCTAAATTAGCTGAGGTGACTTCAGTTTGCCCTGTCCCTGTGCTCAGAACTGTCCTGGTGTGAGCTGCAAGGTGTCTCGGTGCCTACTACATAGGAAGTCGGCAGATTTGGGTTTCATTACCCTCAGCTACCCACTCACACTGGCGGAGAGCCTACAGACCCCTACCCTATGGCAAGGCTTGGCAGGGACCTGCAGAAGCTAGCCCCAATGAAGAAGTAGTGCAGACCACACCTTGTAGACCATATGCTGTTTAGGCCAGAGGGAGGTCTTCTACTATACAGGACCATCAGGTTGTCATGGGCTGCCCTGCACACCCCTTCTGTACCAGCATTGCCTCCCGCAAGAAGCAGAACCAGTGTGAGCAGGGAGAAAAAGGCTGAGGTTGGGCACCAGGGAGGCATCCTAGCTCCCAGGCCCCATACCATGGCTGAAATGCATTTCACACTGATAAGCTGGTTTAACATCGTGATCATGGGGAGCAGAAACCACAATTCAAGACTGGTCCCTTCCACACTCCCCCAGTAATTATTTTGTGAATAAATGAGTGACAAAAAGGTTTAAGTTCTTGACTAAGCATGCAAACCTGTACTTCTTGGACAGCTGCATGTAAAATGGCTCATCAGTTTGCAGCTGTTGTTAATAATTTTGAGGCATATTCTCTGGTCTGGCCAAATGACTATAGTGAAAGATAGGTTGTGCTGGTTTGGGCTAGAATAATTTTCTTCACAATAGTGAGAATGGAGTTGTGTCTTGGATTTGTGCTGTAAACAATGTTGATAATACAGAGATTTTTTTTCATTATTACTGAGCAGACCTTAGGAAGAGTCAAGGCCTCTTCTTCTCCTCATGCCACCCCACTGGTGTGGAGGCTGAGGGTGCACAAGGAATTCAGAGAGAACACAGCCAGGACAGCTGACCCCAACTGACCAAAGGAACATCTCATACCATAGGGCATAATGGTCAGCATATAAAGCCAGGGGGAAGAAGAGGGAAGGTGGGAAACACTAGGAGTGATGCCACTTGTCTTCCCAAGTAGCAATCAGGGAGGATAGAGCCCTGCTCTACTGGAGGTAGCTGAGCACTTGCCTGTCAATGGGAAGTTGTGAATGAATTCCTTGTTTTGCTTTGCTTGCACATGTGGCTTTTGCTTGACTTATTAAACTTTTTCTTAACTTACAAGTTTTCTCAATTTTACCCTTTAAATTCTCTCCCCTACCCTGCCATGGGGACAACTGTGAGTGACAGTGAGCGACAGAGCAGGGCTTAGTTGTTGTCTGGGGCTAAACCATGACACAGATACACTGGGAAAGCATGCACGGAGAACTACTTCATGCATGGAGAACTACCTTTACACCTCCCTTATCCTGTGTCCCTCCAGGCACTGCTTTGGTCTCCTTGAAGAGGTCAGAGAAACCCTCTAACTGCAATTGCTCTTTGTAGATTGCTCCAGCAGTGGCAATTTTATGCTTTCTCTCATCACCTTCCTGCAGACAGGCTGCCGTGACTGGGGAGAGGGACAGCACATGTTCCCTGGGAACCACAAAGCTGACTTGAAAGCTCAAGGGGAGCAGTAGGGCATTGTCACAAGGGATGGGCCATGCTTCTTAGCACCCTGCATGAAAAGAGCAGTTCTCAAGTGTGGGGTTTTTGTGTTACTGGAAGTAGTAAAATATCCGTTTTCCAAAATTATTCCACCAAAGAATTGAAACAGAATAAAGGCACAGTATTTTTAATTTGCTCTTGCTTCTTGCTTTCTGGTATCTCTATCAGTAGCAAGACATTTTGCTATTATGCAGAAAAAAATTAAACTTTTCAACTGAGAAAGTTATTTGCTAACTAAAGCCGATGTGTGAAATTGTAAATGATAGTTTGTAAGGTCAAAAATCCTTTTCTTCAATATGACCACAGAGGTCTAAAATGCCAGTTTAGACATATACAACATAAATTTCTAATACTGTCTATCAAAAATTTTCCATATAAATGAGTGTATTATGTTTGCATATATGGAAGCACAGATAATAACCACCAGAAACCACTGAGTTTAATAGAATTCCAAAGGAGGCCATATATTTTAGGTCACTGAGGTCTGGTGAGAGGAGTTATTGTGGGCTGACTTTCATTTTATTGCTGTTATTAAGGAAAAACCTTATAGTTTGAAGCAAAGCTGCAGCATGAGAATATTTTCTTACATGCAGCCAAGTTATTAAAATGGTGAAGTAATATTTTGTCCAGTAGATGGCAAATTATATGTTAGTGCAAGCTGAAAAAATGTTAGAAAGCTCTTTGCCTTGCTGTGTCTTCCCTCCCCTCCCTTTCCCAAGCAATGTCTTGTGCCAGGTACTTCATCCAGCAAAATGTGTTCATGTACAACACTGGGTGTGGCAAACAGCATCATTTGGCAAAAGCTCTGTAAATGACAGCTATTTCTCCACTCATTCCATTCTTTTCCAAGCTCATAAGAAAAAGTTAATTAGGTGATTGCACACTAGCTTCAATATTTTGAATGTTGTTTTTTCCAGTGGATACAATTTTTATCTAGAGAATGTAATAGCTAGTAGACAGAAGATGAATGGCCAGCTATTATCAGCTTCTGCACAAGAGGTATATCCTATGATTGTCCGACAAATTTAATTAGGATAATTCACCAGAAGAATAATTAAAAACCCAAAATAGTTTGCACTAGGTCCACTAGTTTTAATCTCTGCCTTAGAGATCACATTTCGTTCTGTCAAGCAACAGTATTTAACTAAATTAAATTAAATCCCACTCCATTACTGCTGAACTGAAGAAATCTTAGCCCAGTTTATTTTTCTGCTGTTCAGGCAATGAGCTCTAACTCAATGTGCAATGCCTGTTGTGGAAAGCAATGTCCTAAAACCCTCCAAATAACATTTTGCACTATATTTGAGCAGCTGAAGAACAATGGAGAAGCAGAAAGAAATAAGAGGATTGCAGACCCTTAGTCTCTCAAGGGCTATGCAAACACAAGCTCTTTGCTCCCCATAAATGGTGCAAAGACACTGCTGCAAGAACTGGTTTTACTGGTAGTTCTTTCTGTTTTTCCTTTCACCTGAAGACCTACATCACAGATTAAGTGGTCCTTTTGGCTCAGTCTCCCATGCAGGCAAGTCTGCAAATATAGCTCTTGCTTCACTGTATCATGAGCAGTTTGAGTCAGTGTGCGGATGTCTGTCGAGGGCTCTGTCTCGAGGGCTCTTTCTTGAGGACTTGAGGTTTGGGTTGGCATGAATTAGTGACCTATGCTCTGGGCTTTGAGGGTTTTGCTGTATTCTGCATCTGGGATGGGGCAACCCCGGAGGTATGCACAGACTGGGAAAGAGATGCTGGAAAGCAGTGTCATGGAAAGAGACTTGGGAGTCCTCATTGATGGCAAGTTGAATATGAGTCAGAAATGCCCTGGCAGCCATGAGGGCCATCCATGTCTTGGGGGGCATCAGGCAAAGCACTGCCAGCCGGTCGAGGGTGGGGATTGTCCCACTCCAGTCTGCACTAGTGCAGCCTCAGCTTGAATATTGTGGGCAGTTTTGGGTGCTAATGTATATAAGAAAAATATTCAACTATAAGAGAGAATCCAAAGGAGGGCAATCAAGATAGTGAAGGGCCTTGAGGGGAAGCTGTATGAGGAGTGGCTGAAGTCACTTGGTTTGTTCAGCCTGGAGACTGCGTGGAGACCTCATTGCAGTTACAACTTCCTCATGAGATGAAGAGGAGGGACAGGCACTGATCTCTATTGTGAACTGTGACAGGTTCTGAAGGAATGGTCTGAAGTCGTGTCAGGGGAGGTCAGCCGGACACTGGAATAGGCTCCTAAGGAAAGTGGTCCCAGTACCAAGCCTGACAGAGGTCAAGAATCATTTGGACAATACTCTCAGGCACATGACGCGACTGTTGGGGATGGACCTGTGCAGGGTGAGGAGTTGGACTCAATGATCCTTGTGAGTCCCTTCCAACTCAGCATATCCTGCAATTCTGCGGTGGTTTCTGATATCATCCTAAACACAAACAGTATGTCAAGAAAAAGAACTGTGAAAATTTTTAAACCAAAAATCTTACAAGCTTTGAGCTGTTGACATGACATTCAAGGCCCGAACTATCAAAACAGGGATTTTAATATATTCTCTTAAGATATATATTTTTACTTTGGTATCTAGATAGTGTTAAGTCACTTCAAGAAATACCTTGCTGTCATTGAAAGACAACTCATGTAGACCATTGTGGGAGTGCAAATGCCTCACCTTCACATCCAGCTCCCTCCAGCTCTCTCACTGCTAGGGATGAGAATGGTGCCTCCAACTGTAGTCCGCCTTTGGGCATCTGGGTGGCTCTAGAGAGGAGTCTCCTTGCAGACACAAGCCCAATGGCTTTTGTCCACTAAAGGACCAAACCTCAACTCCAACACCCTGGTATATTGCTGAGAAACCATCTCTGAAGTAAGAGACTTTGTGAGAAACACGTGGTCAGGCAAGATCAGGAGAAAAAGCCAGCTGGATGTGATGTGCAATGGGGCCTGGGGTCGGGGTTTGAAGTTGGACTCTCATTGGTTCACTGAGGGATAAGATACTCGAATATTTTTAAGGATCTTTCCTCAAATGCTTTTCTGGTACTTTGGAACATTTTTCACACACTGAGACATTTTACAATAAAGAGGAATTTGTAGCCTGCCTTCCCACCAGCCATAAGCAGAAGAGGAGTTTGCCACAACCTGTAAGAGCCTTGATGGGTGACTGCTGTTTAATGTGAATTATGGCATCAGACATCCACCTGCCAGAGGAAACTGAAGAGAAAGCCTGTCTCCACAGCCAACTTGGGAACTTTCAGATTTTCTGGGTTTGTTTTTGAACCCGTATTTATTCCTCAGTATTTTGCAGTGGTGCTGTTTTAACTAGAGCGTAGAACTGACTCCTTTTCTAAAATCTTGATGGCAATATTAGATGGTAGATGATGAGACTATTAGGGGTATTGTCAAAGGATCAATCACCAGATTCTATCAAATATTAGAAAAAATTAAGTCAAGGGTGATTAAGCTGCCTAGGTTGTTTTGTCTTCTTAACCTGTTTTCCTCTGATTCACTTTTCACACTAAAGTTCTTTCCTGTGCAAATCCTTCACTTGAGTTGTTTAAAGCATTTCACTTACTTGTTTTTTCCCTGTACTTTAGTTCAGGAAACGTTGCAGCTCTTGATAGACTCTTTTTTCTGTCTCCTGAGGTTTCTTTTGAAAATCAGGGGGGAAATAGTATCTTGCATTCCTGGTATATTCTGAAAACACTGACTTTTCAGAGATTACTTAGGATATGCTTTTTATTAATAGGATCAGGAGAGGCAGATTCCTAATGATTAGAATTTGTGGTTTTATCTGAAAGTATTGTTCCCACTAAAATCACTTTAATAGCATACTAAATTATAAAAACATTAATTAGATAAGTGGACATTAATCCTCCAGCTTTGTCTAATGCACCCTTTGATGTAGCCTACTTAGGAGCTTTAGGTCTGTCCAGCATATCCTTTTCCCCAAGTATATTATTTTTTCAATAATCCAAGCAGCTATTTTACTGTGTTTCTTTGGTGATACTGTAGGAGAACAAGGTTCTAGTTGAGTGGAAGTCACTAAAAGAGCCCGTTTCCAGGGCATGAAACCCTTTCATTTAAGGGGCAAAGGTCGACTCAACAAGAAGTTGAGTCATGCCAAAAGCAGGACAAGTGAGTCTCCCGGGAGAGAGCAAGAGAGAGTGAGCAGGAGAATGTCACATGGAGGAATTCCCTGCCTCTGTTTCAGTCTGGAGTAGGTTGTGGATAGTATGAACTACCATAGCCTACTGGATTTTCTTAATCAATGTTAGTCTTTGACAAATGTGGAAATAGTTGTTAAATCATCTTATAATCATAAAACTGTTCATATCCTGCTTCTGGACTTTCAAGTGTGTGCTCTCTAATTAAAACCAGGGAAAATGGTAATGCTAGTTATAACAGCATGCCATTACTGTATTTTTTCAGATGTCTCCAATCAATAACAGTATTAGAGGTCACATAGATTCCAGTGTGTGTATTTTGCAATCATTCATATTTTCTGTTCGTTGTAATATTAAAGAAGGCACGTGTGCATTGCTTAGCACAGAATTATTAAATGATCTGGAGAGAAAGAGTGAAATTAATGGGATTTGTTTTTATAAGACTTTGTTGGGATTTCTATTTGGTCACCTGGCACTACTTTGCCTTCAAGCTCTCAACATCATCTGAAAGACAATGCAGAAGCATGTATGCATGTGTGTGATTGCATGTATAGAAGAAAAAGAACTAGAAGGCGATAACACTTCACGGGGCTTCATCCTCCAAAGTGCATACAGTAAAAGAGAAAAATTGTTTCAGAGATTTCACCCACTTTATTTCTAATGAATCAGCAACTTAAGTATATTATGCAGAAGCAGAAAACTATGTATTATTTTTATGACCTTGACACTGAATTTGCCCTTGATACGGGATAATTTACTCGATTATACGAAAGTGCACAATAAAACCCTCCATGCAATATACGTTGTGGCAATATGATTTTTACAAAGCTGTTACAGAGGTTTTAAGAAGTGCTGACTGCAGATAGCAAATGTGATTGGCGGTTGTGGGTGTGAGACGTGTATTCACTGATAATGTGAGTACCTGATTATACTTCTCATTTCCTACTGAGCATGGTCTGCTTCCCTGGGACATTCTGCTTTTGGCTGCTTGAGAGATTTTGTTAGAATAAGGATCTTAACAATACCCCAGAAAACTGGATCAGAGCTTAGTGACAGGAAAATACTAATAGATAATCTTAGATCATGACCTTGACATTTTACAGTATCTTGAGATATTTTATACCACAACTGAATGTTTGCAGGTTTATTTTTTTTCTGTTAATCATCTAAAAGCATGAATCCTCATTCTGCAGTTTATGTAGCAAGAGCTATACTGCTTTTGTCTGGATGTTTGTCCAAAAAATGCCATGGAACCAGGCTTATATCATGAGACTTCTTTGTCATAACCCATTCTGTCTCAAGTTTTCTCACCTTGTGATCAGCCATTAACCAGCCAGTTGCTATTAGAAGTTGCTCTTTTAGTCCAAACACCAACAATATCACCCAGTAACATTCAGCAGGCTTATAGCTGTAACCTGCGTTCCTGTTGTGTAATGCATTCACGCATTCCCAGCAGGTTTTAATTTACTCTAGCAATACCTAAATGAATTCACACACAGTACATTGTAATGCAAATGGAACAGTTAAAATAGATCACACATCTCTCTTCCATCTCAATTTCAGTCTAATGTATCATCGCAGCTTATTCTGTAAACTGTTGAAGCCATCTTCATTCAACTGTAAACTAAAGAGACTAGATGTCTATCAGACGAAACCAAAACACTTCTTGATTAATCACAACCTCTTGACCTAATGAGTGATAGCTGTGTTAAAAATGTTGTCATTATCTAAATGGAGTACCAAAACGTCCTGCAGATCCTAAGCAAATTGACTCTCTTCTATTTATAAACAACACTGGAAGATGAACTCCTGGGTTTATACTGGAAAAGGGACATCATTCATTTTTATCCAACATACCTGCTTTTAGTGATATTACCCACACACGCAGGTTTTAGAAAATCTTAACAACTGAAGTGGTTTATATGCTTTTAAGACTAATTTTGAAGTTTATGTGTACATTCATCACACTGGAGCTGGGTGCTCAATATCTACCTAAAATGCGTAGTATTAACAGTACATGTTAAAGTTCCTTCTTAGGATTTCTGTTAGATACTAAATGTCATTAGCACTGGATATGGAATTCTGCCTTTTCAGAGTTTGTATAAATCTTATTTGCTGTGCTGAGGGCATTTTTCCAACATGTAAAATGCACATCTCTCTATGTGCATGACAAAGTGATGAATCTTTGAAAAAACAGTTTTATAGCTATGTATTGCCAGTTTTTTATTATTAATCTGGTCACATGCAAGTAAAGATGCTGTTACAGAAAAAAAAAATCAAAAAATATACAGGGCTTTTTCCCTGTTGCTTTTAAAATATTGGCTGTTTCTTTCTACATGTTGTTCCAATGAAGCCTAGAGAGAGAAGAGGCCTGGATTGCACATGACTCTAATGATTTACAGTTCTTCTCTTCCCACAGATGCCTATTTGTTATGATATGCCTATCAGGTATGGTAGTTCTTGATCCTGTCAAATAAAAATAAATAAATAAAAAAACCCAAAGACATTACCGTACAACAAGTTCTTGTGCTGAGAATTAACACGAGGTCAGTCACAAGTTTTGGAAAATAATTGGAATTTAATGTAACTTAAAAAAGCCCTATCAGTAAAATGAACAGCAAAATCCATACCACATTTGTACTTTATAGCTACTATTTACTGTGGGGGGAATGAAAATCATTAAATAGCAAAGGCCTTTCTCAACCTGCATGGGAAGATCTGCCAGTATGCACAGTATTCTAGAGCAGTGCAGGTAGGTTTGGTATGCCACACCTGTGGCTTCCATGACTTGTTGTACCAGCCCTGAGGGCAACTGTGCTCTACAGTCTGGGCTTGAGATCAGCTTTTTTGGGCATGATGATCTGAAGTGAGCTACAGTATCTTTCTTCCCACCAGTAAGAGTGTGCAGCCCAGAGCCAGCAGGACCACTAGGATTTAAAGCCTCTCTCTCACCTGTTAGTGGATTTCGAGATTAACACCTCACCAGGAGACTGTTCACAGGCTACAGAAGACTTTCTTATTTCTCTCTGATACTTTTCTTTTTTATATGCCCAAGGTTTGCATTCACTTTATTTGCAGCACAGTTTGCCCTGAGTGTGCCTTTTGAGGCAATTATCCAGGATGACACCATAATCCTCCTTTAAGTTGTTGCTTTTCAGGATAAAACCTCTCACCCTCTAAGAAGGGGCTATATTTCTCAGCCATCCATTTAATATCCCAGAATTTATGTATATGAAAATGCACCCTGTCAGATCATGACCATTTAATCAAATGATCCACATCACCTTGCAATAGTAATTTCTTCTTTTCGGTATTTTTTGCCTCACAGATCTCTAAATCCTATGCAGGTTTTTCCAGCAAGGACTCTATGACACTATTCTGACCTTTCATGTAAATATAAAATAATGCTGTACCAAGAGCTGGTCCTGCTGGAATCTCACTGGGAACATTGTCCGATATTTCATTATTATCAGTCACACCTCAGACTTATCTGCAATCCTGTTTTTAGCTCATGTAACCTGTGTTTTTCATTCTAATATCATGTGATACTAAATCTAATGCCTTAGAGAAGTATGATACTTCAATGTAGTTTTTCTTTTGTAAGTAGAAGTAATTTTATGAAAAGGAAAAAAGAAGTAACTTCATCTCATCATGCCAAATTTCCATGAGGCCCTAATAAATTTTGTTATTCTTACATTCGTCTTTAATTTTTATTGAATTCTTTTAGTAATGATAATTCACCTAAAATTCCTGAGGCCTAAAAGCATCTGTCTGTAGTTTCTCTAATATTTAAATTGTTCTAATATTAAATATTTCCAGTCTTCTGGACTCCTGAAATACTTGCTGCATCCAACTTCCTTAGGTGGTTATAAGGAATTTAGCTAGTGCTTCCTGGCTAGTGGTGTACCAGGAAGTTTGACTGAATGATCTGAAAGTCCCTTCTGACCATAATTTCCATTAAATCTTTGAAGCTGACTTTGGCAATATTGCAGAGGAAATCTGTAAGGAACGATGAACCATTGTTGACCAGGACTTTGCACTGCAGTTATGCCTGCAGAATGAGGAAGAAAAACTTTGTTCCTTAGGAGTTTTACCTTCACCAAAGACACTTCTTGCAGTCAAAGTTGTTTTTTAACCCTCTACAGCATCACTGAAATTACAAGGCAAAAGTTGATTTAATGTGATTCGTTATACCAACCTACAAAAAAGATATACTTAGAAAAAAAGTAAGTTTCATAAAAAATTAATTTCCTATGATATATTGTTTTATGCTGTCAGCATAATAACACACTCACAGTTCTCAAGCTCCAGAGGTGTTAGTCTTGTATTGAAGTATGGTTCCTTATATTTACCATTGCAACACACTAATTAGCAACAAAAAAGAGGAAATTTTAAAAAGGGAAAATTTTCTTCTGAAATGAAATTATTTGATTTTTTTTATTTATATCACAATACATAGACTATCAGCATAACTATATTTTATCTATGTAATGTATGTCTTATGATAATACATATGCAAAAATATAGAATATATATATTACACATATATAACATACCATATATTAAATCTACTGGCTCCTCAAAGGACATACTGATGTTGTTGACCATAATGTATCTGAAGCATGAAGAAACTTTCCTGACCAAGCATTGGCCACGTAGGTCAGGAAAGGATAAAAGCTGCTGATGGTTCTCTGCAGAACTGTTCAGCTACTGATGGTCAGATGGTACTGGCATGAGTTCAGTAGTCCAGAAAACACCTCTCAGCAAAGCACCTCCCTGTGCCAAGACTGGCCATTGACTTGGGCATTGGCCCAAAAAGCTTGGGCCACTCCTGTGCTATAGAGCATGCCAGTAATTAATCCCATGGAACATTTTAGGAAAGTGGTTGAGCTGGTTGAGCCCTAAATCTAATAGATGAGCTGTAAGAGTTAACAAGGCTAATTAGCCCTGTCTCACTGTTGACCATATTTGGCTTGTGTTGATGCTAAAGATAATCTGGTTTCTGTACTGTGCTCTTTGAGTTTCAAGGCTGCAGAATGCCAGGAGTTCTCTCAGACACTGCATCAAACTTATGTTAACTCTTCAAGAAGTCCATTCAGGATATGAAGGATGTGTCTGAGTCAATGTATTTTCAGGACCTATCTTTGATCCAGCAGGGCCAGTGATGATTTAAATTAACAGGGACACATGCTGAATATATTTGGAAATGTAGAAAGCACAGTGTTCTCCAAGACTCAGAGATCCAGGAGTGTTTTGTGGAAAACTTGATGGCTTCTATACAAAGTTGCCTTGACGCTCCAGATTTGACAGTTCAATCTTTAGTCTATGCAGTTAATCTGCAGCCAAGATAAATCTCTGAAAAACAATCGAGTTGATAATACTTTGATTCTTTGTAACTGATATTTAAACGATGCAAGACAGTATCACTCTCACTTGTCCATGTACAAATCTGCAGGAAATACGCTTTTTAGAGTGGAGTTAGAAGGAAGACTATAGTCTCTTCACAGAAGCAGAGTTGGGAGAGTAGATCTGTCAGATATTTAGCTCCACTTCAGCTCCATGATGTCTGATGGAAATACCAGTTCAGATGCAGGCAGTGGGGGTGGAGGGAAATCATGGTCTTTATTACTTACCCATCTCTAATTTCAAACTCCAGTTTTTGGAAGTAAAATAATTTGCCCCCCACATGGTATCTGTTTCTGGAACTCATTATCTGCTTTGTTAAGTTCAGCTGGCATTCAGATAAGGAAAATTTAATTAGATATCTTAGTAATCATACATGCATACTTACTGCCACAGCAGGGGGTGGCTTCTTCAAAAAACCCCTTCACATATTGCTTCAGATAGCATGTTTTCCCTGAAAGATTTCACATTGTATGTATGTATGTGTATGTTGCCTCCTTTTTTCTCAAGAATCCACATCACATGGTGTTTCCTCTTTCAAGATTTTCAAGTTGTTTGGGAATAACCCTACCTAGAAAAACTTCCTGTGCTTAGGAGGTGTTCCTTTGAGAAAATGTTCATTTTACACTGATAGTCCACTTCGAAGACAGGGATAACATCAGGGGGTTGCTCCAAACTGGAATTTTTCTCAAGCTTCATTTCCCTGAGATTGAAGGATATACATGCAGATGATATTTCTTTGGGAATCTGTCTGCAGACATTGCAGAGATGTCCTCACTAACTCCAAGCTGCTTTGCAGTTTTTGCAGCATCATCATATTTTCCATCTGAAAATCCAGGGAGAATTGAATGTTTACAATAGTTCCATTAGGAATAGCTTGAGAAAATGTTTAGTGGGAGAGGTCCAAAAGTGAGTGGAAAATGGGTTTATGGCTTGTGCTGCTGCTTCGTATTTTGCCTGTTCTCGTATTTGCAGAACTGCTTCAAACTCTGTCTGGCAATTAGAGTCAAGTTGATGCCTTATAGAGGACAAAATTAAAATAAATTAAAATTTGTAGGACAGTTCTGCTGAACTTTTGTGAGGTTAAAAATTGAATTCAGCTTCTGAAAATGGTCTGTACTTTGGAAAATAGCTAAAATAAAACTTTTCTGAAAACTTCCCTAACACCTTGACTGCTCAAAATCTGTATTGGAATTTGAGTCAGTATCTTTGTGAAAGTGCAAACATGTTGCACCGGAAACACCATAAAAGCAATTGTATAAACTAGAAGCAACTTATTCAGGAGAAAATGCTCACAAAAGAAGCACAAGCTAAAATATTTAGGTTTGGCTGAAGTAGCTATGAGCTTGATCATTATATGTATGCCATGCAAGTAAATAGTTTGTGGGTCAGTATAAAGCCACTGTGAATCTTTATGTGGAAAATACTGCCTATGTGGGTATGGAAAATAACTCACTTAAACTATAACTATACTGAGTATCTGCAAATAAAATCTGAACGTAACAACCATATAGAAGGGGTATTTCTTTTATACTTATTTGAGTACGTTCTATGTTAGTCTTAGAACAGAAAAGATGATGCTGTATTCATATTAGTACTTGGAAGTAAACAATATAAAAAGAAGTGAAATATTTTCTTAAAATATAACAGTGGAAGAAATAAAGATGTGCAACTGAATTTAGACTGTTGCAACTTTGCTGAGTAGAAGGCTTCTCTGAAATTACTGACTCCTTTTTTAAACAAGTCAGCAAGATATATTATTTTAGAGAGAGACATCAGTTCAATGAAAAATCTAATAATTTCACTTACAATTGTTTTGAAAATGGCATTAAACCTGTTGATTAAATTTCTCTGCATTAGACAACTGGGCACTGGGGCTGAACTCAAGAACTACTAGAATTGGGGAGGTTCCAGTTTTGATTCTTCTTTCTCACATCCCTCCTGCTCCCAGAATTCCCACAGCTGAGGGAGTCTTCTCTGAGAAGAGACCTCATGGAGCACTCTCTGTACTGTCTCTGCTTTGGTTTTAGCATCTCTTGTGCCATGGAAATCCACATCTTTGATCTTACAGCAATTTCTGTCTGTGACACCGAGTGTCTCCAGTGATGTCCAAGCGATTCAAGTCTCAGACGTAGTGTGATCACATTTAAAGATAAAAACCTATTAGAAAGCATCTAAAGGAAGGCTACAATGAGTGAAGGACCTAGAGCTCAGGTCTGCTCGACCTGGAGAAGAGGAGACTGAGGAGAAGACCTCATTGCAGTCTACAACTTATTCAGGAGGGCTAGACACTGATCTCTTCTCTCTAGTAAACAGTGACAAGGCCTCAGAGAATGGCATGAAGTTGTGTCAGGGGCGGTTTAGGTTGGATATTAGGAAAAGGTTCTTCACTCAGAGGATGGTTGGGCACTGGAACAGGCACCTCAGGGAAGTGGTCATGGGCACCAAGCCTGACAGAATTCAAGAAGCATTTGGACAACACTCTCAGGCACAGGGTGTGATTGTTGGGGCCATCCTGTGCAGGGCCAGAAGTTGGACTTTGATGATCTTTGTGTGTCCCTTCCAACCCAGGTTATTCTATTATTCTATGATAATATGAACAGCTTTAACTAGCTGGCACTGCATAGCAGGCATGGAAACCAGGGATGGGAATCCTTCTTAAGGTAACTAGCTTTGTAATATTGCTTCTACTTTGCTGTTACCTCTCAGTATCACACTAACTTCCTAAAGTAAATCTTTAAGTTGGTAAGTAAGAAGTTAGTATTTGCAGGATGCAGACTATACAATTTAAAATAAATATTAATCTCATGTCCACAGCAGCACAATGCTCTCAGTCTCCAGTTTCATCCTCACTTCTCCTGAAATGAGCTGAATGAGCTGAAAGATGTTATCCTCCACATGAATGATAAAAACGGATACACAGCATATCTGAGCAATTCTAAAGGTCAAACACTGATACGACTGAAGAGGCAAGTTGTAGATGAATAATAGCTTATGAAATGTACTACTTGGTTATCTAATAAAGAGAACCTATAGTCATTAGCATATATAATGGTATTGGGTTTATGGTACTCTAGCCATTGCAGAAATAGCCCTGTACATATGATATTTTTTCTTGGAAAACTTCTGTAGTTCATTAAAAAAGTAGTTCCCCTTCTTAGTTGGGGGAACATTTCTTCTCACCTTTCCCAGATTTTGTGGAAGATGATGAAATTTCATGTACAGTGTCCTTAAATCATTGCCTGTTCTCTGCTGTCAGTCAGGGACATGGAACCATGTTTAGCTTTTATTGCTTCCAGAATATTTCTTTCTTATCTTCATCTGCAACACTCAAAAACACTCAGCACCATGTGTTACTTCGAGGTCTGATAGTACAGCCATTTCACACTAATATCCATTTGTTGTATTTTACTTTTACACACCAGAGGACTTCTGTCTCACAGATTTAAGAGGATTTAGGATCTTACTACTGCCTGAGGCAATAACCACACTTGCTTATGGGGCATGCTAAGCTTTTGTGCAGACATTGTAGATACTGTGGCTCCCATGTTTTTGAGAGGTGCATACTTCATGCTACAGAATTGTCAACAGTGGGCAGATTTAGAGAAGGTGTTTGCATCAGGACCCATACCACTGATAAAGCCTATCAAATGTTATTATGTTAATAAAAATTAAAAAAACCAACAAAACAAAACAAAACCCCAACCAAACAAACATAAAAACACAAACTCAAAATCCAATTATTTACCTAGAATGAATTCCACATTTGAAATCTCTAAAGTCTAGATATCTTCCTCACATATGCATAGGGACAATAACTTTTAGATTGAACTGACAAAATGAACACTGTAGCAATGTTTTGGCCTGCCCTACTCAGTAAGCAAAATGTAGTCATGGTCCTTTCTATCTTAAAGTTTGTTAATGTGCTTGTATTTATCACAAAACAATATGTGGGATATGTCAGAAGGTAAAGGGGAAGAATTTAAAGGCAAATTCATAAAAGTGGCAGTTCATATTAAGAATGAAAAAATTTTGGAGTAAGGATGACTGTGGCACAAGAGAAACCAGGAAGATGTGTGTAGGAAATATGACACAGACAACTTCTATATTGAGTTTGTAAATGGAAGGGGAAAATGAGAGAAGACTGAACGTTCCATTTTCCTTTGCACTCCATTCTTCCCTCAAAACATAGGAAGAAAGTGCTTAGGAAAAGGAGAAAAAATTGTGGTTGTAAAGAAAGTGATTAGGCAACAACGGGGCACTGAATTCAGCATGGAGAACTCCACTCAACTCTTTGAAGTTACACAGATGTAGGGTAGCAGCAGTGAATCAAACCCAAGCAGAGGAAGGCTTCTCAATATTGCAGTTTTACACTCTCGTGTGGTTGCTACTGGTTCCAGATGGCAATTAGACACTGGAACACAGTAATAGGACTTCTGCTGGTCCAGCAGAAACCAATTGAAGCATTTTAATGGGATCTGGTGTTTCTACCGAAGCA
The DNA here is from genome assembly GCA_013399895.1 of Serilophus lunatus. Taxonomy (NCBI): domain Eukaryota; kingdom Metazoa; phylum Chordata; class Aves; order Passeriformes; family Eurylaimidae; genus Serilophus; species Serilophus lunatus. The sequence goes on along the minus strand of VXBA01011249.1, from coordinate 2,973,621 downwards.
AGTATGAATTCTAGCAGTTATAGCAACAGACCTATATTATTTACTAGTGTAAATTGGCAACACTGATGGAGCTACAGCAATTCACACCAGCTGAGATTTTGACCTATTACAGTAGACTTACACAATAACCACCTCCATGTGCCAAAGATTTCAGTATTCCAGAGATGGTAATATAGTTGCCCTATCTATGGATAAGAAAAATAAGGAAGAGAAACTACAATATGCAACAAAAAATCATCAAAGGTCAGTTCTTGGAAACAAAATAAACTTGCTTTCAAAAGGAAATAAAAGAAATGGGCCATAAAAATGATGTCTTCATCTGAAGTTTCTAACTTGCTTTTGGCAAAAAAAAAAGCAAAAAAGAAAAAAAACAGGATTAATGTAAAAGCTGAGTCTCCTTTTCTGGTTTGCTCTGGCTCTGGTGCCACACCCTTCATTGGCAGGATCAGATGGCTATCCAGTAGCACATTAAAGCAATGCACAACGTGTGGTTCTTGTTCTCTTTCTCTCCTAGGAAGAAGTTGTGCATGGATTTGTGTAAAAAACCACTTTTTTGATGTTCTATTATGTGTTTAATAGAGAAATGAGGTTGAGGGAGTCTCTTTTGCACTTGGAAGAGAAATTAAAGAGGTATGCGGGATTTTCTGGGGTAACAATCATTCTTTCCAGTCTTAGACTGGCTTCCAAAAGATCTGTCCCCTACCAATAGGTTAATTCTTCTGTAGCTTGTTTTTGATACTGCCAGAAGCCTAAAAAAATTAAAAAATGAAGATCAAAATATGGACTTAGCTGTTCAAGATGCATGAGCTCAGAAGTAATTAGAAATATGACTAGCTTTAAAATGAGTGTCCTAAAAGCTGGGTCCTGCCAGTTTCATCTGCAGAAAGATGATAGCCCCATAAGGATTATCTTCACTGAAACTGGTGACAGCAGTTAGGTAGGTAATAAATCCATAAAACCACTTGTGGACCTTCTTGACACCACTGGTACATAAGTCGTCAACATCCGTGAAAGTGGAAGTAGCTGTAGTTCTGAAATGAAACTTGTTCTAATACAGAAAGACTAACCCAGAATGATTCAAATCATGTTAGCACTGAGCAGTCTGACCCTCAAACTTCATTAGTATTTATAATAGATTGCTATTCTCACCTGAAGCATGCTTTCAAATAGGCATCTGAATAGATCCATACTGAACTATATACTCAATTCACCCATGAAATTGAGAACTCAAATCCATTCTCAAGTGCTTTGAACTAGGACTCACAGAGAGGTTCTCTAATAAATACTAGGCAAGAACACATTCTCAGATTTAAGGTCTTCGTCTCCTGACTTTGGCACTTTGCTACCATAAGCATTAATTAATCCATACATGGAGACAGTGAAAAAATACCTTACTGGATAGGATACTTTTCAGTATGGGAAGAGTCTCCTAACTAGACCAGCAGCTCTGATTCAGATCTCCTCACCTTCCCCAACAAGTAGCTCGGTCACCAGCCTCTAGAATCATGTTCTCTTTTTTTTTCTCTGTCATTGATATTTAATACTCTAAACAAATTGGAGCAGTCTTCTCCAGAAGAAATTAGAGTATCCTACCTACAGATATCTTAGAGATCATACCAAAGGCAGTCTACTGGGAGTGAGGATCATATTAGAGAGAGGCAAAATGATCTATATCTCCTGTACTTCAGGGAAATGCTTTCTGGGGTGATGAGAAGGACCTTGAACTAAGTGGTCACACAGGCAGCTCACCAACCAAAACACAGAGTATCCAGAACTCAAGGTTTAGGCTTTTTTTTGCAGATTTGTATACAGCATTTTTTACTTTGCTCTCTGTTCCTTTCTCCATGATTTCTGACATTCTATTTGTTACTCCGCAGATGTTAAACACTGATCTGACATTTTCATTAAAGTACCTACAAGAACTACCAAATCTCTGTTTTTTGAGTGATAATAGCTAATCTAGAGCTCATAACTGAGTGAGTGCAATTAGGGTTCCTCACCCTAATTGTATAGTACTTTGTCTTTGATAAGCCCTGCTATTACAGCTCAATCATCTATCAACCCTACAAAGCCTCTGGGAGAATTTCTGCTAAAGAGTTTTAAAAAAATATTTTATTACTACTTTTTTATACCTTTAGTATCCTGTTCCTTAGAATCTTTTTGTTATTATGAGTTAACATTTGACTTGCTATGGTTTAGGTTCTTTTCTATTTTCTTCATTCCGCCCCATAAGCTCCACTTTTCGAAGGATTTCTTTTTATCCCAATTAGCTGCCCTTACTATGTTATATAGTCATGCTGCCTTCTTTGTGTGGTCCTTTAAGGTTTGGTTTCGGAGGGTTTTTTTAGATATGTAATGTACAATTACTCTGAAAATTTAATAGTTTGTATAAACATAGGACTGCAAATTTTTATTCTTTTGGTTGCTCCTTTTAAATTCCATTTTAACAAGATTTCTCATTTTTATGTACTTTCTCCTTCTTAAAATAAAATTTTGGCTGTTCATGGCTATAGGAATGTTGATTTCAAGTGCTTTATGGTCAGTCTGAAAGAGTGATCCTTTATTTCAAAGGAAGCCCCAGGTATTGTTTAGGACTAAATTAAAAAATTGTTTCTCCCTCCACAGCATAGCCTGCTTGTTGCCGCTGTCATTTATGGTAACTAAAACTTAAGCCTTCTGCCCAGGATCTAGCTGAATATTTATCATATAAGGATGCCTGAAGTGTTTCTGAAAGACTTTCAGAGGAAATGGTGCACAGTAAGGTTCTGTAAAGCTACAGAGTCCTGCATGACATATATGGCTTACATTTGTTCATTTCCCACTTGTAATACTGGGGCTGGAAGAATATTTGTATTGCATGATGCAGAGCAGACATCATAGAAATTAGTCTAAACAAAAGCCCAGTGATGACATATTACTTCTTTTACTTATTTGTGCTAACAGCAGTTATTAATTTTAGATCTAAGCAAACAATATGCATATTTTTGGGGTCTGCTTTACTATAGGCTTTTTATTTGATACACACAACTATTAAATTTAAAAATGCTCAGAAACTACTGCCAAATAGCAATCAAGCAGTTGAAAGAACATGGCATATCCAATTTGTTTGCAACAAAAAAGATGAACATTTTCTCTGTTCAGATATGTGCTTGAACTGTGAAGATACCAGCTCTAAGAAAACTCTCCTGTGTCCCATTTGCAAACGGGTTTGGAAAATGAGTCTTGAAGGTTGGTGCACAGGGACTGTAAAAAGTCAGCCTGGTTGATCCAACAGATTTCCATACTAGGCTTTGATCTTTTAATATATAAAACCCACAGAGTACTGTGGAAACATTGCTTATAGTGTAAGAATTATTGAGGGAAAGGGATGAGAAAGAAAGATGGAAAGGGAAATTCTTCTGAAGGGGTGGTGCTACCATCTCTGTATAGTAACAGTAGCAGAAAAACACCATTTACCTTCTCTCGACCAGAAGAGTAATGAATTTTGGATGAAACTCCCTGTGTTTGAGTGCTTACCACAAAAATCTCAGGAATTTTTGAAAATTAAGCTCATCCTTGCTAGGCCTGTAGTTTATGTGCTCTTCTGCTAATTGTCACTGACTCATTACAAGTGCTAGCTGGAGCCTGGGAAAATTAGCTGGACACAAGCTATGGTAATTAAATATTGAAGCACATTTATGGATCTAGATGACTTGTATTTTGCACAGTTCTCTGGTACTGTCCTCTAGATGTAAAGACAGACACAAGGCTATTATTTTTCACTTTGTTAACAATAATTTCAAAACTGATAACTTTCAGAGATAAAATAGGTCAATGTGACACAGCAGAACACACAGCCTGATTCTGTCTTTGTGTAGACAAGCTCTTCCAGGCTGGCCATGTAGCTTCTTGAACATCAAGTACCTGTTCTCCTTAGTCAAATTTGCTAGTGCAATCTCAGAGGCAGAAATAACTGTAAGGGTTGATGGCCTGAACATTGTTTTATTTCAACTTGAATCCTTGTGTGAGAAAGTGGTTTTAGTGGAAAGGGAGAGGTGCTGTTGAATACTAGGAGTCTGACATCCTTTACTGCTCCCCTATATAAGTGGTTTAGAACTGCAAGCTCATGGTTGGAGACTTGATTAGTAGTAGCAGCTTCTAGATGTTGGGCTGAAATGGTTATTCTGCCTTGAAGCAGTTTGCACAGATATTGCTTTCTAAAATTGGAGCTTATCAATAGTACTGTAAATACCAAGAGGCTCTGTATCTTCCAGCGTAAGTATCATTTGGAAACTGCTAGGTGAGTTCATTTTGGATTTATGGTGTCACTTCACTTGATCAGCCAATACTTGTGCATCACAAGGAAGGAAGTTTAGAGGCCTAAACTGTGCCAAAAGTACAGAGAACTCTGAGAAAACTATCACAATTTCACATATATGCAATTTTTCTTCTAAAACACCATGTTCCTTGGAACTAATTATGATGAAAAAACATCAGAAATTCTGTAGCATGCAGTTTTAAATATATTTAATATTTAATCTGTCCTATTAAGTGGCTATGGAGACCCACATGGTTAAAATCAATCACAACTGGATCATGATTTTAACAACTGAATAAGTCACAACAATCAAATTTTATTATTTTGTCATTTTAAAATACAGTAATAGCTTAATATAATTAAATTTTGATATGTGTCAAAGAATGGATATTAGTTAACTCTTTGTGGTGGTTTAATCCACCTTTTAGCATTCAGGGGGCAGGTTCAATACAGGTGACGGAAAACTGAATAGAGTTGTAGCAGGTGAACAACTTATTACAGGGGAATTAAATTGGAGGCAGGGATAACCCAGAGGAGGCCCCAGAATTACATCAAGGGACACCCAACACACAAAGGGAAAAAAACACACAAAAAGAAAAAAAAACAAAAACCAAAAAAAAGAAAGGGAACTCTTCCTTTCAGCTAGATGACTAGTTGAAAGAAACAGGAAGGAAGGGTAGGAAAGGGTGTCTCCTTCTTTTCCCTCTCTCCGAAGGACTTCAGGCCCTCCAAGCTCTCTGAAAAACACAAACAGAGGTAAAAACCAACTCTCTCCCTCCCCCTTTCCGAAGGATACTTGCTAGCAAGCTAGAAATGGCTCTCGTGTTGAGAGAAATGGGTGGAATCCTGCTGTGGGGTCTGCAGGCACTGGACACCGGGGCTGTGATCCTTCTCCTTGCAGTGGCAGCCAAAGAAGAGAGCGGGGCGGGGCCGTGCCTCGACTTTTAAGCCTTCTCCGTCTCGCGTGAATATCGCCGCCTTCTTCCTGCCCACACTGGCTTCCCATTCACCCAGCCGGTCGGGCCCGCCTCGGTTTCCGGTGTTTTCCCGACGAAGAACTCATGAATTCAGTCATTAGGCGCCATCTTTGTTCTCATGGCTGCAGCACCTCAGAGATGCCACAGCGCCAACACGGTGCCAGGGCCAGCCCTCCACCGCTGTCCCTTAGGAGCCGTGGTGCTGAAATTCCCGGCCAGGCCGGCCCGGGGCTGCGTGCTGCTGCCCGCGCTCCGGGGTGGGAGTGAGGAGCCGCCGCCCCCCGGAGGGACACTGGGGCTTCCCCGTGGCTGTGCCCCCAGGCCGCTGCTCGCCCTGGGAAGCCACTGTG
>VXBA01011249.1:2940882-2967726 GCA_013399895.1 Serilophus lunatus | reverse complement strand
TGACCCCCCACGATCCCAGCCCCCTCAAACCAGTACAGTCTTAAAGGTTTTCTTCTCAGTTAGGATTTTTTTAAGGTAAGTTTGACAACTGCATTCATTTTTTAGTCACAGTCTTCAGAATTCAAAAGGAAATCAGTATAGATTAGAAAACCTGAATAGTGAAGTGTCTTGCCTATGATTTTACTGCAGGTCCATGCTGACTCTCAGGCCAGCATCCAACTCACAGATCACTCTGCTGCTTTTCTGCATGGTTTAAGTGGACACTAACTAATCACTGAACCCAGAGGTTCAGTTTTGTTGGATCTGAGTGGGGAGTTCTGAATAATAAAGGGGAATTTGTTAGTCAGTACAACAGTGGCAGCTGTCAGAAGACAGCCTGAGCACCCCAAACTGAGTCCACCCCAAACTGCTGAGTAATATGTGAGCAGGCCACCAACACAGATGCACAAGTGAAGCTTTTGCATTCTCTGTATAAAAACAGAGCATATTTTCCAGCAATTTTTACATATCCCTTAGTGAGGACTGAAGGACTCTGATGACTGGAAAAGCTCAGAAGCCACAGTGAATACACACTAATGTGGGCAGAAGAACAGCCTGAGGCCATATAATTGTCATACTCTGCATCAGCTTAACTTCTATGGCAGCTTGAGCCCAGTGTGAGGGTGCAGCAGTTAAAGCCTTTGTTGAGCCAAGAGTTGTGTGGGTTGCACCAGAATTACAAACTGTGGTCTGCCAGTGGCACAGCATCTCTGACTTAGACACATTCACTTGAAAAAATTAGCAACACTAAAGCTATTTTACTTTGGAATGTTATTAATGAAGATCTATCAATTTTCTCAGCTGCAGAGAAAAAAGGTGAGAGAACCAAAAGGTCAGTAAAATAAGTACTATTACCATGACAGACTAATCTCATCCAAGTAATTCTGCTCTTTTTCTCTGGATTTTTGTAACCATGAGGAAATATGCTTACAGGTCTGTCTCCCAAAATCTGAAAACCACCTCCCTTCTGAACTCTCTCAACAAGGCAAAAAGAGGGCATTCTCTCACAATAGAGGGTAGTTTCTCACAATAATATTTGTTTCTTCAGTATAAATGAGTATGGGTTCAGTCACTTCCCTGAAGAAAAGGTTTTGAGCCCAGTGAAGCTCACAGTGAGTCAAGAACAAGGAGCAGTCAAAATGACATGGAGAGCATGGGCACCAGAAGAGCACAGCTGGGCCATTAGAGATCTGTCTACAAATCTGTAGCCCCTAAGGAGAGCTGAGCATCCTCAACTTCTGATTCACTCTTTGCAGGATTAGTCTTATAATATTTTTAATGGATATCCATTCTATTGCAATGTATAGGAGTGCAGTGACCCTTAAATGTCAGCATCTAACATTACATTAATTCACTCTTAATGAAACTAAAGAGGACCCAGAGAGTTTTGAGACCAAAGGCTGCTCACTAGAATTGCACCTTTCATTAACTGACTTTGGAGAAATGAAATGAAATCAGCTTTGTGAAATATTTTGATATTGGATACACTGATTTTGTGAGAGGCAAATCCCTCTGGTTCAGCCCCCAAATAAGGCCTTCTGATGATTAGGATATAAAATGAACTGTGAAATCCTATATGTGTAATATCCCTTTCCTAATGCAAATCGAATTTGTTGCCCTGCCAAGTAGTTTGATCCTACACAGCACAGAAGCAGAGTAGTCTCCAAGTAAAAGCTCACATTTAAAGGATGAAATATTAGTGGTTATACAGAATGGCCTTTCAATGCTTAACATGCATGTAAAAAGGTGAATAAATACAAAATTAAAACTTATAATTGTCTCATTGTTTTCAAAAGGTGAAAGAAAAATACCTAAGTGACCAGGATGTGCCAGAAAATAAGGCTGACACACAACTTCCCTGCCTAGATTGACCTTTAGATACAAACCCTGGCTAAACTGGGTTTTGTAAGTCCAAATCTTGGGACCCATCATGAAAATCTACCACTCTGGTATGTCAGATCATCTGAAAAAGCCTCTGGGTTTTAAAAGATCTCTTTGTTTCAGCGATATTCAAGTGCTGCCTGTGGCACTTGAACACTTAAGATGTCCAGTACCTTAAGTAATTGTGTTACTATAAAATAACTTACACAGTTCCTGTTCACTCTATGTACATTTAGGAAAGGGATTCATCGTCCTGCAGTTCTGCTTTACTCTTCATTTACTTGCAGGGACAAAAAACCCCACAGTATGATATGAAACCCCCATTGACTGCATTTGTTGCTAGTCAAAATAAAAATCTCTTAACCACTTTCTAGGACATGGATATAAACCATTATAAAGCACATAATATGTTAAATCCATCACCATGACAATCAGATAGAATCAGAGAGGACTTTCGTGTCAAATATTAAAGAAGAGACTGCTCACGTTAATGGACTGGAGAAAGTGTACAAGAACAGTTTATCCATGTAAAAATATAGCCCACAGATCACTTCCAGGGACAGCAAGACCTATTTTGATCTGGTGTGTAAATCCTAGTAACATATGCAAAGAGTATCCTAGGGAAGCTCTAAGTTACATATCTAATTTTCCATAATTAAAAACTGCCTGAAATTTGATGTCAAGAGTAACATAATCTAGACATAAAAACATTGTTTAATGAGAAGGATTGCTAGGGAAATGGGCAAAGAACAAACGCTCACAAAAAATATAACTTTCAAACTTTCAGAGAATCAAATTTACATAAATAAGGTTATTGTAAAGTTATTTAAAGTATAGGGAAAAAAATTGTCATGTGGCACATTCATCGATAATCTCACTTACTTGATGCAGCACAGATAGGGTTTCAGCAGGGCACAGGCTTTCCCATTTCCACTGTCCTCCATGGGCAAATGTTTTCTTTCTTCAGATTTCAGACAAACACCCACAAACAAGTGCTTGCCATCGGTAAGAAGCTGCCTCTTGCCCTTGTTTCCCAAATGTTCAATTGCATTAGTGGGAACAAAAAGAATATACACAATGTAGGCATTTAAGGTAGACGCTGTGGATGCCAAAGCAGGCATTTTGATGATGCTGTACAAGCTGAAGGGAAGTTTTTGGAGTGACTTTTACTCCATCTCTCTGATTAACTGTAAAATGGATTTGCTTATATTTATTTTCCTTTTCTACGTTTGTTTTGTTGGGGATACTTTCTGTAAAGTGGAAATATGTGAGAAAATGTACACATGGACTGCATGTCTCAACTTACATGCCTGCACAGCTCCATTGCTGTAAGCTGTGCTTGTGCTGTGGCACAAAGGTCATAACCTCATGGACACAACTTTTGCTTATTCAGAACAGCACCAACTAACTCCCAGTTTCCCTGATCCCTTTTGGGTTTGAAAGCAAATTAAAAAAAAAAAAAATAACACAGAGGTGTAGGACATGCCAACATGGCAAGGGATTTCTCATAATGTGCTTAATGCACTCACCTGACCTCTCTCAAATGTCAGGAGAAAGAGCTGTGCAAGGTGTTCACTGAACTTACCGAAAATAGGTTGATTCTGTGTTGGTGAACAAATTATCTTTTTCCTAAGTCAGCGACATAGAACGAAAAGCCATAGAGCTGAGACTATAACATATACCCCATTTTACTCTTGCTGAGCAGAAGTAAGAAAAGAGTTGTCTGTAAATACACTTCTTATCCTTTTTGTTTTGTGAGTTGTTTATAAACCTGACATATTTTCTTAAGTGAAATCATCAGAGAAACAATTGTCAGGAGTAACTAAGCAGTAACGAAAACTTGAAATAGACTGACAAACACTATTCATAGAATCATCTTTCCAATCAAAATGCTTAGAATTAAGAATTCGGGAATTAATCATTGGTAGTATCTTCTAAAATTGCTTAAGTACTGTCTTGAGCTTCCTTTTCTGACAATAAATAGTTTGAAGAGAATCATAGCAGATGTGTTTTAAAATGTGAACAAATATTCACTGATTTTTTTTTCCTGGAGAAATTGCCCTCTTCTGCTTTCTTAGATGGTGGTTAACTCTCCATCCTCACACAGAAACAGCACCAAGAACGTGCTGATTCTCTTTTCACAGTTCTTGGATATGTAATTTCACACATAGAGAAGAAAAATTGTGTGAAATGTTGTAACTGACATTGTCAGTCAGCAGGAAACCTGAAAAGAGATATTGAGATGGAGCTGTGAAAAGTGACAGTAGTGAAGCAGTACATTTTTACGTGATAGATGGAGCTGTAGGGCGCAGGTCATTGCAGCTTGCAAGGGGCAATCTTTGTGTTACTGATATCCCCAGGGCTGCAAAGGCCGAGTGCCATGCTTGGAGAACTGACGGGCAATTTGCTAATGTAGCAATCTGAAAGCAAGAAGAGGCAGCATAACCAAGAGGGTCAAAACCCAACAGTATATGTATTATACTGCTATATTGTCTCTCTCATTGTTTGTTCTAGTATCTTAGACTGGATAGTTCTGAAAATCAGACACAAATGTCAGAAGGCACAAATGTTTTTCCTATACAAATGTAAAAAGCCTCAATGAGACTTTAAATTAGAAAGTTTTGTTGTTGAAAACTAACACCATGTATGACAAATTACTCATTTGATCAATAGCACTGCACAAATTTTAAATCTGTGTGCTTTTTCAGGCATTTTACATGTACTAGAAATTAATGGTTAGGAACTGAAAGAATTAAAGAGTACCACATCCAAAAGTACCTCCTAATTTCAAGAGGAACCCTCAGAGATCTTCCTTTGTTTACCTCGATGCACTATAACTTTACAAGTCTCAAAAGAGTAGGTACATTTTCTAAATTTTCCCTGCTCAGGATGTGACTCACAAAGTTTGCTCAAAAAAGAAATAAAGTAAAATAAAATAAGGTAAAATAAAATAAATCCTACACTTAATTGTAAAATAATGTTCTACTGAAAGTCAAAATTATTTATGGTGTCATGCTTTTGATTTCTTTTTAAATATCCTTTACACGATTGAGGGTATTGCTGGTATATTCCATTTTGTCCTCTTTAGGACAAATGCTTTGATTTTTTTCTTCTCACATTACTTTTCATTTTAATTATAACATAAAATAGAAAAAAAATACATTTTAAATACATCTTTGTCAATTGGAAAACTTTTAGTTAATGTGCCATTTTCATAGCATTTTCCTTTGCAGAGAATGCAGACATTTTTGATTTGACATGAAGCTAAATTTGGAAACCTCAGAAACATTTGAGTAATGAAACCAATTGTCCTCCAGCCAGTTTTACTGTCCAGGGTAGTCTGGACTGTTTCCACAGATGGTGATGCCAAGAGGTTCTTTGACCTCTTGCTCTGAAAGTCTTGTTTCTGTATTGTAACTCTGGCATTGCTCATTTGAATTTCTTCTGTATGTAATGCCTGTATTAGGGTAGAATTAAGATAATAAGAATAATTGCTCCTTTTTTTTTGTAGCACTTCATGTGTTTATGAACAATCATACCCATAAGTGTTATTTTCCAAATCATTTCTCATTTTTGTTGTTTTCTTCTGAGTTCTCCAATTAGTATGTATTTCTTTTTTAATGTGGTGTTCACAACAGCACGCAGCGTTCCAACTGAGGCTTATCAAGTGAAGTAGAGCAGAATAATTACCTCATTTCTTTTATGCGTGACATTCTTATTAATGTGACTCAATGCTGAGCATTTGCCTTGTTTTGCCACAGTGTTGCATTGTTGATTCATATTCAAATAATCCGTCACTGCAAATCCATAAGCTGCTCTGTAAGTCCATGTGCTAGCAGGGGCTATCCCTCAGCTGCCAGCGGAAGCAGGCAGGAGCTGCAATCATGGTGCCAGGCACTATACAAAAAAAAAAAAAATTATATGCAGTGTCTCCCCCTAACCTAGACTGCCAACTCCTGTACTCATATATGATTACTGATTTCTCAGAAGGATTACAGTATTTTAAGTATATCTCAGTTGTGAGTGCCTTTAAACTGGTATCTCATCACTTGTCAAGTCCCACTTCCATAAGAGAAGATTCACTCTCCCCTTCTGCATATATAATCTCCAGAAGATGTAGAAAGAAGCAATAGAATAATGAAAACTGTCTTTGTCTCAAGACAAATATTACTGGAGCCATTGTAACCATAATAATTAAAAAATATTAATTCTGTTGTTGTCTCAGTAGTATCCCTGAGCTCTAATCAAGACCTTGAGCTGTGCCAATGCAAAAGCAAAACAAAACAAATTAATGCAAGGACTGCAGTAATGTTGGATATTTGAGAGACACCTCAAGATAGATCCCTGTCATGAAGATTCAAGGGATCATTGGCATTATCATTATAGTTCTGTTTTGATTTTGCTCTTCATGCCTGTATTCTGGCACTGTCTCCCCGAATTGTTAACAAGTATTTTCTGTTCCTATGTGGGTCACAGGACATAATTTTCTTCAACCACTGTCAAAGAAACCTGATAAAAGTCTCCCTGGAGAGCTTGAGGCTCTCACTGCACTGTGAAGCATTTGCCAGGAGAGCGCACATTCTCCTGCCTGAGAGGCTGTAACCCTTTTGTTTCCTGAAAATACATCACATGTAAGAAGTGTAGTCTCACCAATACATTGATCGGTTTACAGTTTTTTCCCAAAATGAGCCCAGGTCTTTTGTTGAGAGAATAAGTTTGTGTCTGTGTGGCTTTCAACAGCTGGCATCAAATCCACCTGGTTGCCCTGGGAGGATCTTCAACATAGTGACTTTGCAATTCACCCATGTCAACGCAAGCCCTAGAGGCCCAGGTTTAATTGCTTGGAAAGGACATATACACAGAGAAATTAGGATTGCACTTAGCTCACCTTCCAGAAAGCATGCTGCTTCCCTGGATGTGGTGGTGGTTGCACAGCAACACTGAGGTTTGGCATATAGAGTTGAGATGAGCCAAAATCATGGATCTCCATGTTGTCCAGCTTCTTGCCTCCTTCCTGGGTGGTTTTATTCATAAAAGAGACTGTATCTGTAATCATTATGGCCACTGTATACTCACCTGAGAAGGGCTGTTCTGCAGACATGGATTGCAGGAATTTGGCCCATATGTTTTGAAGCAATGACTTGAACCTGAATCTCCTGCACCCCAGGTGAGTGCCCTCATACAAAGGCTGTTATTGTCCCTCTTAATTGGTCTGATAAATACGCAATTATTTCTACAAAAGTAAAGCAGCTTCAACAGAATAAACTGAACTCAAAGGCCTAGGATGTGGAAAACCAGGAAGGGAGACTTCTCCCAAACCAGCATCACAGGAACATGGTCTCACATATTTCCAAAAAGCCATCAAGACATTTTTATTCTGGTAGAACTCCTTTTCTCAATGCTTATACAAAAATAAACAAAACTTTTCTTTTTCCTAGGGAAAATTACTTATTTTTCCAATAATCCTTCTAAGAACCTGAGTGAGACACACACTTATAGAGCTGTTATCACTAATCAAAGATATTCAAAAGTAGTTTAAACTTTTCCCTCAAATAAGGGATTGAATTAAAAATGGAATCTGGGCGAAGCATAGTAGATTTTGTTGCCTACGGAATCCTCTGCCCTTTCTAAAAATTAAAATTGAAGTATATGGTATTGTGCGATCCCAGGAACGTAAACTTAGGAAAAATGCAAAAAATTGCACCACAATGTCTTCATCTGGCAATAACATAAACAAGGATTTTCAGACAGCTGAAGAAATACAGGGCAATGTTTATCAAGTCAGGTTCAAAAACACTAAATATTTCAAATTCCTTTGAAAATCCTGGACATTTTACAGGATTTTTTTTACATCTGCAAAGCTAACTGATTTACTAAGAAATATAGTATTAATTATACCAGCTGCTAAGTCTGGGTCCTTAACGTTTCTGAATGCAGGGTGCAATATTAAGAAAAACACCCCAGACACATAACAAAGAATTTGAGTTGCTATGAATTTGGGTCAGTAGACAAAATGTGTTTTATGATAGGAAAGAAAAATGGCAGACACTGGTTAAATACATTAGAAAGGAGGTTTTTATACCTCTGAGATCATGAATCCCAAAGGGAGCAATGTGGATCTAAAGATCACAGAGAGATAGCACCAGGTCACGTGCTGATGCAAATGAGCATAGTTTTCTTGACATCAGTGGACCTACTGTGATTGATTCCAGATGAAGTGATGAGATGATTTGAGTGTGCCATGCCCCCCTGAAAAGCTGTTGAGAGATGCAGTGAGATCAGTATGGGGGTAGCCTCATTAGAGGCAAATAGGCAGCACAGCTATATTCCCTTTAAACAAGCATGGAGAGGGAAAGACCAGCAGCATCCTTCCCTGTGTTGTTGGAGAGGAGGGAATTGGTGGAAGGACAAAACAGTGGTGTGCTCAGTGGTTGGGAGCTTGCAATGGAGGCAATAAAGACAATGTTAAGTGACAGAGGCAGAAAGAGCACCAGCAAATTATCTTAGTTTGTAGGCCTCCACGGCTCTCATCATCTTGAGAAAACTTTTCCTTTCATCCACCTTTAGATGGTCATTGAGGGACGCTCACTCTAAAGGCAATCAAGCTACAGCCATAGCACAACCAAATCAACTTTAGTAACCAACTGAAGCCAGCACTGTATACTGTTTAGCAATAGCCTCTTGAGATCCAGTGTGGGCAGCTACTTTGGCTCTAGACACAGAGTAAAAATTCAGGTAGATGGTTTGAACTGGGCTTCATGGTGTTGTAGCTGGCTAGGTATCTAAGTTAATTTACTGATGCTTTCTCAAATGTTTTCTTACCTTAGCACTATGCATAAAGCAGAGTGACTGCAGACACTCACCAGTGGTTCCAGGAAGCTTGGTAATGTTCTCCCTTTGGAAATAAAACTGAAAGGCATTTATTTGCTCTGAAAGCCTCAAACCACTGTAGCAAATTAAATCACTCCTTATTTGAAATGGCAGTACCAAAATGCAACAATACAAGAAGTCTTCTTGGTGGATTCAATAAAACTTGAATATAGATTTTTTTCCCCATGTTTTTTCTTTTTTTCTTAGAGCATTATTTACAGTACTTAAAGGCTTTCACAGCTGAATCAGCTTCTTTATAGGGAGCAGCAAAGCGTTTTCAATTAGTGCTCTAGCATTATCCCACATTTGCCCATCAAAAGAAAACATAGAAAGCTGTTTTCAGAGTAACTTATTTTGCTATTATTGAAACATTTTACTAGTAAACTACCCAATTAAAGCTATATTAACTAGGATATTTTCTCTCTTATTTTCAAGAGTCAACAACCCAAGAACAACGAGACTAATGACTTAAAATTCAGCCTTCTCTCTACAACTGATGGAGTTTTGTTCCTAGGCTATCTCCTCCTTGTTTCATTCAGCGTGAATGGCAGATTCCTATATCGTGTCAAGTTTCAGATCACCATAGAAACAAACTAGGAGGCAGTTTCATTAATCATTTAGAGCACAAGAAGTCTAGGTCAGTCTGATTGCAGCATATAGAGTATCATCCTAGCTCCACATGGGACTCAGTTGATTTGAATTAAAAAAGATTAAGCTGCCCCTAGGACGCTCAGCATCATCAGTTTAAGTTCTCATGTAACAGTGGTCTCTGGAGCCACATGGATTAGGAGACTGAAGCTATGCATTTATTTTTCAGGGCTCAGTGAAACATTAGATGAGTGCAGGTGTCTGAGGGGAAAAAAGGACAAAGATCACATATAGTTTTTTAGACTTGTTGCTGTTCTTTTGAAACTGGAAACAATAACTCAGTTTTATTTCTCCAGTGACAGTTACCACTCTTTTTTGGCCATGCAATGGTACATCTGTTACCCAATGTTTACAATTTAGATTTATAAAAATTTCATACTATGAAGCATAATTTTAGCACAGAGCTGCAAGTTGGGCATAAAAGTTTACATGAATGCTGACTTTTTCTTCTCTTGATGGGGTAAAAAAACCGCATGGAATAAATACTGATGACATTTTAGTTTTGCTTGAATGAAGATTTATTGCTCTCAGGAAACTGACGTACAGGCAGCTACAAATCAACTTGACTATGAAATAGTTGTATATGTACACCACAAAATGAGACCCTCCCCTCCGAAGTACTCACCTTATTTATGGGTCTTCTAGTACTTCAAAGACCTTTAGTAACTTAGTCCAGACTGGTTTATTGCTTTGTGGAACTAAGACATTTCAAGAGGAGAGTGGTAGGTAACAGTATATTAGGACTCTTTTTCTCTTGGGGGTCTGAGAATCCCATGATGCTATATGAACTGCTGATCTAAAGCTTATTAGAGCATGACTTCCTAGAGTATAATTCTTAAATCTTTTAGAGTTATACAGTACTGTCCTTAATCCCAAGTGCTAAACCTTAAAGTAGGACAAGCTTTCCAAAATTCAGAATGCCATCTGTGAGTTGAAGTAATTACACTTAGTTGAAATACAGTTCAGTTACTTGCCCATGTAGTCTGTGAGCTTTTTCAAATTATTTGTTTTCATTTTCAACAAACGTTTTACACAGAAAAATCAAGGAGCGCATGTCACAATATTCCTCCTGGAAAGAAAAGCAGTTCTGTGGACTTTCTTCCATTTGCTCATTAACAAAAAAAACCCCCACTCTCTGTATTTTACGCATTTGCCCTTGCTGTGCTTGCACCTGGGCTGTGATAGTGCCATCAACAGTGAAGCCTCCTTCACAGCACATCTAGGGGCACACAGACCATGTCAATACCATTTTGCTGATGTTCTGTCATTCTGGGGATTTCCAGGAAAGAAATGTCATTATGATCAAGAAGCATCTTTAGAATTTCCTAGCACAGTGCAAACAGACTGATTATGAGAAGGGAAAAGTGAGTATTATCCCCACTTCACACAAGTGGAAGTTGATATGGAGTCATGCTGGGCAAGTTGCCTCGAGGAGAGCATGGACAGTCATTGGGGAGTTGCTATTTTCCTGCCTGGTGCTCAGCCCAGGTCCTCCTATTTACAGCTTTCTGTCAAATGCCTGGAAGATGGAAAATGCAGGAACTAAAACATACACAAAAAATCCTGATGGAAAGCACAGAACAGCTCAAGTTAGCTCGTATTTATTGAGTGCCAACAATGTGTTGGTTGCTGAGCAAACAGAAAAGAAAACATGGCCTCTACATTGCAATAATTCTATGGTCTACTTCAAGGGTTACCACCCAGCCATTTCCAGCCAGGCTGTAGAGTTTTACCATCCCCTCACTGCCTGTGTGACAGACGAATTTGCCAGAGCTAGGAGGGGCAGATATGGCACCCTCACCTGCCAGCGACAATGATGATGTCCCAGGCTGTGCATTTGCCAAGCTCCAGCAGACTCCCAGGTGAGTGGTGGTACTCTACCCCCATATCCCCCCTCCACTGCTCTAGAGCCACCAGGTATCTTCAACAAGCCTGGACATCTGCCTTCAGCCACAGCCAAAGCCTGGAGCCTGAAGAAGGAGAAACAGTCCATCCACAACGTAAAGCAGTGCTGAGCCAATGGAGTGGGACTGACCATCATCTCCTCCACCTCACCAGGTGCTGCTGTATTTTGGCTGCTCATTCGCTTCCTTTCGTTCAATATTACTTCTCCTTAATTGCTCTTTTTCTAACTCAAGAGCAGGTATCTTTCCAGCTCCCAGTGCCCCACAGTTTTGGGTTTTTTGTGTGGTACTTTATAGATATCTTATTTTTGCTCTTTGTCTTGTGGTCAATGATGTTTTTAAGGCCAAACTCTACCTGCTCAGCTCTACAAACACTTTTCTAAAAATGCCATGGAACTGGAAAGGAGATCATTTCATTGTTCTACCAAACATATATCTTCCTGCAGGGTCTGGACAGACCTGGGAAGCTGCAATTTTATTCCTGGGCTCCTATCAGCTGGAGGGAGACCCATCAGGTTTGCAGTAACACAGAAGCCCATGTGGGATTCCTGACTTCTGCTGCTGCACAAAGCCATCAGAGAGAAGACAGGTTCTGTATAGCCCTTTCTAGCCAAGCATCTGTGGCAGCATTGCTTTTTAATAACCATGTGGCAAAATCAATTGTCTTGGCATGTACTGCCTTTGGTTAGTCTCCAAAACACTTTTTGGCACAGAACACAATAAAAAAGATATACCATCACTCTTCTATGTAAAACTAATATTCTAATATTAATATTTCTAACTCATTAGATTGGCTGAATTTTGTCTTACTTAGTTTTAACTATGGTGATAGAAAAAAAGTTGTGTTCCTTTTTGGTTGCACAGGGAGTGTAGAGCTACCACAAGATTATCTGAATTCCTGCACACGGACCACCATCTGAACTGAGTGTTGGTTCCCAGCCTTTCAGTGTCAGACATAACCAATGCCTGACATAAACAATAATTTGAAGATGCTGAGGTGTCAAAAAGGATCTGAATCATTCTGACAATCCTTTTCTCATTCAGCTATTGACCCATAGCTCTGTTTGAATTTGGGAAGCCTGAGGTCAGAATCAAAAACATCGTTTTTCTTGTAAACCAAACATATTTGACTAATAAAAAGTGAGCTAATAAAGACGGAGAGGCAATTTTTGATGTCACTTTTTAGAGTACAGTAATTTGTCTAATCTTATTGCTTTGGAATATGATTACACATAATACATTCACATTACACAGGAGAGAATGTCTGGGAGAGAAATGATACATTTCTCTCCCATGCCTAACATATGGAAACATGTATAAAATAAGAAGGTCTAAACTCTACCAGTGCTCACAATCTCCTTTAGAAGAGAAAAAATGGAATTGTTTGGAAATTTCTTGTGACAAATGTACTAATTTGAACTTGGGTGAGTACAGTTCACCCAGTTTAGTAATTCTGGGCTATGGAAAATATGATTATACAGTAAATCTCTCTGTCCATATATTAAAAAGTGCAAAATTCTTGGCCATGTTCCCATAACCCTCTGGTAGTTGCTGGTAGCAAGCAGAGATTTACCAGAGGAATTAAAGAAGATTCATTCCTCCCACCACCAGCAGCTGTTTGGCCCTGCAGTCTTCCTGGGCAGGGCAGAGCTACATCAGTCCATGGTATGCATGACTCATAGGAAAGTAATAAAAACATGGTGCTAGAAAAGACCTCAAGAAGGGGATTAGCTGATAGTGCAAGAGCTATAGCAGCTCATTTATGGTAGAAACATTAAGTAGTTGAAAGGCACATGCAGACGAAGCAGCTGGGCAAGTCTTGGATGCTGGAAGTACTGGATGCTGTAAGTCCTGGGACTTCTGCTTGCACAGCAGTCTCCATGCACAGTCTGGAACACTGTGTAATGCCCATGACCAGAGCTCTTTCCGGAGTTCTGCAGGTGATGCACAAAAGCCCAGTGCAAGAAATGCCCATCTCTAAACTTACCAGTCAACTACATGCAAATTGAGCTATTCAGAAAATCTATGTGGGCTCTACGTTTTACCAGTGACTGATTTTGCCGTTAATATTTCCCAATAGATAAGGTCCACAACCAAAATATAGAAAACTTTTTCACTCTGAATAATTAACAAATTTCAATGAATGCATTCTGGGATAAAGTTCATACCTTGGTTCCAAATTGCAGGTATCATATGTGCATTTCTGTTTCATTAAGGCAAAGTGTATTTGGGTAGCTGTCATGTAGTGCCTGGAATGTGATGAAAACAAGAGGTCCTGGCTGCCTGCTGCTGAGGAACTCCCAAGGCACTTCTCACAGGAGCAGGAGTGTTAACCCTGATATCCTGGTCAAATTCCAACATGGCTAATTATATCCCACTTACCTAAAGCTCTGCCATACTTTCTCTGCTTGCTGCAAGGACTTGCTGCACACAGCAGGCTCTCTCCTGGTCCTCTTGAAGGTTATTGCCTTTCACATCAGAGGCAGTGGTATTTAGGGAGTAGGTGCAGTCAGTTATCAGTTTGTAAAATTTCCTAGCCAGCACAAGTCTATTAAATTAAAACTGAAGTTATTACTACATAGGGTCTGAGGTGAAAGAGGCCAAAGGCGCCTGCAAAAGAAAGAGTAAATAAACCACAAGGCTGCAAATGAAGTTACTGGCAGTCACTCATGCACAATGGCAATGGCCAAGGTAGCAATATCCATCATGCTCCCTTATCTAGCAGTTGCCTGAAGGAGATTAAGGGAAGGATAAAAGTAGAGGGGGACAGAGCATTGAACAGAAGTGGAAGAGAAGAGCAGCACAGGTGAATATGCCCCAGAGATGGTAATACCAAGGAGCCCATGGGAGAGAGAGAAAGGGCTACATGCTCTGAGTTCAAGACAGAAAAACTTCATATGGACTACCATCTGCTGACATTGCTTGTGACGATATAGTAATTCAAGACTTTGTAGTAAGTGAATCTTCCTGAGGATCCTTTCTTCCTTTTGCTTTCATATTAAATGGCATTAAAAGATATTTGTAGCTGTGTAAAGCTACAGCGAGATCAAAGAGTATGAAAAACCCATATGTGTAAAATATTGACTAAGCCACAAAATATCTAAGATAACTTTAAATTTGCAATATTGCATCTCATCATTTGTTTGGAAAGACGGTACATGTGTGGTACATAATACTATTGGAAATGGCTGCATGATAATCCCAGTGAGGCTTTTTGCATTGTGCTTGGAAATAAATATTTCCTGGAGGAAATCTAATTATGTAAATGCATCTCTGCCACTTTTTCTACTGGAACCTCGTTTATCTCATTGTGCTTTTGGTATCAGCAGCCACCAAAATACCATTGAAACTAACAGATATGACAGGTTCACAAAGAGGAGCCCAGAGCAAACCAAAGAGCACATTTCCATACTCTGCAAACCATTCTTACTGCTCTCTTTTCAAGAAAATCCAAGTTGCTTTTATGGCTGTCAAGTATCCTGCTATTTAGAAAGTTCACAGAGCAACCTCCTTACAGCTCATCTTGTAAGGCAGAGTCCTACTTTCAGGGTTCTCTCTGATACATATGTATAGACACATACACATGTATACGTGCAAGTGCACTGATCACTGGCAGCATAGTGGTTCATCTATTCAGCACAATGACTTGAGTTTGCCTGTAATATTTAGCTGAGAACATGGAAGCAGGATGTGCTTTTGATAAATTAAATGTGCATCTGTACGTTCAAGTGTATCCAGATGAAAAGTTATTCCCCTTCTTGCTTTTAGAAGACAGGTGCTGCTATCACAGCTAGAAACTTTCAAAAATGAGAATAAGGGCACAGAGTCTTAAATGCCTCTTCGTGTCTCCTGTATCTCCTCAAACAGGATGAAGTCATGTTAATGGAGTAGAACAAAGATGACCTAGTAGATGCAACCAGGATGTACTGTACTTTTCCAAAGATAAATAAGGCTTGTCATCTTCAGAAGGATCAACAAAGGCCACATATTCTTCAGAGCATAGTAAGAGCGTTATAGAGTTCCAAATGGTTATGTAATTCCATATTATCTCCATGTCATTAGCTCTCCTTATTCTGTTTAATGTACATAAATACTAATTATGTAAATATGGGATAAAATACCCTTTTACCCAGCTGTTTTTTATCGTCATAAATGAGAGTTTAGGGAAAGAAAAAAACAAAACATAAAAAGTACATTCTGAACTGTTGTAATCTAGGACTTCACATTTCAGACTTTTAAACTACTTTTATTCAACAGCAGAACTTCACTGAATCAGAGTTCCCATAAAAATCAACAACAGCAAAATATTCCTTTTT
Organism: Serilophus lunatus; assembly: GCA_013399895.1. NCBI lineage: Eukaryota > Metazoa > Chordata > Aves > Passeriformes > Eurylaimidae > Serilophus > Serilophus lunatus. Next base: position 2,952,068 of record VXBA01011249.1, on the reverse strand, counting down.
TTGCAAGAAGTCTTGGATTTCTTGTCTTAGAATTGGAAGTGAACTGGGAAAAGGGGATTCCCACTGCACTGAAGATAACTAGTGTTTCTTTATTATTGTAAATGTATTTATACATTACATAAATGAATCCTGCAGTTTCTCTGAGAGAAGAAAACCATCCCTCAGGTTAACAAGTGCAGACGCCACCTTCAATTTGCAGCACACAAATTTAAGGTCAAATCTGTATGATTTTGTTTTATCCCAGCAGACCCATCTTGCAGTTTCTCAGCCCTTCTGGTAAAGCAGAATTTTGCCAGAGAGAAATTCTGCTTAGAATATACCGGGTTTTGTAATCTAAGATTACCTTCCTGGGTGCAAGCCTGAAAGGGCTGGCTCGCCCTGCCTAGGTTCCTTTGTTCTTAAAATCTTGCCCGTTCCCCAGAGGTGCAGAGTTAGCTGTACAAGCTAACAGCTAACCTCCTCCTTCCCATTCACAGCCAAATAGGCGATTTGCTGCTTCTTGTTACAGGCTTATGCCTTCAGCATGGTTAATTCTTGTTCATGACCTGGTGTGGTGCTGACTCCACTACCTCGTTTTTGGGAGTGACATGATGCCAGAAGCTCAAGAAACATACACAATAGATGGCAATAGAAAAAACATTCCAGACAGGAGCTTCTTCCCAGACCAAAGTCTCAGCCCTGTAGTGTGTCTTGCATGGCCTGAACCATCCACTGATGCCTGCCACTGAGCCTAAAGAGGGCTGCAGACCAAAACTATTCATGTGTTTATACATGACTGCTTTTCCATCTACTTTTAATTCTGATCTGCCGTAATTGTGTTATTATCCTTATATATTTCTAATCCTTTTTGAATCCTGCTATGCTCTTGATCATTCCTGAACTCGCCCGGAAAATTGGTAATTGTCACAGTGTGACTTACTAGCACGACATTTATCTAGGCTTTTCCCATTATCACCAGGAATTTCCCTTGCGTAATGGAAAACATGAATGTGTCTGCTATTAGAGCTGGCTCCCATGAAAACTGTCATAAATGTTATTAGTGGCAAAGTCAAGATGCCTAAAAATCATATTGTAGGATATAATGCTAAGAGTTTAAAATAGTGATTATGAAGAAACCTTCCAAACCTTTCAAAAATCTGGATCAGAGTGCCATTTTAATCAAGAATTTCCATTGTGCATTGCAATTCTTCCATTCTGAAACAAAATATTTCCAGGGTTTTATATAAGCTGAAAATCAGAATGGAACTACAGAGATGTAAAAGGAGACATTCTAAATAGCATTAATAGAGTGCCACATAGAAGATTAGGGTTAGTTTTTAGTTCTATCATTTTTTTGCACAGTTCATGACTTAGTTCAATAATCAGAAATGTATTATCTCAACTGGTTGCTTTGAAATTTATGCATGTGACACAATGTCACAACAAACTTTAAGATGTCAGTTTTGAAAACGGAAAGATGGAAAGTTGGACTTTGTATTTAAAATAATTTATATCCAATTAGCTCCGTTGGTTTCTGGAGTCTTGTCCCAAGCCAAACTAGTGAGATACATCCTGGACAGGATGGTCAAATTCCTCAAAACACTTGAAAATATCTCCTGTTTATGTATTTTTACAGAGGCTGAGGGACAATCTGCCTTCCATCATAATTGTCCCATTTACTGTTCCTAGCTGGCAAAATATTCTGTCTTGAAGCAGTACCAGTTCATCTCTCAGTTTAGCTCCAGAAGACATGGTGAATTTTATACTGGTGTAAACCCTATTTTTCCTTGCCTTTGAGGCATCATCTCCATCAAGCAATGTATCTTCTTTTCCATTGACTCAGTATTTGATGTGCAAAATCAAAGAAGGACAGGATACACTGAGTTGGAAGGGATCCACGAGGATCATCTAGTCCAGCTCTTAGCCCTACACAGGACTATCAGCACAGGACCAAGACACTATGTGCCTGAGAGTGTCATCCAAATACTTCTTGATCTCTGTCAGTCTTGGTGCCATGACCACTTCCCTGGGGAGCGTATTCCAGTGCCCAGATGACCTCTAGGTGAAGAAGCTTTTTCTAATATCCAACTTAAACTTACCTTGACACAACTTCAGACCATCCTCTCAGGTTCTGTCACCACAGAGAAGAGATCAGTGCCTGTCCCTTCTCTTTCACTCATGAGAAAGTTGTGACTGCAGCAAATTCTCCCCTCAGTCTCCTCTTTTCCAGGCTGTACAGACCAAGTGACCTCAACCACTTCTCATAAAATTCCCCCTCAAGGCCCTTCATCATCTTGGTTCCCTCCTTTGCACACTCTCTAAGAGCTTAATACCTTTCTTATATTGCAGTGCCCAAAACTGCCTACCATATTCAAGGTGAGGCCACACCACTGCAGAACAGAGTGGGACAATCCCCTCTCCCGACTGGCTGGTGATGCTTTTGCCTGATGCCCTCCTGGCTGCCAGAGCACTGCTGACTCACATTCAACTTACCGTCAACCAGGACCCCCAGGGCCCTTTCTGCAGCACTGTTTTCCAGTATTTCATTCTCCAGCCTGTGAATTTCTCTGAGGTTGCCCCATCCTAGGTGCAGAATCCAGCACTTCCTTGTGTTGAACTTCATATGGATGGTGATTGCCCAGTTCTCTAATTTGTTGAGGTCTCTTTGCAGCACCTCCCTGCCTTCAACAAAGTCAACAGCCCCTCATAGTGTTCTGCAAACTTGCTTAGTATCCCTTCCAGTCCTGCATCCAAGTCACTTATGAAGATGTTGAAGAGTACATGGCCTGAGATGGATTCCTGTGGAACCTCACTAGTGACAAGTTGCCAGTCTGATGTTTCTCCATTCACTGTTACACTCTGTGCTTGTCCCATAAGCCAGTTGCTCACCCACCACATGATGTATTTATCCATCAGTGTGCTGGACATTTTGTCCAGAAGAACACTGTGAGAGAATCAAAAGCTTTACTGAAATCCAAAATGATTCTATCAACCCCTCAACTAGATGGGTTACCGTGTCATATAAGGAAATCAGGTTTGATAAGCAGGACTCTCCTTTAATACTGTACATAACATCTATTATGTCACATGGATTACCCTGACAGCACTTTAACAAGATTCCCTGTTTTGTGTGCAGTTCCAAGACAGGACTTTCTCTAAGTTCTGTTGCCTTAAGATGCACAACATTTTTTCAGCCCATCACAAGAAGCTGTCGGCAAAGTCAGATTGAGCAAAGACCCCAAAACCTTGAATTTGATGTAGGATTTTGGACTGTCTTGGTATTATTTACAGTGTTTTGCTGTTTGTGATTAAGTTTACAGGGAGGCTGGCTGCAAATTTCCAATCCGTATTTCTCCAAAGTGTTTGGTACAGCTCTGTGTAGAAGCATGCTGTCGTCAGCAGTTGTTCCTATCAACATCTGTAACACATTTGGCATTATTTGAAAATATTACTCAGAACTGTAAAACTAATTAAGGCCCTTCTTTCATATTTTAACTATAAGGTGGTCATGTATGCTGGGCACTCATCATTGATTTAGATAGTCTCTCTCTGCTAGTAATATTTTTGCTGTGCTTGCTCCAAAACCTGTATTTTTGACCTGGGAGAAATTCTAAGCTGAAAAAATTAGTCTAACTGAAGAGTTGTGTCAGGAATTGGAGGACTTATAGCTAATTTACATCCAGTTGCTCTGTATCAACTTGTACCAGTTCTTAAGCCTCCCAGACAAACTCTGTGGTAGATGGCCAGTGTGACACGATTAGCAGAACTTTCCTATTCAAAAGGAGCCTTCTCAATTGATAGCTGAGCCTATAATAATTTTAAACATTTTAACTGAAAAATATTAGCATCATGTCAGGAAATGCAGACTTCCCAATATGAAATTATTATCCATGAAAGATGAGTTTTACTGGAAGAAATGGACTAAACTGTGACATGCTTTCCCCTGAGTATATTTCATCTTACTTATGAGAAAAGGTTGAAGGAGCTGGGACTGTTTAGCCTGGAGAAGAGATGACCAAGAAGGAACCATATGAATGTTTATAAGTATCTGGAGGGAGGGAGTCAAGAGAATATCAGGCTTTTTCTCGGTGGTGCCAAGCAACAGGACAAGAGGCAACAGCCAGAAACTGATACACAAGAAGTTCCACCCGAAAACAATGAAGCTCTTTACTGTGTAGACAACCATGCACTGGAACAGGTTGCCCAGGGAGGTTGTAGAGTCTCCTCCACTGGAGATATTCAAAAGTTGTGTGGACACAATCCTGAGCAACACACTTTGGAGGACCATGCTTGAGCAGGGAGGTTGGACTAGATGACCTCCAGTGATTACCTTCCAACCTTAACCTTTCTGTAATTCTGTAGCATACACGTGAAATTTTGTCAAAATGCAACACTGACTGAACCAAGTCATGATCGCCTTGTGGTAAAATGTGCTTTTCACACGGCGTCAAGAATCCAACCGATGCCCTTGGAATAAAGGCCTAGTTCAAAAGGTAGTTTGATAGGATCATACAAAATGTTTGTCAAATGCGTGTCAAATATACACTGCTTTCTGGGCCAAGAAAGCTTCAGTAATTCTGTGTGCACCGTCTTTCACTATGGACTATATTAAGACAGAACACTTGAGAAAAGCTTCAGTGATTGTCTGTGTCTGCTATCTTTATTGACTAAATTAAGCCAAAGTTTTGCTGTGGCTTGAAATAGAGACTCATACATTTCAGCAACTTGTTAGTCTAAAAAAATTTAGCACCAAGCTGAGCCCTGGGGTTGGGTATCTCCTGAGCCACCATTACGTAAGCTATCCAGTAATAAGGACATCTCAGCTGCTCCGGGCTAAAAGTTTACTTTTTAATTTACATGTGATAGTCCATTCTTGCCTGAAATTGCTGTGCTTGGCTCCAGTGTTGCAGCATTTGTCTCTCTGACAGTTCCCACTGGGTAAAGCCAGAATGACTCTTCAAGTATATGTTAAGTCTTCTAAGAATTGATATGTATTGGTCTATTTCTACTCCAGCTGAAGGCAGTCAGCAGGAATTGCACCAAGGAACCAGAACTAATCTGGTGCTGAGTGGCCTTGAAAAATCACCCTCTACAACAATTAGCAATAGCCTATGACTGCTGAGAGCTTCAGTGATGGGCTTTTTTCCTGTGTGTAGGTAGGAAGTCTTCACTTATAGAACACTCTTCTAAACCAGGTCTAATTAATTAATCACACTTTTGGAAAGTATTAAATCATACTATCTGGTTTCACTAAAATGAAATTCTCTTTGTTCTGGAGTCTAGTTTTCAACTCTGCTTCAGCTTAAACATTTATCTGCCAAAAGTCACTGCATTGAGTCAACATGCCTACGTAAAAGAGGAAGCTCCTTCAAAGTTTTATTTGTTGGTCTTCATAAAACAACATCTAAAGCTGCCTTAGACAACAACCCTAAAGGATATATCCAAGATAGCAGGCATGTTAATAGCATCAACTTCAGCAATCTCTCTTGCTGTTGTTGTATACTGAAAAGCCATCAATGGCTGAGGAAAGACTGTAGACACAACTTTTCTGCTAGTGGCTTTTGTTGTCTGGCCTGCTGTTAGTAGACACTCTGCCAGGATACATTTGGTTTGTTCAGGGCTCTTCCTTCCATCTGACCTTTACTTATAAATTCCATTCACCCATGAACATGTACAAGCAGAATGCCCAGCTGGTTTCCACTAACTCCTCTTCTGCATATGAAGGAGAAAAGGCACAAGTGAGATAAGTACAGTGAGTGGGCAATGCTTCCCTGCCTTCCTGCTCATGGGGGAGCAGGATGGATATGAGGACCTGTTGGCATATGTTAATTATGACAGTGGTTTAAACATCAAAGGGTGGAGATACAAGAAGCAAAGATGTGAGCAGACAGGAAAAGAGAAAGAGGAAAGAATAGGTGTGATGTTACAAGAGGAGGTGTTTGCTAGATCTAAGGGTTTATATTACATGAGGTAATTACAGAAGTATAAACAATAAATCAGTCTATCTGGCAAACCTTTGACCATAAGAAAAAAAGAAGATACATCAATGGGATTATAGGATCTAGCTCTGTAGAGTTTAGGATATCACTGTAATGGTTTTAGGCCCTAAGTTTCTCTTTGAACAGCTTAAAGCAAGGCATGCATCAAAACTATTACTGAGAACGTGCTGTGGGTTTCTTGCATCTTCCGCTGAAGGGGAAAGCTGTTATTGATTACTGGCTACGTTGGTTGTATTTCAAGGCTGGGCTCATGTGGCAGTTTTCCTTTTTGCTCAGAAACCAACTAACCTTTTTCTTTCCCTCCATGGAAGACCTCCAAGAGTCTACTTCTATGACTGGTTAATGCAGAGAGAGTGCTGAAGAGGTGGAGGAAGTATCTTCTTCTGTCCTTTCCCCCATTCCAATTCCTTTGTTCTCCAGAGCTGCATCAGCAGAACAAAAGCCAGACTCCCTCTCCCCTTTGCGCTTACAGCAGTCTTTGTACCACCATTGTCTGATAAACACAATTACTTGCAAACTTTTTGTTTTATATTTGATCTTGCAAAAAAAAAGTGTAGTTTTAAACAAAGCCAGATACTTTAAAGATCACCACATGGTTTTAATTTTGTTTTCTACTTTGTGTAATAACTTGAATGAACAAGATATGAACAGTATTTCTATTGTCACCACATTTCACTGTGTTACCGCATTTGCTAATATTTCCTAGTTAAAAAATATTGGCAAGTACTATAAGGTTAATGTCACAACCACATATCTTCTCCTAGCTCCATCATTAGAGCCTGTTCCAAAGCTTATTGAACTGCTAGAAAATCACTTTCTGACTTCAGTCAGTGCTGCATCTTAAGCACAAAAAGGGAAATGGTATGCTCAAGAGGTTTCCCACCTTTCAGATCCCATTCCTCTGCTCCCTCTAGCTATGCAAAAGTTCTCCCATATTGCAAAGCGCAGCGTGCATGCACATATGTGAACGTGATGGGTTTATGGGTACACTTTTGCTGACAAACTGAAATTATAGGAGGAAGAAAGATGAAGCACTTTGAAATTTGAAGTTAAAAATTAATTGATCTTGTAAATAGAGTTCTTGAGAAATGAAACAAAAATAAAGATATTTTCATTTCTCTGAAGCTGAAAAATATACATAATTAAGACAGACGGAAGGTGGGGAAAGGATGAAGTCACAGATACTTCAGTCTCCCCTTCTCCTCATTAGTGCCATGCTCTTTCACTTTCGTAATGGGGAAGAGATTGAGCTAGTGCAAGCTAGTGCACAGATCTCTCTTCCACTTCATAGCCATGCAGCTGCATCCTGCCCTCATAACTAATTTCATTTCTGGCCTTTCCAGGACGTGGCCTACCCTGGGTGGCAATTACAGTTGGTTAATTTTGGCATAATGTGATTAAAACCAGACTGATATAAATCACTGAACCGTGTAGCTTATGAAAATGCAACTTGAGGTAGCATCCCAACCATAGCACAATCATGAAAAGCTGAGAGCCAGATGTTGGGCTAATGATGGAACAAATCTAATAATGGACTTCTTGTATCCTCTAGAGCTTGAAAACCCTGCCTAATGTCTTTTGTCAGTCAGATAACTCCATGCTGCAGTATATATTGAACATTTTAGAGATTCACACAATGGTTTATATGCTTATAGATAAATGCCCTAAGAGAAAGTCTGGGAGCAAGACCTGCAGTGACGGCCCTAATAGGGGATATCCGAGAAGGGATATTCTGAGTATCTTAGGTATCCACATGTCTTAAGCACTCTGAATCTTATCTTACATTGAAGTATAAAGTGGTCTATTTGAGTAGATGATGTCATTTATGGACATAAACAAGTGAGAAATATCTCTGCAATCAGGAAAGTTGGCTATGTGGAAACCTAGTGTAAGTAAATCTGTAACCAGAATCTTCCTGCATTTCCTTGCATTTGTCAGAGAAAACACATCACATCCACTGGAAATAAGAAAGTTGCTGAAAAAGAAACAGACTAAGATGTGATAGGACACTTTTAAGTTAAATGCAAACTCCCTGATTACAAGCTCACTTTTAGTTGTCTGTGGCTTAAAAGGTGAGGCTGTCCTGGCTACTGTGAACTTACGGATAAACTCTGCTGACAGAGAATGAACATGGTGGCTCCTGAGCCAACCTCCTGCCTGCCACCTAGATTCAACATGCGGTGATGTCCTCAGAGATGTCCCACCTAATACAGAAGTGACATAAGGTGCAGTTAGGGAGGAATGATGCTCTGGTCCACAGTATCAGAGTGTATTACAGAAGCTGTCCTTATGATACTGCTATAGATTTTGATAGCAGATTAGTCACTGGTTTTCACAGTAAGACAAATTATAGAAGTAAGAGAATTACTTCATTACTTCAAATAAATCCATTAAACTATCTAAGGATTTGACTGAATAACAGAACTGTGTAAACGTACTCCTTCTATTAAATGGAAAGCATAAAAACATAAGGCTCAAAGAGAACCTATGCCCAGAAAGAATGTCTTTTTTTCTTGGGACAAACCCTTCAGCTCTGTCAGAGTTACTTTGCACCTTGTATGTGCACACCAACTCTTGTAAAAATTTTTTTTAACAAAAAAGGAGAAGGAACTAGTTCTGCACTTTCCTTATGGCTTGTGCCAAAACAGTCACAAAGAAACTGGCAGTGTTCTGATCAGAGAGAACTTGATCATGGGGAACATTTTTGTTTATTTATGCATATATGTCAGAAATGAAAGCTCATATATAAAGAAATCCATTAATGGAAAGAGGAAAGGAAGGAAAGAAGAGAGAGAGAAAGACTAGGGGAGCAGGAGCTGATAAGAACACAATTCCTTGGTTAGTTACTCTGCAAAGGGCATACAGAGATGGAGTGTGTCTACCTGAAGATTCAGTCTTTTGATGCTGTTTTCCTGAATCCCTTTTTCTTTTCCTACTAAAAAAAATGTTGTGGAGAATCTGTGCTAACTTCAATGCATAGTTTTTACTGCACAAAATATTGCAAAGCTTACGGGGAAAAGGAAAATCAAGAAATTTAAAATAGAAGAACTTGGGATGTTTTACCTTAAAATGAAGTTTCATTTTTCAAAATATACTCTTTGTTTTTATTTGTGACGAAGCTTCAAAAAGGTGACAATTATTTTTCCCAGACAACAAAAAACCCAGATTATTTGGCATAGCTTTTCTCAATTAGATCATGCTTTTCTTTAATAATGAAATGTTTAAGTAAGAAATTATGCTAGGACCTGCTTCTGTTCAGCAGATGACTGAAAGCAGAAACTCGCTGGTTCCCCAAACCAACCTTCACTTGCATTGCACTCCACTCCACGTGCCATTTAAAGCCCAAAACACACACTTACAGTCAAGGCTTTATGAAATCTGGACTATTTCTTTGACAAAGAACATATAGTGCCAAGACTTGCCAGATCTCATCTGCATGAAGCAAAGGTTTAGAATTAACAATGGACTTATTTAATGACAAAAAAAGCTGATGAAGTCTTCTGGTGGAAGACAATCTTATGCATTTCAATATCTCTAGGATGTATTCATCACAGACATAAGGCATTTTCCATGTTAAAATTGCCATTAGAAGAACCAAATAGATGGCATCCCACTCTTAGGATATTGTGACAACCTTGGTCAAATGAAGCAAGAAATTTCACACTATTTCAGTAGCTGTGCCCTAGGCTAAGATTTGGAAAAATAAAGTGAGAAAGGCTAAAAATAGATGATGAACTGTTCACAGTTCAAGAATATCTTATCAGTAATTTAATGTATGATGCTGTTGTGTTGGTCTTCATTCTGCAGTCATCAGTGAAAGGACTGCACATTCCCTGAAATTCAGTAGCATGGCTTGTTGCTGGTATAACACTTTGGCTGCAACGCAGGACATTTTTAACAGTGCCAACCACATGTTGTGCGTCTGTTCAATGCAAGCTCTTGCAAGACAGTAAAACAGTTGCTAGATGACGCCAGTCAATTTTGCCCCTTAAAGGCTTGCCAGTGCTATGGAAAGCTATTCCAGTTGTCGGAGTGTTGTCACTTCGGAAGAAGTATGCATCTGCAATCCCCCATATGTGATAATGATTTTGAAAAAGCAGCCATCACTACAACCAAAGCATTCGCATCTGTTAAAAGCACAGCTTGGTCTTTCACTTGTGTCAAAGCTGTTGGCACAGAATTCAAAGCACTGGATTGGCAATTCTATCAGGAAGCAAGGGCAGCATAAAACTGCAATAGTTGCCTTCGTTAGATTCTGTTATCTGAAAAATTCCAAGTGCTTTGGATAACATAAGGTGCCACATATCTGTGGAAGATGTTGGGCAGCAGTTTGACAGCCATATGCTTACATCTATAATGTGTGCTTACCCTCATCTTTAAGTAAATGTTTTGCTTTAGCAGCTGTGGCAACAGTAGTAAGCTTGCACAATTCCCACACAATTCAAACACAGCTGAAGGCACTGGATTCTCTGCGGAGGAAACTGAGGCCACAAGTACCCGGATCATTTTAAGATTTTTGAAGGGATCAAAGCAACCTAAACACCAACCGCTACAGGTATGCCTGTCTCTGTGGTAAAGGCTGTGTTGCAAAGATTCCTGCTCTAAAATTAACAGCATATGCTGTGGAATCATGCACTGTTGCTGGTGCAGTTGGAGAGAAATACCCCAAGGTTGGCTCAGCATGCCACTAAACCAGCAATCTTCTGGTGCCTGTAACAACCTGGTTTTAAAGGTGTATAAACTTAACTGGGAATATTACTTTTACTTAAGGCTTCCAAAAGATTTCACTTAACTAATCTCTTGAAAAAAGCCTTTAGTTTGTTATTATCTACAAAATCACGTCCAGAGAAAACGGTATCCTGCTTTCTCTAAGATTTCTTTTAATTTAGTAAGAAAGCAAGTGCTTTGGCAAAAGTTTCACAGGGAACATACAACCAAGGTAAAAGCACTACATTAAAAGCACTCAGCAAACAAAGACACAGTCCACAAAAACACCCAATCCAAAGTAATCAATAATACAACCCCCCTTTTTAAGTTTTTTTAAGTTACCCACACAAGAAAGAGAACAGTAGAGAAAGGAGATTAAAAGAATGAAGAAGAAAAGAGGAAAGAAAGGGAAGAAAGGGAAGAAAGGGAAGAAAGGGAAGAAAGGGAAGAAAGGGAAGAAAGGGAAGAAAGGGAAGAAAGGGAAGAAAGGGAAGAAAGGGA
>VXBA01011249.1:2914541-2939913 GCA_013399895.1 Serilophus lunatus | reverse complement strand
CACACACACACACACACACATTAATTGGTTTGTTCTGATCCAAATGATTCATGAAGTAAGATTCAAATCCAGGATCTCACAGTGCTGGTGCTAACTCTTGTTGATACCATGGACTATCTCACTGCTCTTGGGTGTGAGCTGCCTTGTACTTCTCCGCACTTGTAATACAGATCTTCCCTAAATTCATCTGAAAGCTCCCTTTTTGCGTTTTCTGACAGCAAACATGGATGAAATGGGAGATTACTAGAGAAGCTGGGAAGGGAATGCAAGCAGAGCTAGGAGGAGCCATGTGGGGCTAACTATGTCAACGCAGGGAACCCAAACCACTTTGTTTTTGAAGCAACAAGCAAAATCTCTCTATATCAAAATATATGAGATTTGTTTTATATCCTACCTTACTGTGCTCCATGAATAAAGAAAGAAAATCCAGGTATCATACTGGGCCCACCACTTTCTCACAAGTCCTATTCAAAGTCTGCCTAACTAACTATTGGATGCTCTCCTGACAAAGACTGTCATAGCCAATTTTGAAAGCTTAAGGCTTTAAGACCTGGTTTAAGAATTCTAAAAGCTAACCTAAGTAACTCTGTCTCTTTAGCAGTTGTTTGAGGTTGGCCTGAAAAATTTCTGTCTGAGAAATAAAGCAAAAAGTAAACAACATGTGGCCTTTCTCAAAACAGGAGTAAAACTTGCTGTTTCTCACAGTGACTTGAAGCCTTTCACAGTATCTTAGATCTCTCACACAACAACTTTCTCTTATCAACAGGTTTTGCAGAGCTTTTCTCATGCTTTTCCTGAAAAAATAACTATAGCTAGTGTCAAAATAAAAGTGAAAGTTCCCAAAACAAAAAAATGCTTTAACCTGAACCGATGAGATGGTTAAAAACAAGTATGTTGGCCAATGAAGTTATAATGCACTAGTTTCGGAAAAATATAAAGATCCTAGCTTTCACTCATTGAAATGACTTCCTGGATGAGCTTTGGTTTTACTTGTTTCTATCACTGTCGGACCCTTATTTCTTCAAAAGACAAAATGTGTGTTCTAATGTTTCTGATTGGAAACACAAAGTCTTTCATTAAAATAAATCTCTAATGTCTGGTAGCCAAGGCATGATGAGCATAAAGAGCCTGCCCATCATTTCAGCCGCGCTGTATCAAGGCAGACAGGTGGTGTCAGTAACCATCTTGAGGATTTCTACTGCAAATCTGAGACTGTTTTGTCCTCCCTACTATTTTAGATTTGTTCATTCATCCTAGGAAATAATTACTTCTTCATTTTTTCACTTTCTAAAGAAAACGTTTGTCATGTCTTTGAGTTTGGGGTTGAGGGAAAGGTTGCTATACCTAATGGTGTCTTCTTTCTGCTTTTATACTGTCTACAAGCTATTGCCTTGTGATAGTATGGAAGAGTTCTATAGCAGCACACAGTATGGAAGTCACTGTCTTTTATGTGATCCATGGGGGACTGTTGAGCTGCAAAGGTCTGCAGCATGCAAGACTGTTTTAATTGCAACAGCACTAGTACTGTTTCATTGTTAATCTCTCTCCAGACATTGTTGTTCTCTCTAGGCAATTGTTCTTCCCTTTCCAGTTAAGATGATGGCCCTGCACATGGTGGGATAAAAAGAAAATGATGCACGACTCCAGCTGCCTCTCACAGCTTTCCATAGTGCTAACACCTGGAGTGACTATTCCTGAGAATGAGAAAAAGTATTTTACTGCTCTTCCAGTATTGCTTGAGAAGTGTCTGGCTTAGCCACTAGGATCCATTTCAGAGCTGTAAACCTTCAGGAGAGGAAGGTAGATCTCTGGATTCTGGAATAAAGCATCTAAATTTCAGAAAGAATTTAGTTTAGACATGACCCTCATTTAGACATTGTTACTTTAGACATTGTGATCTTCCACAGACAGCTTAGGGGATCCCATTCCATACAAGGGGGATGGCTAATGTTCGTCTTTCCTTAGATGCCAGTTTCTCCTCAAGTTTTCTATTTGATTGCCATATAAATTATTCTTGTTTAAATTAATTGCTTACATCACAAATATGATTGTTTCTAACACACCCCACAAAAATAGAAGACTCAAAAAAGTATATTTTCATATATTGGTTTGGAAAAAAAGTCGTACCAAAATACAACACAACAAAAAAAAAAACCACAAAAAATACCCACGATAAATCTATCTGAAAGCAATTCACAGTAGTAATGCAATGTCATTGTTTTCCAACTATTTGGAGGTTAAATTGGGCTTTTGGCAATCTGATAACTTGAGCAAACAACTCTAAACTAGTTTTAACTTCCCTCCTTCTTTAAATAAAGCTCAGCTTGTAATATGGAATGTGAATTGTTTTGACTGTTAAACTATTCCAAACTCAAAACCCACTCATCATAAATGTGTTGAAAGAAGAATATATTTCAATAGTGCGGCAGACTCTTTGAGTACAGTAGAGCAGCAGTCTTCAATCAACTAGACTTTCTTTCCAGAAACAGAAAATGAAAGCATAAGTGCCATACACATTTTTAAATGATTTATCTAAATTGAAAGAACTAACTTTTTTGTGACTGATTATAACTGCATATATGAATGGCTATGGATAACAGGTTTCTTTCACTTTTCAAAATGATATATAACAACGTTCCATGCAGAGGCCTTCTATTTACACATCTGTTCAGCACCTGCCCATAATTACTTAGTTCGTTTTTATTATTGGGCTTGTCACCATATTAATATAGCTGTACATTCAAATTGATTGTAATTGCAAATTTCCTGAAAAAGCTTGGTTTCTGCAAGTATTTAATTAAACTGATATCCTACATTAAAAATAATTATGTAACTGCACTCCACTACAGTAACGCACGCATGTCTCCCTCTACATACAAAATGGATATTTCACATAATTCATACAATATGTGGATTAATATTGGACAATTAAAGGTCACCCTTCCACTAGAAAAGGAGGGATAATTAACTTCAGTGTTTAGAAACCTGACATATTTCAATTAAGCAAGCAATTTGTCACAAACTTCTTAAATCAAGTTATCAAGGAACACGTTAGCAATGGTTTTAATAAATAGAGATGGTGTAAAGTAAGTATATCCCTTCTTCTGTCATAATTTTATTTGAATAAATGGTTTATATAGAAAACCTTCAATTTCTAGGTAATGAGTCATATCTAGTATGTCTCAGTAACTATCAGTGTTTATTTCCACCTGTTGGCTGTTTGGAGGTCTGTGACAGTCAGTAGCCTCTGCTGAGCAGTTCTCTCCGTTACACAAAAAACCCCCATGATGCTGCTTTTGAAGTATCTTTGGTTTTAGGATAAATCAGGAGAGGAGTTGATCCCAGTCCAAGGACCTAAACAGCTCTGTTCCCACCAATGTGTTATGTGAAGCTTGAGCACATACTAAGCTTACCTTCTCCAGTGAGTTTGATCCTGGTGGCAGAGTCACAGACATCAGCAACCTGGAAACACCTTCTACATCCCTGAATGATTGCTGAGGCAGAGCTGTGATGGATTGGCATGATGCACAAAATTACATGTCAAGAATTAATTTCTTCTCGTGGGAGAACATAGATATTTTGAGATGAAATTTTCATGTTTCTTGTTGAAAGTATATCCAAAAAATCCTACAGTACTTCACCTGAGGGACAGTCAAGAATTGCAAGTGTAAAGGTTTCTGGAGCTATAGTCCAAAATATGTTTCCCAGTAACCCAAAGCTGCCTTCACTATTTCCCAGTCCTTCAGTGGGGTTATGTGAGCCCATGAAGGTTGGCAGAGCCTGGGCAGGAAAAGGAAGGTAGGTGACCTCACTGTGAAATAGTCAGGTTTTTTTCAGATACCTTGACTGCTTTCAACAGACTCATCAAGTTCACGACTTCTCCTCAGATTATTTAGTTTCCATGAGTTAGTCTTTTCTCTTGGAAAATATCCAAAATGTTTCTCTAACGCTGCTCATGGTTATCTTGAAGTAAACTGCAGGATCTATGTTCCACAGTGGCTGAGTTAAATCCGTTCAGAAATGCTAATGCCAATGAATATATATCCACTGAAAGCAACGCTATGATCTGGAATTTGAACTCTCATAATTCAAAGAAAATGCAAAACAGGCTTTTGATTTGATCCACTGCAGTTATAAGAACTGAGTATGAAATACTGCTCCCAGCCCTGTTCAAAACCATTCAAGTCCGGTAATTTTTCTTAGAATTTGATTTGAACTCTTGCTACAATTTTGTTGTTGATAGCTGTGTTCAGATTGTGTGTGTGTGTGTGTGTGTGTGTGTGAGGCTGGGGTATATAGCAATTAGGTAATCATGTTCCCTATGCAGTACACCCTGAGTCTCAGCTCTGATCACAGTCCCACTTTCTGAGGATGTTACTGATACAATCAGCAGAAAAACAGATTTAATGGTTATCTAGCTGATCACTGTTCCATCTGAAAGGAAATGTCTGCAGAAATTTTTATTTCTTGCCTCAATTCTTTATGTGCATCTATAGAAAGTCTTCATTGAAATTGAAGGTCATCCATATATGATGACAGACTCATGCCCAAAGTGTCTGGACACATCTAGAGCATTGTCAATGGGTAACTACAGTGAGAGAAGGGAGAAAGAGAAAAGTAAGAAGAGGGTTGGCTTTCCAGCTTGGAAATTCGTCTTCTTCTCCTCTGTCATTGGCACTCTCCATTATTTCTCCACAAGCATCATCAAGTTGAAAAGAAGGAGCAGAAAGAAATATTTCTTTGCCTTGTCTTGCATTTGCCAGCCTTCCCTAATTCTGTTACGCTCTTCACAGAAGTACTAGTTGAACATTGTTTGGGGATCCTAATCCTAAAACAAGATCCCAATGTTCCAAAAGTATACTGTGTCTCCAGCTTTTCTTACCTTTCTAAATGTACACTTTGCATTTCCCATCAGTGTTCTTGGGTAAATATGGCCCTGCTGAGGCTGGAAGAAAAAAGTAGGGGAAAAAAAGTCTGTAACTTACTTTTCAATAAAACTATTTTCTTACAAATGTTCTCAACTTATTTTATTACAAAATGACCAACTTGCATTCAAAACTCATGTTTTCTTTGTCTGAGAGGTGCATCTTAAACACTGGTGTCCTGAAATGAAATTTAATGTGAATTGTTTCATGTTCAGAGATGGTATTTATTCTGGCATTCTTAGTTGTTCACATATTCACATTAGGCTAATTTTTCCTATTTCTGCATTGCCATATGCTTGGCAGGTACAGCAAAATAAACAGTAGCGTAGTTAATCAATCCAATCTTGTTGGAAAGAGACTGA
This sequence comes from Serilophus lunatus, assembly GCA_013399895.1. Taxonomy (NCBI): domain Eukaryota; kingdom Metazoa; phylum Chordata; class Aves; order Passeriformes; family Eurylaimidae; genus Serilophus; species Serilophus lunatus. The sequence continues at coordinate 2,934,626 of VXBA01011249.1, read as the reverse complement.
AAGGAGACCTTCATTGTTGTGGAAATGTAGCAGTGACAGAAACCCCTATGCCTTTCTTTGCCAGCAAGAATTGGTTGGAAATTGAGTGAATTGGGAAATAAGAGCTATAAATACACTTATAAATTACTGGCTTGATCTCACAAAACATTTTTATTATCATCCAAAATTAAGAACTGATAGAAGTTCAAGCACAAGCTGAAAATGATGTATGTGAATAAATGCATATTCTCTTTGGGAGGCAGTAATAAAACTACTTTTTCACTGTTATGCCTTTTACATGGCCAGGGAAGCTTATGCTCAGAATCAAGGGGACAGAAGGTTTTCTGTTAAGGCAAGAGGTTTACTTCACCTTTATCTACATGGCAGATCACAGAGATATAAGATGGCTGCCTTCTGCAGATGGAAATAATGGATCTGCTTCTTATCTACTGTTCCAAGTTCATGCAACTGAGGACTATAGATCATTTTTCTTGCAGCTTTTTCGTTCCACTCAGTGCTGCCAGAAAAGTGTGATAACTCATTGTGGCCTATACTTCAGGTAGCTATCAGATCAACCAAACACTAATCAGGTGATTACAAACACTGGAAGGAAATGCAATATCTTGCAGAATGTATATCTCTGTGTCTCTTGGAAGTAAACATTTGTGTAAGTGGAAGTGATCTTGGAGCACACCCTGATTGTAACCATGCCTCAATCTCTCTTTCTTATGAGCCCACATCATCTGGATCCTGTTCAAGGACTTTTGAGTAGTGGAAAATTGTATAAGTTTGCATTTTTATATGGTTAATGTCTTCTCTAAGGTCTGCCTAAGAAATAGGGGGTGATCCTGAGGAAATCTGGAAAGTTCTCAGCATCTGAGACAAGGGCACATAGTACTTCTATGATATTAAATACAAAACAATGTCACCCAAATGAGCTGTCATTCCCATGTAGCAGTCTATACCAGGAAGAAGTTCTGTACTGCTGTCCATGTTGGCTCTGGAGCTCCACCGTGTTTGGAGTTCCTCTAAGCTCTTGCCTCAGACTTGGTTGGGGAGGATGCTGCCAAGGAGTAGAGCTGTAATCTCTTTCCCTTCCTTGTCACGCAGGTGGTGGGAATTCCGTTTCGAAAGGCATGGTGTTGGATATCTGAAGACATGGAAAGGGGATTACCCCACAAGAGGCAGGTAAGAAAGAATGACCTCCCTGTAACGCACTCCATACACTTATCCCCCATGGTTGCACTGAAAATCCATTTCAAGTGATACCCTGGACAGCCCAGAGATTGTTCTGTTCAGCCTTGTGAAAGTGGCATTGTTGCAGTTCCCCATAGCCTTCAGGCAGAAAAGGTGTACCTTGTCCCTTTAAAATTACAGTCAAATGTGGCCTTCATTTGGGCTACAGAAAACAGTATCTCTTTATAACACTTCATGCAGAAGAATGTATTGTTACTAATTAGAACAAATTAATGGTTTTAAGGATCCACTCATCACACATCTCTGATAGAAACTATCTCTCTTACAAATGTCTCATGCATTTTCCATTTGGACATGGCCAATGGTTTTTCCTAGCTATGGTGAAAACACCATATGCAAGAAAGACTCATCTGCTCTTATCAATATGACCCTGCTTAGTGAAAAGCCAAATCCATGGAGCACAGGTAATATGATACCACCTTCACTCTTGCCAAACGCTGCGAGCAGCTGGCAGCCAACCTGACCACAATGGTAAAAGAGCCACCTCAGAGCCTTCCCAGCTCACAGGTTTGCCCAGGTCTCATGAAGCTACTTTGGCTTACAAGGCTGTACTCATTGGTTTGGAGTGCACTGCTCCCTCAGCCAGCCGTTTCCAGGTGCAAATGATGCTGATTTAGTGCCCCTTTCTGTCATTCTGCTGGCACTGAGAATCGGACAGCACCAATATTTCCCAAATGGCACCATCCAATATATTAACAGACAAGGAGAAATTTGGATCTCTGTATTGTCGTTTGATAGATAGCTATCTTATTACTACAAGAACTTGTCAACACACTACAGATTCCATAAATATTTGAACCTGAGGTGGCTGGGCGAGGGAGATATGTTGGATTGAAAATACAAACCCTTAGACATGAAGAGTGGGAGACTGTGCGACTATATATCTCTGTGACAACTTGGCCAGTCTTGGCAAGAAACTTTTCCCTTTTCTGTACTTTTACTGTACTTGGAATCCAGTGAGAACCTAATTAAAATTAATGTAGAACTAAAGTTTGAGGGGAAAGCAGGGCAATGTAAAAATAGAAAGTACATACAAATGTGGTCAAAACCTGATTGCACAATACGGCTCTAGTTGTGTTTTGATTCCATCCTGAGTTATGACAGTATTAAGGAGGGGAAAAGAGAGAGAGAGAAAGAAAGGGAGGGAGGAAGGAAAGAGGGAAGGAGGGAAAGAGGGAAGGAAGGAGGGAAAGAGGGAAGGAAGGAGGGAAAGAGGGAAGGAAGGAGGGAAAGAGGGAAGGAAGGAGGGAAAGAGGGAAGGAAGGAGGGAAAGAGGGAAGGAAGGAGGGAAAGAGGGAAGGAAGGAGGGAAAGAGGGAAGGAAGGAGGGAAAGAGGGAAGGAAGGAGGGAAAGAGGGAAGGAAGGAGGGAAAGAGGGAAGGAAGGAGGGAAAGAGGGAAGGAAGGAGGGAAAGAGGGAAGGAAGGAGGGAAAGAGGGAAGGAAGGAGGGAAAGAGGGAAGGAAGGAGGGAAAGAGGGAAGGAAGGAGGGAAAGAGGGAAGGAAGGAGGGAAAGAGGGAAGGAAGGAGGGAAAGAGGGAAGGAAGGAGGGAAAGAGGGAAGGAAGGAGGGAAAGAGGGAAGGAAGGAGGGAAAGAGGGAAGGAAGGAGGGAAAGAGGGAAGGAAGGAGGGAAAGAGGGAAGGAAGGAGGGAAAGAGGGAAGGAAGGAGGGAAAGAGGGAAGGAAGGAGGGAAAGAGGGAAGGAAGGAGGGAAAGAGGGAAGGAAGGAGGGAAAGAGGGAAGGAAGGAGGGAAAGAGGGAAGGAAGGAGGGAAAGAGGGAAGGAAGGAGGGAAAGAGGGAAGGAAGGAGGGAAAGAGGGAAGGAAGGAGGGAAAGAGGGAAGGAAGGAGGGAAAGAGGGAAGGAAGGAGGGAAAGAGGGAAGGAAGGAGGGAAAGAGGGAAGGAAGGAGGGAAAGAGGGAAGGAAGGAGGGAAAGAGGGAAGGAAGGAGGGAAAGAGGGAAGGAAGGAGGGAAGGAGGGAAGGACGGAAGGAAGGAAGGAAGGAAGGGAGGAAGACAGACAAAGTGCCATCATGCACTCCTGTATTCTGTGAGTACAAACTAGACCATAGGTGAGTGGCTTAGGCATTGCCCTTGCTAGGAGTCTGCTGGTCCTCAAGTTCCTCCACAGAAAGGTTTTTTTCTCTTCATGACAGCCTTTTTTTCTCTTCAGGACATAGTTGTGAAGAGTGCAGTAGAAGGCTTGTGCTTTCTGGCCAGTTATTTGCTGCAATAAAGACCTAAAATGATCTTGTGTTACAGTATTAAATGAAGATTGACTCTAGATCAAATTATTTGATGGAAGCTTGTGATTTCATGTGACTAACCACGGTTTTGAAGCTAACTGCAATGGACCTATAAAATAATTAGAAAGATTTCTGCATTTACATGTAGCAATCTCTAAAAAGCTACAAGTTAATAGCTACATTTATGAGCTTTGTCTCCGAGTGACAAATTATTTCAGTCTTTTAAGTCATTGAGGCATAGACAAATAGTGGAATGGGTGCTTTATTTATTTCTTAATCCAGAGAGATTTCAAAGGTCATTGAAGATACTCGTCACAGTTTTTGGAGGTGAATCATGCACGAATATAAAGACAGATATGCTGTGACGAGTGCCAGCAAAATATCCCTCTAAGATCCAAACAGCATGTCCCAAACTTAAACTTGAAGGGTATCTTTACTGATAAGAAAGGTTTCCATTTTAACAGAGAATGGATGCCTTGTATCTGAAGATAAAATTCACCTAGAGTATAAGAGTTTTTTGCCGCTCACACTGTTAAAGTATGTGTGCATAGGTCTTTGAGTGAAAGACTTTTAGCCTAAAGCCTGACTTAAAGCAGCCGGGCAGTTGGAGAGACAGATTGGACTTAAGTATCGGTTATCAATTTTTGATTATGGTTAACCTGGTGCAATGCAAGTTTGTGAAGTTGAGGCAAGACAAAAGGGCCCTACAGTGCTAATTCTCTCCATAGTCCCAGCAAAAGAGGCTTTGCTACCGTTGTGTTTCTGTACATGCATTATTCCTAACAAGGTTTACACTACAGCCCACAAGCTTTGATAGCATTTTGAAACATTATTTGGATGAGAAATGCCAGATCTGGCACTGCAGTGATGCAATACACTAGTAAGCAAATTCTAAGCAATATTCAATAGGAAACGTTTTTTAATTTATGAAGAATTTTTATTTAATGTATTTTTTCTTAAAAGGAATGACACTATAACACCCATAATAAATCTTTCTTGGCACTCGTTAATGTCATTTTTATTAATTCTGTTTCTAAATTATGGAAACAAGTTTGGAGTCCAGTGGGAGACAGATGAACACTCCAGCATTCTGCTGTGAATCCAGAGTATTTTGTTAAATCTCTTGCACTATTTACAAAAAAGTTAAAAATGCCTTCCTGGTAAATGACTACAAGGGGCTGTCTTTTTCTATAAAATTCTAAACACATACGCACACATTTTCTTTTCCTGATCATTTTCCTGATTTTCTCTGTATATGTCAAAGTTAGGGAGGAATTCTATAGCACTTAGTACTTACTGATGTTGAAATGACTGCCAAATGAATGGTTTATACTGGAATATCTCATTATTTATATAAGTATGTTACAGTATGGACATTTAATTTCGTTCTCATTCCAAACCCATGACAAGTCACTTTGACACCTTTAAGAAATGTTTCACAAGTGGTAAGATAGAGCACTCAAAACTGTAAAAGGAAAAAAAATAGATGACTCTATCAAAAACAGAGATTTTTAAACAACCAAAGGAAATACTTCAAGTTTGTAATAACACATCTCAGACATTTACTGTTTAATAATGTTAATGATTAATTAACATTTCTGGGGAGCAAAGATGGTACAGTAGTTCTGGGGGCTGGCTCTTTTCACTTCCAACAGACATTGGGTAAAATTTCACATGCATTAATGGAAATGTCTTTTTGAACATGAGGAGTAAAGGCTTTTGTGGGAGCTTCTGATACGTTGTGGCGCTGCTGTAGATCTGAGGACAAGAGAACACAGGCACCAAGCACCAAGCCCAGGTACTTAGACAGCCAGACAGGGATTTGGAAATGCATCTGTACTCCCTATGCGTGTCTGTTACCATCCCCCACTCTGAAAAATACCATTTTAGCCAAAATACATCTCTGCCATAAAATTAAATCAGGTTACTTATATAATGGAGCTCAATGGAAAACAGCACCAAAGCTTGATTTACAGTGCAGGCTGGGTGTGGAAGTGTTTGGTTTCAAAGCTGACAATTTACACAGGACATTTTCTCTATGAAAATTGAGTTTGAGCCATGAAGTCCGTCTTTGGAATGGCAACAGTCTGGGTACTACCAAGATCTGAGATGCTTCTCCTCAGTAGGATGAGTGCCAATTTATCAGGATCCCTACACCACACAGTATACAAGGAGCGCACACTATATACAAATAATCCGATATACAAGTGGCTATGAGGGCTAATAAGGCTAAATATAAGACTAGTAACACTACTATGTGAAAGCCTGGTGTGAACACTTTCCATGCCTCCTTGTTTAGCTCCAAGATACCTAAGGTATGATGCTTGAACGTGAGCATGGCCTCAGAATGCAAGTGAAGAACTTAATGACCTGTTGCTATCTTAGACCATGACATTACACCAAAGTAATGCTGTTCTGACATTTAGAGGGCAGCAAGCAGGCAAGCACACACACGGAAAGTCCTCTGTTACAGCCAGATGGTTCTCCCAAGGGACATACCTTGGATCTTCCTTGCAACATCGTAGGAGTGCCTTTCAGCATCTGCCATAGAGATAAAAATGAATAAAGGTATCTGAGTTCCTGCCTAGGCCAGCAGTAGCCTGCTTCTGCTGTGCAGGATGGGAGTGGGCTCCAGGGTCCACTGGGTTCTTTACACATATGCAGATACATACACAAAAAGAAATAGACAGGTATCATATAAGTATCAATCAGAAAGCATAAGTATTTTTTGTCTAGAAAGGCTTAGTGTATGATAAATAAGACAGCAAGAAATTACCACTAAGACTTAAAAGACACAAAACACAGGGTCTTTAGAGTGTGTTTTGTTTACCTTTTCTTATAATGTAAATCTTTGGCAAGGTCTTTTGAAGAGCAAGGGCTTTTAGCCATCCTGAATAACATTACCCATTGTTACCAAAATAAAGACAAAATACTCTCAGTTGTAACTTCTGAAGCTTTTTATAATCCATTTTGTTCTTTTTTTATCTGCTCATCTGCACCTCCCCTAACTCATGTGTTCTCAGTCTCCAGCCCTATCTTCAACTCTCCACTACCTCCAGAAGCTGCTCCCTTGACCCTAAGTGCAAGAATCAAGATTGTCTTCCAAGATAAGGAAGGAGGACGGGAAAGACAATGTCTGAGTAGTTTTCCTAGGGATTTTTTGCCTTTTCTCCTTTAGAATATATTCTGTATCCTTTAGAGGGGTGTATGCAACCCCTCATTGTCCCAAACCCTTCTTTTTGGAGAAGCAGCCACCAGCCTGACCACCTGGGAAGGCTCCTACAGTACACCAGGTTACTTTGCAGATGTGAGATCTACTGGAATACACGAGAGCATCTCCAGGAAGGCCAGTGGCATTGCCTATCCTAGGCCCTACATTTTAATGTAATCTGGAATCTGTAAGTAGGGAAGCTGTATTTTTTTCCAAGAAGGCTCATGTGTATCCTAAGCCACTTAGTTTCTTATAAGGCTGATATTGTAATGAAGTACAAAAATGGAAAATGAAAGGAGACTATCCTACATCTAACGAAACAAAACACAAGTCAGTCAGTCTTTAAATCTTTCACCAGATAATTTCTCTCTCATAATGTGCTCTTTCTATTCACTAATTTGACTGTGTGTTCTTTTAAATGTAGGTATTTGATCAATGTCCCTGGCTAAGTTCATCTGGCTGATGAAACAAAATAGCAATATCTAATGACAACATCTGGCACAGGTACAAACACAATCGGTATCTCCCATTTATCTTGAGATTGCATGCAAAGTACTCAGAAATAAAAACACACTACAGTTCTGCTATTTTTTGATGTCGAAAGATTTTAAGAAGTGTAATTCCACATTAAGCTTCTGCATTTCACCAGCCAAGACTGACTGAAAAGTACTTTTAGATGGTAACAACACTATTCGTTGTTGCTACTACCTCTCTGCAACTTTGTGAGGTTGGGTTTTGGGGGTTTTTTAACTCTTTTTTTTGGAATTCCTGAAACTGCTTTGCCAAATCCTATGTAACATTTAATTCATATAGCTTTCCTTTTCTCCTACTTCTTAAGTGAAGTCATTAAGCTAAAACTTGAAATAGAAATTAATGCATCCACCTTGAACATTGAAGAAAAATAACACAAAAGGGACTTGAGCAAAGTTGAAACTATGCATCTGAGAAATGTCTGGGCTATTCTAAATGTTTCTAAATTGGGCACAGTGTTTCTAGTATTTATAACTAGATCTATGTGCTAGTTTTAGAGGGCATTTAGTGATTAGTGATGTGTGATTTAGGTATTTAGTCAATCACAAACAATTATACAACTTAGAAATTTGTTTCCATTGGTTCCACTATATGGATAAAACCAATAGTGATGTCTATGCCTGGAAGAGTACTACCAGGAAAAACCTTGAGCTATCTTCTAGCAAAAAGTAATTTCAGAATACAGAATGTGTGTCAATTATTTTTACTGGTTACTTTATTTTCAACACAAAGACATCTAGTAGTTACTGAGACAGACTGGTTAATCTCTAATTCCTACTATCCAACAAGCCACATCATCTACCTCTACTCTGTCCTTTTTTCTACTGTCTAGCTAGAGGAAAGTTTCTAGTGAACTTCTTCATATGGCTTTAGAATCAGTCGACAATGAAGGAGAGGTAAATATGTCCACACATTTCTTTTAAGTTTCCATCAGCAGAGACTCTGATGTTATTAAGGAGTGTCTAACTTACAGTGAACAGTGTTTTTTCTTGCTCTGATGTATCAAAGAGAACAAGATCGTAGGGCTGTGTAAATGTGCTAGGGAATGTAGAAACACTGAATTAGACACATGTTCCACTTTCTTTGTGAGCTGTAGCCCTTTTGCCAGAAGCTTCTTTAGAGATGTAGTCGTGCAATCTGTCATTCACAGAAATGAGCACGTGGAGTGTAAAATGTCGTTACTGGAATTTATCAAAAGCAACTTCCATAACCTGCTACACTGTAAAAATGTTCACATTTTAGCATGCCAACAGAGTTTCAGCATTGATACCTTCATCAAATAGGAAGCACATGGCATATTAAGCTTGTTTCCTCTCAAGTCCACAGTTCAGTTTTAGAGGACACATATGAAGAGAAAACACAGGCATCAACTGCTCAGGTTAAAGAGACAAAGCTTTTCCTTGTGTGACTGAAGTGAGGAGTCACATATAGCAAATGGACTTGGCAACTTTCCCTTTTTGTTTCTAGGGTTGAACAACCGTCAGAAAATACTCAGAAGGTACTCAGGAGGTACTGCGATAGATCAATGACCATCTGCACATGAAAAGTGCACAGTGTTGGAGAGAGGCCAGGAAAGGGGGATTTCTTGAGCAAGGTTGTTCAGCCTTTCTCAAAAAAGACATCAGTTCAGGTAATCACGTTGGATCTCTGAGTCAGAGACAGATAAGAGCACTAACAGCATGCTAAATAGTCACATCATTAGAATGAAATCAACCTGCCCTTGAAGTCCCAAGTTTAGATCAGATTTGATCTCCTGCAGCTTTGCTTGGTTTTGACCCTAGTGTCTCAACTCAGACTTGTATTTTAACATGTCCAAAAGGATGAATCTGCTTAATGTGAAGTTAATATCTAAGTTGGGTCCGTTTCTACAAGGACACAAAGGGATGGAGAAAATCAGTTGCCACTGGCTGTCACGAGATTTGGTGGTGGTTCTCCCATTTGTCAGGGCATATTATTTCTACAGTCATAAAAAAGACTCACCTTTCTATTGTAGTTGAACATGAATGCTTAGTACTTTGCATTTGGGAAGAGATATATAACTTCTGTAAATATTAATCTGGGTTTTCTGCTCTGAGGTTTATCTGATTTTGACCTGCTCTGGCTCTTGAATTTTAAAATATCTCCTCCTAAGTTACTGAGGATATACCCTGTATCAAGCTGAACAAGACATAGGTCTACTCAGATACAGGTATGGTCTCTCTATTTTTAGTCTTACCCATCTAAGTTGGCAATCTAAATGGTCATTTCAAGTACTGCTGGATTTTAGCATGGCAAATATTGTACAGTCTTACTCAAAAAGTTCCACCCAACATGCAGGCTTACTATTAATTACTATTGCTATATAACATGGGTTTATTGTAGAGTTTATCATTCAAAGATAGGATTATTCAAGTTGCAGCTTCTAATTGGAGTTTGGAAGGCAAGGCTTGGCCCTTGGAAGTAAGGTCATGTGGTTCTTTTGGTTCATTGTATATGAAATAAGAAGGTTCTGCTATTATTACAGAAATCTACATTCTCCCTTTTGTATACTAATCAAAAATTTTTAGAAGGAAATATTGAGAGTTCTGTACCTAATAAAGATTTCATAAAACTGTACATTCTTGGCACACTAGTTAGACATATTTTATGTGTGCCTAATCTGTATTTTTACAGGATTTCTCTATCCAAGAGTTCTGCTAGCTATACATTAATTCCATGCAGAAACACACACTTCTGAGTGTTAACATTTGCACAAGGTTTGAATGCTTGCCTATTTGCCTGTGAATTTTCAGATGTCAGAAAAGAAAATATTATTTCTTGAAGACTATGTAAGAAAACAGTCCAAGTCTTCACATGGCATCATATTATTCAGCAGCAGATTATCAACCCGCATCACCACATAGTACACAGTAACTAGTTGTTTATTTAACATGTGGTAGGAAATGTGTCTGTTTCATCAAATTCTACATATAATGACAATTTAAATTTTGCTGCTTCTATGGTACCTAGGAAAGTTCCCTTTAGGCTCAAAATGATTGAGTGAGGATCACATTATGGGTCTCCAGAGGTCAAATAAGACTTCTCAGAAGAAGATAATGTGCATCTACTTAAGTGTTGAAGGTTACATACATAACATGGAAAATACTTCAACACTTTTGGAATCCTGAAAGAGTAGCACACAGGAAACGCACCAGGAACAAGAACTTGCATTTCTTTGCTGCTTTACGCATGCCCTAAGAGAAGTAACCAGAGACATAAATGTTCATCTTCTTGTCCCCAAGGAACAGAATCAATTTAAGTGAGTCATAATTAATTATAATGTGACTTCATAAAATGCCTGCCTAACACTGAAGAAAAAAAAGTTTATGCATTTTTCAGGAACATTTCCTCCTTCTGAAAATACTGGTCCCATAATACTTCCAAAATCTGTGCCACTCTAGATGATCTGCCACTCTCTGTGCCAGATGCCTAATTGGAAGATGCCTGAGGGAAGTTTATCAACAGCATTTCAAACTTTTACCTTTATAAGCCTCTTTCTACTTCTTATTTCATGACAAATCCTACTTCCTCACTGCACTTTCAACTGCTTCAGGAGCCTGATCCAAGCTCTAATAGGATTCATTCCATTAACTTCTGTGTGTTCAGGATATTTCCCCCACTGCACAGCTAAGGTAGGGGACTAGCAAAAGTCTTTCCTAGTCTCTGGACAAGCGTTATAAGGTTAAATAGATTGCAAAATTAATGACAGTAAATGCAACCCTCCAGTAGTTCTCTCACGTAGATGAAGGCTTCATGTTAAGCTCAGAGATCACTGCAGTCACCCTGATCCAGCCTGTAGCAATCCGTTGATTATTCATGATATCTACACCCTCCTCTGGGATGTTGCTGAGACCATGCTTTGTGCTTTTGGTTTGCAGCTTTCGTTCATTCTTTTTGCCCTGATCCTTTAAACTAATGGCCCCACCTGTCCTCCATATTCAAATGTCTCAAAGAACAGTTTGATGAATTAAGCAAACTATCTTCAGGCACACCACTCATTCACCTCTGCCAGTTACAAATCTGATATCCAGTTTGGCACTGAACACATGTTCATTACACTACAGCTTCCACATCATGATTCACATAACTCACCCAAGTATACTTCTTTACTTTCTTCTCTTCTTGGAAGCTGAGCCTCACATTAGGATGACAAAAAGGCCCAGTTCACAGACTTTTTCAGTGCATGCCAAATGCTATCGCTAACCTAATTCCACTTAAAAATAAACATGAACACATCACTCTCCTCCACAACTGCATTTGTTTCAGAATGTAGAACAATTTAAATTAAAAAAAAAGAGAGAGAAAAAATTCCTGTTATTCTGTAAAATTCTTCCTGCACTTTGTCCGGTTTATCTCGTGTTCTGTTCCTTTCTTCCACCACCTCTCTTATGTGATTCAAGTGAAAAAGACCTCATAATAGAGGTAATGTTTACTATGTTATATCACTCTGATGTTATCTTACTGTTTAAGGAAAGACTTGGATTTAAAGAAATTGCAGTATGTTTTTCCTTCAACTCAAATTAAATGAATGTTAATTAAACCAGATAGCCTTACATAAATACATGTAAATTCATGCATGTGTTTGTGTATTCACACACTTTAATGAAAAATTTCCTGAGTGCTTTTTGCCTGTGGCAGGTAGCAGATATATAAAAATTGAGAGGTAGTTGCACAAGAATCCCATTCTTTGCAGCTCCCTGTCACTCAATGAAATTTTTAGCCCTGTGCCTAGCATCAGCTTCCTCTGCAATTTATGGTGAGAATTAAACAACTGAAAATTACTTCAGCATTGATTAAATTTCTTAGAAGAAAGAACTAGCGGGTCTCTAGAAGGTGCAAAGCCAAGCCCCTCTTATGAGGAGGTTTGAACTATGTCCTCATTACTAAATAAAAGACAGCTGAGAAACCTTCTCTGTTCTTGAGGCTAAGTGACATTTGTCACTAGCTGTTTAAGTCTTCTGGTGTCTCTGTAGTTCAAAAAAAAAAACCCCAAAACCAAACCTATTTCTTGTAGGGTTTTTGTTCTGAATATCAATCTATGGAATGCATTGCAAATTGTTCAAGTGATATTTTCATAACATGAAGCAGAAAGAGGGAGTAAACTGAGAGCATGGAAGGCTTCCTGGCACTGCAAAAGCTTCTAGAAGAGTGTTGGAGGACTAGAACAGGGGGAGTCAAACCAGGTGTCGTCTAGTCCAAAGTCGTGCCTGGGTGAATGATAGCACTGAAATGGTGTGCATGAGCTCATGCCCACTCTTGCAATTCACGGTAGCAGTGTTTGCTGTCATTAGCATATACTTCCAGTGGAGATGATGTGCCCTTATGCACCTTACTATGCACACATGAGTAGGCTCTTGAAGGGAATGTGATGCGGGTATGGTACCCCAGCACCTGGTTGTTTCTTAACCGGTACAGTGCAGAGTCTTGCCAGCTGAAGTGACTTAACTGACCGAAGCCAACCCAGTGTTCACTGGATTGGCCTTTTCTGCATTTTAAATAAGCAACAGAGTCAACCTTAGTCTAGTAATAAAGTCCTTGTTTATAAGGAGAATAAAACTAGGGGGGGGGATAATTAAAAAAAAAAAAAAGGAATGAAAAGGGATACTGGGGTTTTCTCTGGGAAGTAAAAAGTCCCCAGCATATTTGAGCTGATTTGAGAATCTATGGAATAAAGAAGACATCAAAGGACAGAGACAGAATTAACTCAGGAAAAAAGAAAAAAAAAAAGAGGTTGAAAAAAATTCACAGAGGAAAATCTAGAACATTGTCACAAGTTCAGAAGTAGCAAATTTTCTACAGGAAAGTTGATCAGCTTTAAACTGATGTTAAATTATCTAAACCATCTAGCTTTCCATAAAGCTTTTTCTGTAGTTTTGATCAGTACACAAAGCTTCTCAGAGAATTGCAAGACGTGACAAGCAACTAAATTGCACTTCCTAATTTCTGCAAATAAGGCAATTTACTTATTTTACAAAAACTATTGGGAGTTAAAACAAACTGGAAACATTCTGAAATGTTATGAAGTTTCTCTTATAACAAGTAATTGCTTTAGTTTTAATGGATACTGTCTTCTTTGTTTTTATTTATTCCCAAAGGCAAATCATAGCAAATATTTAAAAGAAAAAAAATCCCCAAACCATAACGAATTCCAGTTAAATTCCACACTGTTTGACATTAATATCTCTGTATGTTACCTGCTAATACTGCATTATATTTCAGCTTGCTTCAGTCTTGCAGAATTTAAATAACAGATGTGTTTAGGGGCATACTACACTTCATGGACCTTGGAAGAACTTACACAAGGTCTTTCTGTAGTAAAGGGGGAAAAAAATCTACATATCCGTATATAGCACTTGCTCTCTAAATCTCGACAAGAATACCTGTGTCTGGGGCCCTTGGTTGTTTCAGGAACTGTGCTTCTTTCTCTTACCATGGATACAAAAGAGGAAGGGACTCCCAAAATCCTCTTGTATGTTATGCATCAGGAAGAGGACATCAGCTGCACTCACTTGCAGGTAGGTAGACTAGTTGGTAGCTGTTACTAAGATAAAGGATTTCTTGTCATGGTGATGACCTATGTGAATCACCTTTGACAGACTGGAGGAGACTTTACCAGGCTGAATCCATCTGAAAGACTGAAGGATGTTAAGGATGAGTCTTGTTTTCTCTCAGCAGCGATCGGAGCTGAGTATTAGAGCCCTCTAGTGAGGTTTCTCGGAGTGGATCTCCGCCTCCAGCCCGTGGGGCAGAAAGAGCCGCTTTCCTTGCTAGTGGGGAACCGAAATTCCATCTTGCGCGGAAGGGGGCGGCCGGCAGTTCGGTCCCCTTCAGGAAAAGCGCCCTGCGGGAGCGCGGGTTCACCTGCGCCGCCGCCACCTGAGGGGTGCCCCTGTCCTGAGACCCCCCGGCCGCGGCCGCTGCGCGAAGGGTCCCTGTGCTCGGCCCCCAGCCCCGCGGCGGGGATCGCGCACCCGCGGAGCGGCAGGACTATGGCCGAGCTGTCAGCCTCCTGGAGAGGGAAGGCAGGAGGGAAGGGAGAGCAGCCTGTTCCTAAAAATACTCCCCGGTCAAATCCCCGTGAGCCAGGGATGGGAATGGTAACAAAAATGCCTTGAATCGGTAGGAACAGTGAACGATCTCCGTGCTTTCCTCATCATCTTGGAATAATCAGCGGAATTAACTGAGGTCGAGGAAACAGGCTCTTGGGTTAGTTGTGGGAGGCTGTGAGAATAGGGGGCAGCCATTAAAAGAAACCTGATCGCTATTCATCAACTCGGAAGAGGGGAAAGGAGAAGGGGGGGTCGGGGGTGGGGAGAAAGACCTTCGTGGCTGGAGCTCATAAGAACCTGGTCTATCTCTGATCAAGAAGATCCCTGGAAACAAGAAGTTTACAAATATTGTCAAATTGATGCTTGTAGTGTGATTTAAGTTGTCAATCCCGCAGAAGCCCACCAGAAGTTTAGATTCAATATCCTGCATTTCTGGCTAGTTATTGCCAATCCCCTAAGGCAGAAAGCGCTCTCTCTCTTTCCTTATTTTAACCATATGTGCCTTTTGTTGTTGTTGTTGTCTTGTCTGTAAGCTGTACACTGTCTGCTGAGAGAGTTCCCTCCTGCAGCAAAGCATCGGAGGAGTTCCCCGCAGCCCAGAGCGGGGCGGGGGTTGGGTGGACACTGGCCAGGGGATCTCTCGTCCCCCTCCCCAGTCCGCCCCCAGCAGACTGTGCCCTCCGCGGGGTCTGAGCTTGGCTGTGGGCCGGGCAGGGAGGATACCTCAAATAAATACCGATGCTGAGAGCAACGGCAGGGAAGGTGCTGATGGCAGAACTGGGTGAAAACCCTCAGCCCCTCGCCCGAGATTGAGAAGGGACAATATAAAAGTAGACAGGGCCGCCCGCATTAGTCATCTGGGGGGCTATCGTGTTTCGTGAGGAGCGCGGGAGGTTACAGCGCCTTCAGCTGGGGACAGTGCGGCCCCCGGAGTCCCGTTTCACCGGGGGCGGCCGGGAGGCGGGGGCGGGAAAGTTCACCGAGGCCAACTCAGTCACGTCGCATCAGGACCCCATCTTCCAATTAATACTTTCTTTCGAAGATGTTGTTCGAGTATCTCAGGTCCAGCCGGAGAGGAAACGGCTTCGTGCTGGAGAGGAGCGGCAGAGCTGCGGGCGCGGGGAGCAAGGACACTCCCTGAGCCAGAGCCTCCGCTCCCGCCGGCGCCCAGCCGGGCCCCCCCAGTCCACAGCACCCGCTCCCCGCCCTGCAGCCCAACAACGTTCTCTTTCAAGAGGAGTTTGTTAGCATAATCGAGTTACCCGCTACATATCTGAAATCCTTGACCAGTCCCCTTGAGGAACGGCGCACTGCACGCAGCAAAAGCTTTGAATTATTCTTTTTGCCCCAAATCAGGGAACAACAAGCAATTGTTGTTTGTCTTGATTTAGTTATGTGCAATGTTCTTTCACCGTGCTTTCTTTTTTTCATTCCGGACAGGATCTTAGTGCCATCTCTGATGAGATAGGCTCGGGTTTTTTTAAAAAAAAGCACAAATAAAAAATAAAAAACAAAAAACGAGAGGGTGAGGAGAACAGCCCGTGCATCCGAGTTTGCAAAACTGCCTCCGAGAATCCCTGGCTTGCTTTGGCCGTCTGAAGGAGCCCTAGTCCCTCCACGGAGAAATGTGTGGTCGCGAAACTCGCTGAGCCCCCGTGTTGAGCTGTGTGGAACAGGTAGGCCTGGTATCCTGGTAAAAGTCACTACGATAAAAAAAAATTACAGCTTAGTCGGAGTAGTAGCTAATTGTGGCAGGCCTTCGGTCTTGATAAATCCAACCTGTTTTAAGGTGAAAGCATATTGCAGCCCCGCCAAAAGAAAACAAAAACATTTTAAAACAAAGAAGTAAACAACAACAAATTTAAAAAAAAAACCTACACCCGGAAAAACCACGAAAACTTGGAGCTGTCTGTCATTGTGGTTGCTTTCGCTACAGTCCTCGCCATCTGCGAGGCAGGCATGTGAAGGTTGCGGGGTTCATCGTTTGTTCGCTACTCCTCTCGGTATAAGCGCCCTCGGCGGGACCCCGACTCCATGCCCTGCCCTGCCCTGCTCTGCCCATGCGGGGAACCGAGGCCGGCAGGCAGGAGCGCTCGTGTCCACAGCCCTGGGAGAGTGCGTGACAGGCTTGTCCCGAGCCCAGAGAGGGCTCGGTAAAATGTGTGAGGGGCTCCGCAAAGGCAGTGGTCGTGGGGGCTGACGGAAAGGTGCAGGGCAGGGGTTTGGATGAAACGGCTCCTGTTTTTAGTGATGTCTTTAACGGAAAAGACGCAGGCCTGCAGCCTCCCGCACAGATTGCCGTCTACGGGGAGACGGTGAAGGCACAGCTGAGAAGGCGATTTCCAGATAACTGCAGTGCTACCTTGAGCACTCACTCGTGGACACGACGCAGTTACGCGCAAGGAAAGGCTCCTAGGAAGGGACGCGGCCGCCTTCATTCCATTCTTCAGACAGTCTGTGTCCCGGTTCATAAAAAGAGAATTGCAATAAAAAAGGCTTTTTATTTCACTCATATTTCACAATGATGTTGACACTGATGGTCTCGCACGCTGCTGCATGTGCGGCAATGACTGCTCAGAGGGGTGAGGCGCTTTTGCCCAGTGGGTCCTCGGCAAAGTGTCAGCCGTTGCCGGGACCGGGATGAAAACCCGGGTTTCTCTGCCCGGCGGCAGCGGGGCCGAGCACAAGTTTGGGGCGGCCGATCTAAAACCTTCCATGGCAACTGAAGGGGAGAGAGCCGGCAGCAGCCAGGCAAAACGATCCCGTCGAATCGGGAGCAAGCATAGGCAAGCGATTCGCGTACCCTGTTCTGAAATAGAATGGCAGTGAACGAGTTTCTTAGTAAATACCAAGAAAAGCTCCTCGCCCGATTGCCTGTTTCCCTCGCCAGGCGCCACAATGTGATTTGCCCCGTGCCGCGGCTTTGCAGTCAGTGTCTGCTGTCTCCTCGCGTGTACAGGAAATATTTTTTGCTTTCCAGAAAGTCAAAAGCAGTTATATAGAATTTGGATCCAGATGTCACTAATTTGCAATTGCCCTAGGATGCAAGCTGATACAGGGTGCCCGGGAAAGGGGTAGCCCTGCTACTGCCCAGCTCCTTGGGAAGTGAACTTAACGTTACGTGCAAGCTGCAGCCTGGCTAAGGCAGCCTAAAATGAAAGCGCCTACAGAGGAGCTGGCGTGTAGATTCTGTACTCACATTTTAGAGCGCTAAGAAGATTCTCTCAGATCTAAATCCGTGCAACAGGTTTTGACATCACCTTTCCGGCTAGGGCGAAGAGCTGCTCCCGTTCAGATTCAACCAATGTGGTTGTGAGATGGAAGGAGAGGAAGAGGAGTCAAGTATATCCCTAATAAGCGTGGGGCGACCGAGCATGGTAGCGGAGAGAGGGGAGACACAACTCAGACCTCTCTAGAGCTTTTCTCTATTTCCACTGTCCCCATCGCGGGAAGGAGGAGAAGGCACACAGTGTGTGTGCGCAGAGGTCGGGAAGGGGAGAGGGGATTTGTGTTTCTCTCTCGTTTCTGCGCGGAATAACATTTGAAGTGGATCGATTGTCCCGTCACTGTTCGCTGTGGCTGCGAACTATCCAGCCGCTTAGGTTGTCTAGGAAGCGCTGGGATCAGGATGCTTTCGTTTACAAACCAGCATGGTTTGAATCCTGGAGAGATCGGCCGGAATAGAGACACTAAGAGGTCGAGAGCTCATTTTGTAAAGGGACGGAGGGAGAATCATGCAAGGGGGCTTCACGGACCCATCACCAACATCCCTGATTTTGTTTTAAACGAATGTAAGCTGTTTCTTTCCCGCTCTGAAAAAGAAGCCTCTATTTTGCGTCCCCGGGGGATCCAGGGCAGGAACCGCCTGCTTGCCACTGTTTCCTTATGGCAGCACTCGGGAAAAGCCCGGACGGACAGGTAGGAGGATACGCAGCTTCCACAGCGGAACGCACTCGAGAAAGTATAGATATACGTTACTGATACGTACGGGCGTCCGGACATGCTGGGAGCTGGACGCTGATCCGCTGCCCCCGTACCCCGCCCTCTTCCTCCTCCTCCTCCTGCCTCCCTCCCCCGCCGCATTTCCCTGGCCGCAGCCCTGGCTCGGCTCCTCGCCGGGAGCCGCCGCCGCCGGGAGCCGTCGGGCTGCGCGCCGCCGCCCCTGCCTCCCCTTCCCCGGGGATGGCCTCCGCGCCCGCCCGGGCCGGCACGGAGGCTCCGTCCATCGGCCAAGGAGGCTCAGGCTGCGAGACGGGAAGCCGCAGTCCCGTCTCTTGTGACTTCGCTAAAATCCCTGACGCGCCGGGGCGGCTAAAAAGGTACCGAGTGAGGAACCCACAATTGCAGAGACCTCTCCTGTCAGGGCTGCAAATGGCGTAGAAAGAGCTTGTGGGATTAATTATTATTTCTCCGCAAAAGGGGAACACTACGAGCCATAGAAACTGCTCCGAGTTTGTGGCCGGGAGGCTCCTTCCGAGTGCCCTCACCTGGGCGAGCCCCGGCGCCAGCCTCCGCCCCAGTGGTCCCGTCCGTCTGCGCAGCCGGTGCGCCGCTCCCGAGAAAGCACCGCGTCTCCCTGCACCCGTTTCCTCCACCTTCCGCTTGCACAAACTCTCTCCCTCGCCTTTCGCTTTGTGTAGACCGAAAAGTGACGGGAAATGATACGGGTCTTTGCCCCGCAGAGTCAGTAAATTTAAAACGCTGTGTGTAATGGGCACGCGTGGGTGATCAGGGTAAGTTTAATCAAGCCAAGTGTCTCTGACTTTTAACACTTTCACACGTGTTCCTCTCCTGATTGAAATATCCCGACACGCTCCTGGAAACGGAGTATAAATAAATGTCCCGCGTCCAGTGATCACAAATGCCAGCACACGCTGGAGCGTGGTGGGGACACGGCTGGCGATTCATGGGCAGGCAATCCTTCTCCGGCCTCGTATCATCGTGCCTGCTCTCTCCCGGGCAGGTATGAGCAGAGTGTAATGGGATCCCAGGTCACGAACAGGATCTCCATTGTACGTGAGAGGCCCCTTCCCTATAAAACTCTCCGACAGTGGTTACTGGGCGCTGGAGAGGGGAGCTAAGCGAACACATTTAGAAAGAAAATTTTTCTGCAAAGGCCGGAGACGGACTTTTAGCCCCACCGCAGCCGCGGGTGCCGGGAACGTCAGACCTCGCGGTCCGGAGCGGCGGGGTCGAAATGGGGCTACGGGGTCCAGACGGGGCGGCGGCTCCGTCCCGCCGCGCCGCAGCGCCCTGCGGAGAGAAGCAGGGGCCCGGGCTCCGAGCTCCGGCGCTCCCTCTCTCCCCCGACGGGCGCCTGCAGTGTCAATCACTGCGGAAATTTCTCCCTCGCTAGCTAATATCTCAGCTCGCAGAGCCGCCTCTGAGTGGATCTGAGCAATCTGTCAACCCAGCCGGGGAGCCACCTCAAAACATATCGGGTTACCCCTGATTGACAGCGTCACCATGGCAAATAATTTGACTAAAACTATTGTCTTCTCCTGGCAGTCCCCGGGTCAGATAACCGGACCAATCACAGCGCGGATAATCACTTTTCATGCCAGCTTAGAATAATATTATTAAAAAAAAAAAAAAAAGAGAGAGAGAGAAAGGGGGGAAAACTCCGAGAGGGAGAGGAGCGAGGGAGCAGGGCTTTACCACTATATTATGTGGGATCTGGCGGTGGGGGCTGGGGGGGAAGCAGGGAGATCCCAAACCGGCGGCCGAGGGGGGTGGGGGTGTGAGAGCCGCGGCCGCTGCGAGCGCTGCAGATAGGAGACAAAAGAGGCACGAAGTTA
>VXBA01011249.1:2890847-2913444 GCA_013399895.1 Serilophus lunatus | reverse complement strand
GAGATGCAGAAAGGGAAAGCCGGGGGGGGGGCAGCGGGGAACGCGTAGGTCTGAACGCTGCTAGCAAATATGTTCTCTGTCGTCGGCTCCTTCAGTGTGACAGGAGACCTGGACGAGGACTGAGCGGAGCAACTTCTTGCCTCGCTCATGACATTGCAGTTCTAATTCTCTGCCCAGTAAGGTGCTCATGAACGCATGTAGATAATGTGTATTTACTTAGGACGACTATGATTCTATAACTGTGCTTTTCAAGTTAAATGGAGTAAAGGGACTATTAATCGCTGGGCAGAGATTGATACCTACATCCTTGAGTATTCGGGATGTAACTGTGCCTTAGGAAGACAGTTCGAAGAAGAAAAAAGGGTCCTCTAACTGCATTCGTTAGTTCGCTGAATTCCCCAGTCCGTATGGACCCGGTAGTATGACCTCCTCGGTTAACTAACAGATCAAATATCTCCTGTATATCCGTGACACTGAGGAAACTTCTGTCTTTCGAGACTGTCTGCCTAAAATGTTTTGGAAATGGGCAGCACCGTGGACCCTCAGCTGTGCAGCCCAGCAGGTTCGGGCACAAATTTCCTCTATTCATTTCCCGAAACGGTGGCAGCGCTTTAATTTTACTTCAAATCCTCACAAATGTTTTTACGAGATGTTAGAGATCCTTTTTATTGCCGATAGCAGGGACTCACCTTCAAATATCTGAAGGAAATGAAGGTTACACTTACTCCATTACTTTTTTTTTTTTTTTTTTTTTCCCCGGGGCGTCCANTTTTTTTTTTTTTTTCCACGGGGAGTCGAATTCTAAAGGCCTCCAGAGACAAATAAGATTTTTGACATTGAAAAATACACTCAACCTAATATTACACTCCAGGCGTTGGAAAACAGACCGTTCATGGGATTGCCATTCACTCAAGGAAACTTGTTCAAACAGAGCTTTCTTGTCTATTTTTATTTTTTTGGCACTGAATGTCTCCAGCCACATCCTGCAGCTCTCACTGAGGAAAAACCGTCAGTGCAATGGCTTAACTTCTCTTGATCAAATCCTGCAGGATAGGGCCCTTCTGCTAGATAATGTGTTTCAAAAGTTCTTCAGAAGCTTTTAAACAGACTTTCATTGCGTTCAGTATTTTAGATAGGACTGTGTCTAAAGTATTTCTACAAGGGCTATGTTTATGTCTAAAGGCTATGTCTTATGGCTCGCCTTGACGGGACAGCCACCCTGAACCCCATCTTGCTCCTCTCATTTCGGAGAAAAAAGATAGATAAATAGGTGTATAAAAATATAGATATGTCTTCAAGGGTTTGGCAAGCCTCCAGCCATTTCTCGGGGTTTACCCGGTGATGAATTTCGAAACTACGTCCTGCCTTTCCAAGCTTTTGTCGGGAGGCGCACCGGCGGTGCCGACTGTCCCCGCCGCGGAGCCGTGCGAGGGGCCGTCCATCCCACCCCGGCTGCGCCCGCTGCCGCCCGAGTAGGGACGGAAGAGTAAGGGCGGCCGTGTGGAGCATTTCCCGAGAGAGCTGGGAAAATCAGCGAGTTAACTCTGTTCGCTTGCCTTATCTTCCATATTGGGCTATGTTTTGAGCTTTACTCTCAGGGTGAGGGGGGGGGGGAAACCACGTCCACTTACTTAAGCAAAAGATTTTTCCTCCTGATACGAGCTTGGGAGGCTGCTCTGCTGCACGGAGCCATCCTGCCTGTTGCTTGCCGGGCTTTGGCCTTCCCAGGAGAAATCTTGGCGGAATTTCTCTTTAGATCCTAGAGCAGTTTTAAAGTTAAATAGTCTTTTTTAAAAAAATGTCTTCCTCCCCTTCCCTTCCGCCCCCCTCCTCATGCTGTGCAAACCCCTTGGATGTAGAAAATTAAGTTTTGGCAAAGTGACACTTTCCACTGGGCTAGTGGGAGACTCTGTTTACAATCTCAGCGGACCTTAGACCTTAGTGCCAGATGAAGAGGCCTTGGAGGTTTGCAGAGTTTTTAAACCCACTGTTTTTGCACTCTTTTCCTTTCACTGCTCCCGGGATCCAGCTCCCCGCCGCCCCCACTCCCGCGGTGTGCGCCCCGGAGCGACGGCCATACGGTGATTTCCCTCCCTCTTTTGTGTTTCCTGTAGGGAAAACAACGAGAATTCCAACTCCAACAGCCACAACCCGCTCTCGGCGTCAATGAACGGGAATAAGACAGTTTTGGGGAGCTCAGAGGACGAGAAGACGCCGTCAGGGACCCCGGATCACACCTCCTCCAGCCCTGCGCTGCTGCTCAGCTCCAATCCTGGGCTTCAGCCCCTGCACGGCCTGGGCCACCCCCAGGGCCCCAGCGCCATCCCCGTGCCCAGCGCCGACCCCATGCACCACCACAGCTTGCAGGACTCCATCCTCAACCCCATGTCATCTAACCTGGTCGATTTGGGCTCTTAAAACCATGTACACGCTCCCTCCTTAGCACCAGCCCTCCTTTACTCTATATTTTCCTTTTTTGTTGTTTTTTGTTTTGTTTTGTTCCTCTTAATCTCACCAGAGACTTTGAAAGTGCTGACAAACACCTTACTGGATGTGTTGTGCCCTTTGGCAGCAGGCTGGCTGCAGGTTTGCAAGGTAGCGGACTCGGCTGTGGGCAGTGATGTTGTGAAAAGCCTTAAGGGTTGTTTACAGGCGGTCTCAGGCTTGTAAGGACTGTTGGACAGGAGCTGTGATTTTCGCGGCAGCCTGTAAGGGAGGTCGGTTTAGCAGCTCTTTCCAGCCTTAATTTCACGAATCTTTCAGTGGTGTCACTCGATCGGACCGGTCTGTGCGGGACGAGGCACATTGTAAATTTTTTTTTCGGAGGGTGGGGAGGAAAGTGGAACACAAGGCTGCTGTTGCCATGCCTGTTTGAAAGTTACACATCGCTCCCGTTATTCTATTGTAGTTATGTATCCGTGGCAGGTGTACGATGTACATACAATTTCAACTAAGAATACAAAAGTTGTAGTCAAGTTGTAGCAGCCACACGCGCTCTAGGCAGACTCTGTAACCTTCTTGTAGCTGATGCTATGCAGAGAGAAAGCTTCTTTGGCCTTGTCCCTGTGGTGCTTTCGCCATTTGCTGGGTGGGAAAGGAAGTGATGGCCCGGCTCCGGCCCGGAGGAAGGCAGAGACAGAATTTTTCCCTCGCTGTGCAGCTCGGGCAGGAGCTAGCTTTAAAAAGAAAAGAGGAAATGCTGCTCAAGTTTAGACCTAAACGACAGTATCAACAGCAAGTCATTCACCTTAGTTTTGTTTATTGTTTATATTATGTGAATACATTCTTTGGAAAATATTTCTGCTTTTATTTTATAATAAAATTTAGAAATCTAACTCGGCGTACAGTTGCTTCATTCGCCCGGGGGTGTTTCCGGGCTCAGTCCTGAGTGGAGCAGATGGGGACGCCAGGGGAGGCGGTGTTGAGTGTTCAGACCCCCGCAAACGTGCCCGGTCCGTTCCGGGGACGCGGCGTGTGTCGGGGGAATTGAAAGTCGCCTTATGGGAGCGGGGAGCTGAGGGGACGGGGAAGGACTGGCGGTTCGGACCCTAAGGAAAAAGGAAAGGTCTCCCACCTGCTCCCCCGAGGGCACGGCCGTGCGGGCTGCGGGCTTTTCCACCCCAGTGTCCGCTGGTCCTGGCAGAAGGTCGCCGCCTCCCATCCTCTCCCCACCTCGCTTCAAGGGCAGGTGGGCAAACCGAGCGTGGCCAGACCCTGCTTCGCGGTCCAGCATGGCTGGGCTGCAAATGCCTTTCCAGCGCCTGCGGGAGTGATGCTGGTAAAGGGATTTCTCTATTCCTGTCCTTTTTCTTTCTTTCCTTTTAGTTTACTTTTTTGTAAGCACTGGGTGGCAAAAGACATAGAGAAGTTGCTTGCCAGTTTGCCCCATTAAAAGATAAGAGCTGAGGGTGATTTCAATGCAGCTTGTATCCTCGTTGCCATCAATTTGCTAGAAGCCAAATGTGTTATATCATCTGCTTAAAATATTCCCCAGAGCTTGCAAAGGGTTTTATGCTTTCTTTTTTAATTTTTTTTCTTTAAAATTAATTTCTTGTGAAAAATAAACCGAGGAAACGATATGACTTCAAGCAGGATAGAAATATGTGTAGTTCAGCGAAGATTGTGTCCAGGTTTCAGATGATGGCTGAAATTTCAATCAGTGGGAGTGTTGTACGGACAGTGTCCTAATTTGATATAATCTGGAGCTGGATTAGCGCCTCTGTGCATTTCTGAATGTCCACTAAAAGCACATTTCTCTGAGGTCCATTTAAAAGTCTATACAAGGGAATGTATGGATGTCGGTAACGGGGAGGTTTGGCCTCCGGAAAAAAGCTCTCCCTTGCTCTCGGCTTTAAATCCAGTGTTCTCGTTATGCTGGGGTGCAGAGGGGTACAGTGTTATATCAGAGACAAAGTGGTATATTCATCTTCATGTTTTCTCTGTTTCTGCTTTTTGGGGTAATTTTTTTTTCAGCAGCGGAGTTGATGTGGCTGTCGCCTGTGTTGTGGAAGGGTACCGGTGTGGCTCTGCGTGCATTAGGGTCTAAATAGCAGATCCTGTTATTTCAGTTGAGAGGCATCTAATAATTTTAGCTATAAATTTTAATTCTTTTAAAATAAATATTTTGCAAGTGGAGGAACTACTGCTTTCTAGAGCTATAGAAGATCTCTGCTCCCTGTAAAATAACACATGCAGCTGTGCAATATTGCAAAGAACGAATTAATTGGCTAGTTAATTATTTTGTATTTTTATAGATAGAAATGAGTTTGGGAAGGATAACAGAACGTCTGGGTCAATAAAACATGGCCCTGAAACCGAAATAAAGCTTTAAGACTGGAGAAAGAAAAAATGAGAAGGAATAAAGCCAAGATGGGGAATATTTAAAGAGGCAATATGAAAACAGGATGGGGTTTACGTGGTTAACAAAAGGTCATATTGCACAGAAGAGGCAGAATTCGACCAGCGAAAGTAAGTGAAGGGCTGAGAGGTGAGAAAGGCCCTTAGAAAGAGTGGTATCTGTGAAAACTAATGTAAATTTCAGTGAGGATCAGTTATATACGGAGAAATTAAGAGAGGGCGAGTCGCTGAAGCCAATTACAGACGGCTAGAAATAGAAATCATGCAATAAGAAAAAAAATCTGCAGGTCAATCTAGCATAAAGGGCGCATACAGCTCAAAGCCCCAGTGATGGGATGTGTGTAATGCAACCTGAAAACTCGTGCATGTTCAGACTCATTGTATCGGACCGTACTTGCCTTAGTACTGGTGTTTGGTAAATTAGTCCAAATCCCTCCAATTTTCCACGCACAAAAAAAAATCCCAATAGAGGAATATGCCGAAACTGACGTGACTAATCCTTGGTTTTAACCAGATTAGTTATGATTCACTAGCATTAGGTTACACGGGGCATATCTTATCTCAGGGCTGGTTGTTTCTGGGGTACCCGCATGGGTTTTGGGGCATAAATAAAAAGGCGGTTCTGTTCCGGCAGTCTTTATCCATGAAATTCCCCCTGACTATCCTCGGACTGAGGCCAGGATGTGGTGGGAAAACCGCACGGCAGAGCCCCTATAGTTTGGGCAATTTGGGGAAGAACCTCGCTCGCTGTCTGTCTTGTATACACACACACATACCTATGTATACATACACGTGCATATATAGGTATGTATGTATATATATAAGCAATATTTGACCTCAAACTGAAATCGTACCAAATTACAAAATGTGTTCAGCATTTACAACCCCCAGACCTGTCACCAGAATAATTCCCTTAGATAGCAGGGAGTTGAATATCCACCAGGGCAGATTTTTTTTTTTCTGCTGTACTTTGTGTGTGTTCACAGACTCGGTGTTGCGCTGAAGAGAATTATAAGAGAAATAGCTCGTTTGAGGCAGAAAATATTTCTATCTGTCTTAACAAGGCAGAACTTGTCACCCTGACAGGGAAATACTGATGGACGCGATGGAAGAGCATCCTGGCAGGCTACTGGAGATGTGGCACAGTTTCCAACGCTTTTCTGAGGACAGTGAGCAAGTTTATTGGAGTAAGAGCCTTTCCTATGAGTAAGGGAGCATATGCCAGAGCTTGCTGGTTAAACGCCTTCCATCTGCGAGCCCTTGCAGGATGCTAGGATAAACAGGACTCCCTTTGAGAAACACAGTCGCATCTCATCTACAAGACTGCGTCACTGCTTTTTCCTTTGGATAATGTAAGCCATTTTGCAGACATCCACATGATCTACACGAGAGAAGTTGCTCCCTTGGCATATTTTTGGTGGGCTACCCCGGAGAAAGCTATTTTGCCTCTTCTCCCTAGATCCAGCGCAGCAGCTTGGGCCTAACCAAAGTCCCAGTGTGTGTTCGAGGGGGCTGCTGCAGCCCCGGAACAAAAAGCCTTGGGAGTGCCCCTGCCTGTCCAGCGATGTTTTTGTTAAGGCACTGGGGCTCCTGTTACCGGACCCGGAAACAAAATCTCTTGCCTTCTTTAGGAGAAACAAATGCAGCTCGATATGAGCAGGCTTTTGCCTTGAACAAACCCTCACTTGAGCATGACAAATAATGTAGGGGAGTGGTGATGAAAACACTGGGCATTGGCCCCTACTGCAGAGTTCTTTAACTTCCTCTGCTTAGTGAATCAAAACGCTGTGGCTCAGGCAGCCAAGAAAAATATAGCGAAGGGAACTTTCAGTGCTTCGGTACACAAGAAAAAGGTGAGGGTTTTGTCTGAAGGAAAGTAGCTCTGGGTTTTGGAAAAAAAATACATAAATCTAGGAGCTGGGATGCGGGATCAGCTTCTTCTCATTTTGCTGCAGGGAGCAGTGCTCGAAGCTTCCGCTCAATGCATCGGGGAGGCGGCTCCTTGCTCGGGAAGATGGTCCCTCTCTTTACCATTAAAATCAACGACAGACAGGGGTTGTTTATTAGCAATTTTTTTCTTTTTGGGCAAGAACGCTCAATCTCCAGCTCTAAATACCAAATCCGCATTTGTCCGGAATCCTGGTGTGCCGCAGAGCCGATCCCGCTCCATACCCCGGGGCACCCGAAGGCAGCGGCTGCCGGGCCGGGTCGGGGTTGCTGGCCGGCAGAGCACCTTCAGCCCAAGCTGAAAAAATTACTTCTAAAACCCCACAACCTCCCAGAACTCCCAAACAAAACAAAAAGCCCCCGGACAGACACGTGGAAACAAACTGGGTCTTCATCAAGGGTCTGGGACAGAGAGCCTTGTTTAGTGGGAGCTAAGGTAGACGGACAGGTAAAATGTTGCATCAGCAAACACGCTGGTAAGGAAAGGAGGGTAGAAGAGGAGAAATAACTTGGAAAGATGAAAATCGCACATGTGCTCCTGATGACCCCATCAGATGCGAAGTCCTCCAGGAAATACATATTTGAAACAGCCAGGAAAAACAAACATGCCTTTTATAGACTTGCCTGTCCCGCCATGAAAAATGCAAACCTCGGTACGGTGCGTGTGTACCCTAGAGGGTGGGAGGGAGGAAGGGGGAATAGATTTTGTAAAGAATCCGATGAAAGCTACCTTCATCAGGAGTATTCATTTGTACTGCCCTGCTCGCCAAAAATAGTCTGCAGCGTGAAAACCAAGGCAGGAGATAGAACTAACGCGTGTGAGATCGACATCTGAGTATAAAAAGTGACAGTCGGGAGCTCGTCTGGGTGTCAACCCGGGCAAGACCGCCTGGCAACAGAGAGGAATTTAAAAAACGGGGTATATGAAGAGATAGAAAGTGGGGCTTTATAAAGCCTACAATTCGCTACAAAGTTGAACAAGGTCCAGTATAGGAAGAGGGATTTCTAGACATGCAGGAATCTGTGTATGGACAGAGGGGCTTCCAAACCGCGCCATTCCAAAGCGCGCATTTAGATGCAGTTGTGCTGAGGGTCTGGGGAGACAGCAGAGAACTTGATCAAGGAACCCTTTAAAAGAAAAGGTTTCATCGTTCCTGCCCCACAAACCCTGACCACGCTGTCCACGGAGCCGAACACAGCACAGCCAGGCTCCGGGAGGACATTTGGTCCCACTCCCCGCTTTCTTTCCCTTTCCTTCCCTTCCCACCTCCTCCAAGAGGTGGGCGCCTGTTGCCTCCGCTGTGGGCTTTAGCCCTGTGCTTTAGAAACTCCAGCGGCAGGTGCGGGGAGAAGTGTCCACCTCGGCAGCGGGCGGACACGCACTGCGCGGGGACACGCGGACTTTCGCAAGGAGGCGGCGAGGGTGCACGGCCAGTCAGTCCCCCGCCGGTGAGACATCTCTCCCTGCACACCTGGCGGTGCTGCCGCGAGGGTGGCAGGTGAGCGAACACCTCTGGTTCACTGGGACGCTAAACACCGTCTCCCTGTTGACACAGGAGAGCTGCATGATAGGGGAAAGCACTGCCAAAGACTGAGCTAGTAACAATCCCGGGGGAGGACCGTCCCGACAACCGAGCAGGGCCGAACGGGGACCCCTCGTCCCTTTACCCCGGCGCTAAGGAACCTAGCGGTCGTCTGGGGCTGTCTGTGTCGCGACAGCCGAAGCCGCCCCGTCGTAGGGAAGCAGCCGTTTCCCGCCATCAGGGCACGCACGGCAGGAGGAGAATCCGTGCCTTTGCAGCGCTCTCCTCCCGGCCCGCTCCAACCCTCCACCCACCGCTGAATCCAGCGGAGTGGGGCAAGGGTTTGGCCTCCGCTGGGCACAGGGGCTGCTGAAGTGGAGGAATGGGGCTGCCAGACTGCTGAGAGGCCAAGGACGGGTGGGTTCTTCTCCGTACCCTGAGATAATCGGTTATCCATGAGCTCGGTAGCTGCTCGGGGCGAGGATCCGCAGCTGAATGCATCACACGGCGAGCGAGGCCGCGGCTGGAGCTGGGGAAGGGAGTAGACATTGAAAAACTAAGTAACATCTTGCGACACGGCTCTTAAGAGCGTGCATAGTGCACACCCAACAAGAAACATCAACAACTGGAAAATCAGGACGGTTTGGAAACCTCCCGGAACCAAGGGAAACTAGACGTGGGGCAGGGAGGTGTTGGCAGTGAGGCGCGGGACGTGAAGCTGTGCGCCCCAAGAGTTGTCGTGGAGAGAGTGGCATGGCCTTGGGCTTCGTGCCTGAGTACCTCATCTCGTTGCTTTCCCGAATTAGGAGGGCAAAGGTGGACGATCCCACCTCAATGGCGATTTTAGCAGAAACCAATGCGGTCAGAGGAAAGAGGAGACGCTGGCTGACACAGGGCTCTGCGGCTGCCAGTGTGTGCGGACCTGCGTGGGCTCTGTCTCCCAGAGTGTGCCCAGAAAACGCTTTCTCCTTCATAAGTGCGGCGAATAACTCCCGGTGCGGTGGCTCTGCAGGTGGTTTCGGTCGAAGAAAAGCTCCAGATCCCTTTTAGCTTAGAGACGTCCTTTTTTTGTGCTATTTTTTGAGAGATTGAGGTTTTTTGGGGTTTGATTTTGGGGTTTTTGTTGGGGTTTTTTTCGGGCGAGGCCGGCACAGCCGGTGCTTCCCATCTCTACGGTATTACTTTGAGATTTGATGGTTATTACTGCCAATCTCCGAGATGGCGTCCCCGCCGAGGATCTACGGAGGTGGAGGGCAGGCTGTCGCTCTCCCATAATTACTATGAACCGTATGTGTTTATTACCTCGACTAGTGCTGATTGGGAAGGGGCGGCGGAGACCAGTCCCTCCCTCCGCATTGCCCCGCTGAGGCATCAACGGGGAGCTGTGTTCGGGAGTGCAAGCTCCCCAGCCTGCCTTTCACCCCTGTCACCCTTCGAGGCCACGGAATGCCTCTGCTTGCGTTCCGGGGGGATGCCAGCCCCCGGTGAGTGCTCAGCGGCGCCTCGGTTCCCCCTCCGCGGAGTCGGCGCTGCTTGTATGGGCTCGCAGGAGCCGGGGCAGCCCTGAGAGACGCAGAGAGCGTCTGTGGTGTTAGTACGAGGGAAAGCTTAAGCCTGCTGCCTACCCTCTCGCTTGGCATGCGTTGCCATTTCGATGGTATCTCTCTTTTGGAGTCATTTTATGGCTGGGGGAAATCTAATCCGGTGAAGAGAAAGGAAGAGAATACTGTTGGCATTGAATGAACTCCGTGCGGTAATTTTCGGGCAAATGTGCGAGTTTCCATGCCAAAGCAAAGTGTTTTCTCGTCGGGTCTGCTTATACTCGAAGGGAGGCGAAGACACCATTTAAGAAATCCAGCTGGTTGCAAATCATACATTTAATCTCTCAGCTGGAATGATTTAATGGATCAGTATCGAGTAACAGTCCTGGAAAAGTAGCCTCCTAAAAAAACAGAGATAAATCCTGATTGAATAATAGTAAATGAAAACCATGGATTACAGTGACTGCAAGACAGTATTTTCTTTGCAGTTCTCGAAAGATGCCGCCTCGGAGGAGCCAATCGAGCCGACAAAGCCCCGTGTGCCATTTTGTTGTTGACGGGAGCAGGTCCTGGCAGCTGCCGTGCCCGCGCTTAACCCGCCTTGGTGCAGGTTCTACCCTCACTCCGCAAGCCCTGGGCGCCTTTGAAACGACTTATCTGCTGTGCAAGCAGCAGAGACAAGCTCCGTCTCTGGTGCTCCGTGGCCAGGCGAACGCCGACGTGCCTGAGCCAGAGGCTGGTCTGAGGCGGAGGCATCGACGGGGGCTCCCCCCGAGCGGGCACCGCCAGCCCAGAGCCACGACGGCGGCCTTGCCGTAACCCACCCATCTGCCTTGGGCCAACCCAGGGGCCTTGCTGGGATTTTTCTTTTTTTCAGTGGGGAAGACGCAGTGACGGGGGGAAGGAACTGCTAACGCCGGGAAAGGCGGCATTTTCCCTCGAGTCAAAATAAGAGAACAAAAACTTGGCCTCTCTCTGTCATTTTGGGATATGTGAGCGATAGAAGTGACACCGGGGTGATGGGGGAAGATGTGGGGCTCTGCCGCAGTCCGCTGCCGGGGGGACACGCAGGGGTCGCTGACGCGGCGGAGGCCCCGCCGGCGACCCGGGCTCCAGGGGCTCTCTTAACCCTCCCGTTGCTGCCAATTCAACAGGGGTCCAGCCTCTCGGACAAAGCCGTCAGTGAAGGCAGGATCGCGGCTGGGAGCGCAAAAGCACTTGACTCGCCCTCCCCAGCCGAGATGGCCTAATTCAAAGCAGTGCCTCGGCGGGGCAGGTGCTTCTCTTCCAGCGGCCCCGGGAGCTGCGCGGGAGGGCCTTCACCAGGCTCTCCGTGCCTCGGGCCTCGCCGGAGGAGGGCGGGCTGCCAAGCGGGGCCGCTCACCACAAAAGCCGCCGGGTGGCACGACCCTGCACCCCGCTCTGCCCGGTCAGCACACGCGTGGCCGCTCCCCGCGCACCGCCCCCGTGCCTTCCCGCCTGCCGTCCCAACCCGGCGACTGCTGGAGTCCCGGCGGAGCTGCCCTGCCCCGTCCCGCGGCGGCGTGAGGCTGCGGTGTTTTTTGGAGTTTTGGGTGTTTTTCTTGGCTTGGTTGGTTGTGGGTTTGTTTTTTTTTTAATTTTCTTTTTTGCTTTAAAAAAAATCGTCTTCTTCTTAGCTCGGAGGACCAAGAGTTTTAGGGCGAGAGGTAGGTTTGCTCTCAGGTTTCCCAGTGCTTCGTGTTACCGACCACGAGGCACCGTCGGGGAGCTTCTCTGCAGGGGGCTGTGAGCGGGGACATCTCGGAGGGTGGGGGCACACAGCTTTGCTTTAGGTTATTTTACTCGGGACAAAGATGAGAGTGTGGCGAGGATAGCGGGGGAGGGGCCGGCTCCCGGCTGGGCCGCCCCGCAGCCCGCCCGGCCCGGCCGAGCAGCATCGATCGCCCTTATAAGGAATGTAACTCAAGGGCCAGTGTTGTCAGCACGGCATTAGCACATTTTTGTCATTCAATGTACTCGAGCGGTAATAGTTGTTTATATTGACAGGGTATTCTTGAACCCAAACCACATGCTCCAATCAACCCTAGATGAATGTGGAGCCGGTGAAAGTCCGTACTTACCGAGGACAGTTTTGGTGACAAGGGCAGTTCGGAGCAAAAACAGTTTAGTTTGCTGTCAGCTATTTATAGAGATGGGAAATCTAAAA
This sequence comes from Serilophus lunatus, assembly GCA_013399895.1. Classification (NCBI taxonomy): domain Eukaryota; kingdom Metazoa; phylum Chordata; class Aves; order Passeriformes; family Eurylaimidae; genus Serilophus; species Serilophus lunatus. The sequence continues at coordinate 2,901,388 of VXBA01011249.1, read as the reverse complement.
GAAGTTAAAAAAATGGGACATTTAGGAAATCTCAGAAAGTGCTATAAATCTTAATCTATTTTTTCCTTTGTTCGCATAATTGTGAACACAATCTTAGCCTCCTTCTAAAAATATTACTGTATGTATACACTGTATGTTAATCTAAATTTAATATGATCACTTCAAAAGGCGTCTCCAAAACTTTTCAACCATTTAATTGTCTTACTAAGTTTTTACACAGAAAGGTTGTTAAAATTCTAATTTCTCTTTCTGCAAGCAATGCAGACTTTGAGAAATGGATATTTCACGTTTTCTACTAATACTTTTCATATTGTCTTCAAACTTACTAGTATAAGCTTTTGAAAAAGTCTCCACCTGCCCGGTCTATTCAAATCACAGTTACCAACAGCCAGCTCATTTATGTAAGAAAAAGTAAATAAAACAGCTATTCTGAAACTAACCAGCTAACAGTTAATTCTGAAGGACTCAAAGGTGCTATTTAATGTGTCACTTTCAATCTATACAATCTTTATGATTACTTTTCCTGTTAAGTGATTTATGTACAACAAACAGATACATGTACGATTTTTATTTAGGTACAGTGTTCTTTATAACATAGATTCATTGGTGTTTAATGTTATTAGCAACAGTATAGCTATAAAAATTCAAATTATATATTCTTTCTAAAGCTTTTGAAAAGGATTTGTGTCATTTCCTTGATTTGATTTTCAGCCAACAGCTAAAGCCTGGCCCTGCTCTTTTTTGAAGACAGTGGCAAAGTTCCCACCTACACCCCAAGGAGCTGTGAAGTCATTCAGAGTTTTTCCATGGACTTTGGATCAAGCTCATAGCATGAGTCAATTTAAGAAGTTATTAATTCTTGCTCATAGAAATGCACATTGCATTTGCTTAGATAACTGAATCTCGAGGATTTTTTTCCACCACTATATTGCAGGATCCTAAATGAAGAAATTCTTTGGTAAAAGTTTCCTTGTCGTGGGTCCAACTGTCCCTGCCCCCACCAATTACCTCCAGTTTGGCAGTGCTCTAGGTGGCACCATCTTACCCAAAACCACTCTTTTTGTCCCTATTCACCTTCTGACCTGTCTTCCCTATAAAACTCCAGTAGATATAATTTCTTTGTGAGAAGAGAACCAAGAGATTCTGGAAAAGGAAATGCAGGTAATCAGTGGAACCCCAAAAGCAGCACCAGAAGCAGGGATGACATGAAAAGAAAGACCCACTCTCCCCATTCTTCTTTTCTGGCACTAACTCCCCTAGTTTCCTCACTCTGCAATGTCGTCAACCTCGTTTCAGTGAATGTGCCCCGGGGTAAGTGTTTTCACACGAGTAAGAATGGCTTTAATGCCCTCCAATAGCTGCAGAAAACTCACCCACCCCTTGCTGCTCACCATCCACTAACAGGAAAGGGTCAATGTGTCTTTGAACACAATCTCTCTGGAAGAGCAAACTGAGAAGATTTTGGTAACAAAAACAGCTGACTGACCGAATCATCTATTACAGGATGCTCTAAAGACAACAACTGCCTGCAGTCTTGCGCCCAGCACCAGGGAGGCACAGGCACTACATGGAGGATAACAGGGCCCGGTCCTGCAGCCTGGCCGCCCCCGGGTGGCCCCCAACAGCTGGTGCACGTTCGTATCTGCCGTACCTGTCTCTCTCTTCTCAGCCAGCATCAGCAGGAGGGAAAGGTGAGCCTCTTGTTGCACTTCCAGCTTGCTGTCAGTCGGTGCTGCATATAGTTTGGTGGGACCCCAGAGCCCGCCTGGGAATCTTCAGATCACATCTGTGTTTGATTACATCTGTTTGGAGCATCTGTTTATGTCTATCTGTGGCATTATAAAGGAATCTCTGAGGCCTGTTCTGTTATGTCATAGAGAAACAAAATGGTGTCAGTGAGTCAGTGCTGCAGCACAGTTACTGACCCAGCAATCGGTGGAGCAGGCTGAATGTGTGCAAGCAGAGCCCAGTGAGGAGCTGAAATGAGGCAACACGGAGATGTAAGTGAGTGGCTGGGTTTTATTCACCCAACACCGGCCAATGGACCCACTGCCACCAACACTCACTGACATTTCATTTGCAAAATCTGCTTATGTTCATGTGTGTCAAGAAGAGACATTGGCATAATTAGTGTTTCCTCATTTCTTGCAAATCCCTACTGTCCATGGAGTGAATAAATCTGATTAGGTTGGAGGAGTTTGTACATTTGTGTGTATTTCTTAAATATGGACTTGGAAGCCTGTGGTTGTTGGTCCCAGTGCTTCCCACTCAGGTGTAAACCACCAGCACTCCCATCTCTAGCTGTTGCAACAGTTCTGGCTGGAGAAGGCTGTAGGGGAAGCAGTGAGGACAGGAGACAGGTAAAGCTGATAGAGCCTGGCATTTATTTATGGCATAATAGCAATTAATGATGCCTTTTAACTTTGTGGCAATTGTATCTAGTCTCTGGTTACATTAAACCTGAAAAAAAATCACGGCATTGCATACAAGCAGATCAGTGGTATAAATATTTCAGCAATTTTCTTTTGTCATTTCCAAAAATTAAGTTTTATCCAATTTTAATAGGGATGGAAGGCAATGCTGATTTTCATCTGTGGTTGTGCCGAAATGTTAGATTTGCCAGTGCAGTGGGGTTTGTTTGTTTGTTTGTTTTTCTTAAACCAGATTCAGTGATGTAATTGACAATTCTTAAAATAAAATAAAAAGAACAATGTATTATTTGGAACCCACACCCAACTCCTCAAAACAGATGAGTTTGCTAATTTGACTATCTATTACAAAGTGAACATCAGCATGAGGAATACCCACTGTGTGCTTCTGGATACTGGTACTGGTACAGCTACAGGCACCTGTAAGCAAATGCAGCATAGGAAGCTGGCTAACAAGCCTGGAAATCCAAACTATTGGTAGCCCAATGTTAACCCAAATATCTTTTAAGACTCATTTGCAGACCAAAACTTTCAACCAAAAAAAGGCCTTATAAATTCCCTGAGCATCTGAGAAACACAAGTGGAACTGTCACTGGTATATTTTATCATGTCCTGCACAAAGTCTAGCCTGCTTCACCTGTGAAGTAACTTCCTCCATTAAGACTGGCATTGCTGTGACCTCTGAAGAATACTGCTACTGATTACACAGCTTTGTTTTCTGATAAACCTGTATTTTACCTTTCACTACCATCAGCATTCTCTGTCACATTACAGCAATAGTACAGGTGGACAATAGACATTTCACCAGAGCCTGTTCTCCCAGAATTCCCAACCACATCACCAAGGAAATGGTGATCGTGGCAAAGTTTCACTGGCAAAATACTGTCAGTAAGTCAGTTGCTGGTTCTGGGATGAAAAAATCTTGCACATGATGTACATATTCTCTAAAAGTTGCTCTTTTCATCTATTGATAGACTTATTCCTCCTGGAATTAAATATGGGCTTTAAGGGAAAGACTGTTTCACCACTCTCATTTTATTGCATGGAACTCACAGATTAAAGTCCCCTGTTCTAAGTTTAAACTTTACCTTTCAGTGTAATTTCTGAGAGAACAGCCCTCCTCCAAAATGAGACAGGAGGCACGCATAATGAGCTATAGAATACTGTCCAGTGCTTGGACTGTGAGCTTTGTTGGCAATCCCTTGAGAACTGTCTAGATGTCTGTTCTATGCACACAGGATGATATTTTACAGTTCTCTACCTTTACTAGAGAAAAGACACGCATCCTGATTTATCTCCACCAAAGGATAAATCTCCTTAAATGCATCTTACATTTTATGCAGCATTTTACAAATATGTACCTATTCCTTTTCTGTTAAATCTCAGATTGCTTCTGTTGATCTTACCCAAAGTTTTGTCAGTTTGTCCACATTGCTCAAATACTACTATCTTGAATATAAAATAACATGGCAGTGGAGTGGGATCACATGAGAACTGTTGCAAGTCTATGACATAAGCAAACATGTAGACCAGTTACCACACCTTAGACTGACACAATGTGGTAGTGAAGGGGCATTTCTGCCCTGATGTTCACTATCTTACCTGATTTTTACTATCCATTAATTACTTTTCATAAACATCTTTACATTGTACTTTTTCCTCAAAAAAAAAATAATTGTATTTGAACAAATATTCATATTCTGAAACGTGACTTCTACCCATATTTTAATGTCTTTGGATTTCTTCCTTTGCTTCATTTTCAATTCAGCAACATTTCCTAACCCAGTGTCACTTGAAAGTGTCAGTAATATGTATTGTATTTCCTCTGATTGTTAATGATGTCAAAGGTGATGTTAAATATTGCTCTCACCAAATATTCCTTTCTTCATTTGATACACTACCATTAACCTTGATGCTTTTTTTCAGAGCCATACAAAGTCATTCATGCTCTCAAGAATTTAAAATTAATTTCCAAGTAAGATTTTACTATGAAACAATCTAATAAAATGCATATTTAATGTACCTCTTTCAACATCCAGTTTTGTGATTACATCAGAAAATGACTGATTCATTTTCCACATTAGGATTCTTTCTTGATCGCCCTGATGCAATCAGTTTGCACATATAAAATAGGTCCGATGCTTCCCTGAAGTGATGATTTTATTGCACATATGGTATAAAATAAGACTAATATTTAGCCCTGGGTGTGAGGAGTGTCCAGGAAGGATGATGGCAGTGAGGGAATGTTCTCATATAGAATAATTAAATTAGTGCACTCCCAGCCAATTGTTTGTTTTGTTGTTGGTGGCTTTGTTTTGTTTTGTTTTTTACAGAAAGAATTTGAACTCAAGCAAGGAACAGCCTGTTGTCTGAATTAATTGTCTTGCCATAGACCACTCCTGGTCATAGTTTTTCTTAGAAGATTTCAGTATTTTCCCCCCATATGACTATGTCAGATATTAGAGATGGAGTTTGGGTTGGACACACATCCGTGACAGGTTGCATGGGGTCAGTCAGAAAGATAGAAAACTCCTGTTCTGATCAAAACTAAGAGAAATTCACAATAAAAGTATTTTTCCAACTGAAAATACAGAATCATCTAATCAAGAAAGGCCAGCTTCCTGGGCAAAGAAGGGAAACAAATCCTTGTCAGAGTCTATATTAAATATTTTTATTTTGTTTGGTATGTATCTCATCCTGTTCCTTCCAACACAAATAGTGTATCTCTTAATATGCTGATTTCAAAATGAAGTGATTCTTAACATCCTATTTACAGTAGGCTTCAAGAAGCCCTCCAGTCATCATTCCACAAAAGGCAAGGAGACAACCTTCTTGAGAAAGACGGGAGCTCAAAAAAGTCTAGAATAGCACAGCCTCTGGACTGGTAATGAGTGGAGTGTTCCCCTATTAGCCGCCTGACATAAAGAAGGCAAAGACAGCAGACAAAGTTCACCTCTTCTAGCTGCAAGCACTAGCTTTAAATATAAAGGCAACACCATCTTAGAAGCATGAAGTGGTCAGCATGGCAGTTTGGACAGCTCACAAAATAATGTGTGGGTTCTGAGTTATGATGAGTACTTCTCTCTTTGACGACTTACTCCCTCTGAGGTAACCAGGAATCACAGGTTAGAAAGGAGTGAGAAGTGTTTATGATAAGCAGGGTACACACAGAGGATTTGGATGGACCTCTAGGGCAATGAAGTCTAGGCATCAAAAGTAAAGTAAATCAAATCTTTAATTTGGTTCAACCTGCATGTTAGTGGAGACATGAATTCTGAACTTTTCATATTACAACAAAATGGTCTTCACTTTTATCAGGAACTAATTTTTTGTTTTCTAGCACCTAACTGATGGCATTTCCTTCAGTCTCATCTGCCCTAAACACATTTAATTTCTTCAGCTTCCATAAAATATAGTAGTCTACCTGCCATGGTTATAGGTCAGGCTGGTCCCCTCTCATATGCCTCTTCTGTTTGCCTTTTGTGCAGCTGGTCTGACTTCCACACCGTCAGGGGGCCTGTGTTACCTAATGCTAGATTTTGGCACCCTTCTCCACTTCTCCAGGCATGCTAACATGGACCATCAGTCTCCAAATCCATTTTAGTCTTCAAATCCGCAGCTGCGGAGCTGCTTCTCAGACCATTGCCTTGGAGCAGGGTCCTTGTCTGCCCCAGGTGATGCACTCTGATCGTCGAGTCTGGAGCTACTCCATTGCTTCCAGTTTTAGCTTTGGGAAGAGCAAACCATTCCCAGGGTTCTGGTGCTGGCTGGAGCCATAGCACTGTCTCCTCCAGGAGACTCCTCCACGCCACGGTGTTGTTTCATCCTCAGCTCCTTTGACAGCTGCTTCCACAGTGCCCGACACGAGCCTGAAGACTACTCATGCAAAACACACAGCGCAAACGCTTGTCCATCACCCACCTGTCCCTTCCAGGTCAAGCCCTACGCCAACCCACCCGTTCCCCAGACGTCACGGTGACACCCGACGCGTCCCACCCCTTCTCCCGCAGCCCTCCCGACAGGCGCTCCCGGGCGGTGCCTGCGGGCGGGGGCGCGGCCGCCGGCCCAGGCTGAGGCCGCGGCGCCACCTGCTGGCCGCCGGCGGGGGCGCTCCCGCATGCTGCCGCACGCTCCCGCTCATTCCCGCACGCTCCCGCTCATTCCCCCACGCTCCCGCACGCTCCCGACCGCAGCCTCGCTGCCGCCACAGCCAGGCATCGGGTATGCTACTAAGACAGACGGCTAGGACCTGAATGCCAGTGGTGTTGTAAAGAACCACTTTGCGGTTCTCATTCTCCCCCAACTTTTCTGATGCAACGATACTTTATGACATTTTATCCATTGAAACGTAGTGAAGGTGTTATGTTGCAAACACTTGGTCACTATATGACTTAACACGTCAGATTTATAACTCTGGGGGATCTCCCCTGTGATGGCCTCAGGCTCGTACATGTTGGATGTGTCTGCAGTGGGCTCGCAGCAGCGAGCAGCTAAAGGGGGAAAAAAAGACGAAACGTCCCTGATTGTTCTCATTTCACCTCCTTCAATTCTGCAGTTGTTGACTGAGTCAGCTTGGAGTTGCTCCTCATTTAAAACAGGGTGAGTCCGAAGCCATGGGTTTTCTGGTCCAGTGAAGAGATATGAGATGGTTGTAACAGAGGGGGTAGGGAGTACTGGGGGAAAACAGCTGTTGCCAGCACCACAGCAATGGAGATTGAAGAAAGAAGATGGGGCAGCCTTGGGACAGAAAGAGAAGGAGGGATCAGGAATACAGTTCCATGCAGAACGTTGGCAATCTTCTCAGGTGAGAAGCATCAGTAGCTCCTGTCTAGTGGTGACTCTCAGGGATGTTTCCCAAAGCACTTTTTTCTTAGGAACACAGGTATAGGCACACTGTATCAGTCTAAGCCACCCAGTCTGCTGGCCTGACCAGGACACTGACACATTGAAAATGCTGCAGAGAGAGGCATTAAGAACCCTTTTGTATCAGTGCCTTGGAATTACCTGCCTTATTTCTGTGGCCTAAGCAATGACTATACTCCAGAGAAAGAGATTTGTCCTAATCCATTTTACTAACTACACATATGTAGAAGTGCTATTCAATCCCTATCTGAGATTGTTGATTACGATTTTAACTTCTCTAATTAACTCATCAGAGTGTAAGGATACTCAAGTTTAGGGCATTTGTCCACTCTCTTTTCATCCTTTTCCCCCTAGCTTCTCAGCAACAACAGCAAATACTTTCTCTGTTGCTCATTAAAGTGCTGGATTCCCTTCCTACCACCCAGTTTCTATCCAGTGGGTGATGGTTCACATTGCACACTGTGATCTTAAAAGCAGAAACAGATGCTGTTCATGTATATTTCATTGGGCCGACCTGCTATGCAAACCCAGGCAGTGACTGATAAAGCTTCCAAATTCCTTTGTCCACAGATTCATGATGTGCCCTACATTCTGCCGCCATGCTGCTGTACATCTCAGCTCTTCAGGTTAAAGCAGCTTCTCCTTGAACATGGTAAATGTGACAACTGTTAAAATATGTTACATTATCTGCCGGAGTCACATGCTCCTTCTTTCTAAATGAGCTAATGCAGCTACAGTTTAAATTTTTTTAAATTATCCATTACCTGCTTAACTGATTAGGTGTTGACATTGATTTCATTTGAGCATGTTGAGGAGGTCTTGTCAGACCTTGTTAAGCTAGAAATGCTTCTGCCAGCACTCATACATGACAGCAGCCTCATTTTCTAACTTAATGGCGTTGGCTTTATTAGAAGTGCATTTGCCATCATTCATCTGTCCAATCAGAGCTCTATAGCACTTGGCAGAAACTGCAGCAGGGAACATTTCTCTTCTGTAATGATATGTAGGTCAGTCATACAACACAGTATTTAGTCTCCACTGGGACAGGTACAATGGCACAAAGCCAGCTACTGGAATTTGCTCTTACGGGCAATTTGAATAGAGCCAACTGCACTGTAGCCCAGCTATCCAGAGGTCTTAAGACCTTAGCTGCAGAGTCACAAAGGTCATGAGTGTCTAGGACCACCACTTTCATTAGAGATAGATACATAAAAATAAAAAATCTGTGGTGTTGAGCCATAGGAACTGTAAGGGATCACTTTTTTTTTTTCCCCTAATCTTAACTTGTCAGAGCCCCATGAAATTTCATCTCAGCAGTAAGTGCCCCAGCTCTCTTTGAAAAGACAACTTTTTAACAGCAAAGATCATAAAAGTTTTGCATAGATCTTCTGTGATTAGAGCTGGGTACAGCATGGAGGATCTACTGTCCTTTCTCATCTCGTGCTGGCATCCCCTCCCCTACTCACTCCATGCACTCTTAGCTCACGCCAGTCCAGAAGAAAGAATGATCATGTAGCTGTGCAATATTCTTTAAATGTATGCCAATATAGTCACTCTTAGCAGATGGCCCCAAATACCCTGCTATGCAATAGCAGAAGGAACAGATTTCCTTTTCTTGCTCAAAGTTTGACTTAGCATCCTTAACAGAGGAATGATGGCAGATCAAAAATATGTAAGAGGTCTTGGACACCTTATTAATACGTGCATAGAAACGAAATTAAATTTAACCAATTTAGTAGGTCCCAGGTTACAAAACACATTCCATATTCACAAATAATATCCAGAAAATATTTTGTCTTGGTCAAGATATAGTTCAGGAGGTTTTAGTATGCAAGCATCTGGTAGAAGAAGAGCTGAACAGTCACAGTTCTTATTAGATTCAGCTAAGACCAGGTATGACAAAGTGTCACTATGTGAAAATTAAAAATGGTTGCAATCTCAACTGATGCAGAGTCAGGATAGTAGACTGCAGAATTATGGACTTCCTTTGCCAAAAATGAAATACAGACCATATTTTCATGTGGAATTAATGTCTTCAAGACCTGTTTTGTCCTGCATATTGTCAAAGCTTGAAGAGAGATACAGCCTGAAGTAAATACTTGGTATCTCCCTTTCAGTACTCAACCTTTTTCCTTCTGTCATGTGACCAACAGTTTTGTATCTTCAGTATAACTGGGAGGATATCTCTTTAGAGCTGGCCTCTGTACTGCATCATGCACTAGTTAGTGAAGCATTTGACTAGGAAATGGACAGAGCTTTTTAACTCAGTGGCAATCTAATTCCAAGAAGAAAGAACCAGCTGACAACACTACGGGCAGTCACATGGTACTGAGAGAGAGTTCAGAAAACCCGAGGCAGGGCAGATAAGCCCTGCTGCAGTATAAATACTTCTGTTACTCCAACTACTTAAAAAAATATAAGTCTAGATTCTTTGAACTAGACCTTGACTATCTAGCTCATGGGTGCATTAAAGTACCAGAAGAAGGCCTAGACTACATGGTTTTCAGCACCACCAGACTCTCAGGGAACCTCCATGCTGTTCATCAAAACACCCTGTGAGCCTTTGTATATGCTAACAGAACAGAAAAAGGGCAAGAAAAAAAGGATCAGGCAGGAGCCATGGGCAGGCTGGGGCTCTGCCCACTCAACAGAGTATTCTGCCTTTAGCAAGGAACTGCCCTTCCTCTTGCCATCCTTCCTGGCCTTGTGACTTTGCATTCCCTGCCATGCAGCAAGCTAACTTCTCAGAAGCAAAAGGGAGGAATGTGGCATTGGTATAAATCCCTGATAGACTGGAGGAAGATTCTGGCTGTAGAGTCAGAACTTTTTAATGTTAATAGCCTAAGGATGTTTTGCTTTCTATGCAACATCCTAACATTAGGATTTAACAGTTTCTCTATTTTTTTTTTTTATTTTTTTTTTTTGGTGCTGGCATCCCTTTTCACCCATAATCTCAGCAAAGCATACTAATTCCCAGGTGAATTAAAACATCTGATGTCCTGAAACAGGAAGAGTTTTCAGATATTCTGCTGCCATGCATCTGGCATGTCTCGGCATTAGGCTCTTCACAGTTCCCACACAACACACCAGCTTTCTTTATTGCTATTCTGTAGTGGTTTAACCCGGGCTGAGTGCCAGGGGCCCACTACAGCCACCTTTTCACTCCCCCATGCCCAGTTATAGAGGAGAGAGAATATAACGAGAGGTTTCGCTATTTATGATAACAACTACAGCAGATTCTTTCTTAAT
>VXBA01011249.1:2861516-2890599 GCA_013399895.1 Serilophus lunatus | reverse complement strand
TTTTTTTTTTATTTTTTTTTTTTGGTGCTGGCATCCCTTTTCACCCATAATCTCAGCAAAGCATACTAATTCCCAGGTGAATTAAAACATCTGATGTCCTGAAACAGGAAGAGTTTTCAGATATTCTGCTGCCATGCATCTGGCATGTCTCGGCATTAGGCTCTTCACAGTTCCCACACAACACACCAGCTTTCTTTATTGCTATTCATAGACTCTTACCTCCATCTATTGACTACATTTTTTCTATCTGACTCATTTAGATGCACCAGGTCTTCTTCCCGGAGCTAAAGGATCTTGTAGTTAAGTGTTGCTATAATAAAATTAGGTGAGTTGGATCTGTTCATTTGTACAAATTTATTGTATTTGTTTACATTCTTTAGGATCAACTACTGCCTTGCTGCATTCTGGAAGAATAATGCTCAACCTGTCTGAGTAAAAATATTTCAAATTTCTTATGGATTCTAACTCTGCTTAGTAATTCTAAATCACGGTCCAAATTTGCCATGAATTCATGTTTGTAGTACTGCTGTCTTCAATGGTATTACACTATGGGATTATCATAGGAAGTCTGTAAAAAGACTTCCTTTAGGTCAGGGGCTAAAGGTCTGGAAACTCACCCTCTCAGAAATATCTTCATAAATCCTATGTGATGAAAAGTCTTTCAGAAATATGAACTCCTTGCAAAGAAGATGAAAGTTTGTCAGCCAATGTTTTTCTCATTTTCAGGTGACTATGACCAATGAACAGTATGAGCAGGAGAGCCTTGTGGTTAACACTCAGCAGACCTTGTTCACATCCCAGCTCTGTCTCTTATTTCCATACCTCTTGGCCAGTCCAAAGGAAGTAACTGGATGTATCTAAGAGGTGCTGATCTGCACAACAGCCTTTTTGTCTGTGAGTTCTTGGTGGCTGCCAGACAGTCAGAAATCCAGTAGATTCCCAGTGGAATCTATGTAGGGTAGTGAGTTGTCTTTAAAATCAATATAATCCTTTTCAAAAGGACAGACCTGGCAGGACTGTATTCCTTGACTGACTGTATGCATCTTACCGTATGCAAAATTAAAACAATAGGGTCAGTTATGTAATTTATGAGATAGGAACAGTAACTTTTTTTTTCTCTTGTTTACTCAAGTTGTATACTTTTTCTCCCAGATGACAACTGCATGCTACACCTACCATGCAAAGCCATGATCCCATTTGGGACCTCTAGATGGTACTGTAATATAATGATATAATAAACTGACAGATGGATACTTCTAAAAGAAAAAAAAAATGGCTGATTTACAGGAAAATGCCACAAAAGGAATAAATGGGTTGGCCAAGTTCCAACTTCCATGATTGGATGGTATAAAATGTATGTAATGAACAAGCTGAACAAGCACAGCCAGGAGGCAGGATTTTTTGTTCATCAAATATACCTGATGGAAAGTCTAAACTGCTGCTAAACTTTTCATGTCTTACAAATCCACTCTTCATACCCATCTTTAAATACCTTCCAGGTTAAAAACAGCCAACCATAGAGAATGGCCTCTTGTTATAGAAGTCAATGCATGTTCAACGGGTGACACAAAAGTCAATAATATTCTCTCTGCATTGCAATGGGCTTTCTCCAACAGTCCCTTTGAACACAGGTGACTGTCAGCAGGAGGCCATCACACCCTGCTCCAGAGTTTCTGAAGAAAGAATGTCAGAGATTCAAAATCCCCCAAAATGGAACACCCCTGTCAAGGGGAGGCTTTGAAGTGACACTAAACATATATTTATAATTACAGATGAAGCGATATAGTATGCACAAGGAATTACAGACATATAGTGTGTCCTACGGGCATGGCAGGAGAGGTGACATGCATCATGAAGCCTTGTTAAACTGCTCGCTGGGGCTGAGGAAACCTGAGGCTGGTGCTTTCTATCACTTTTCATGTCACAATGTGATCCTTTTGCTTGCAGGAGTGTGCATGCCTCACATGCACTATTGATATCCCTTAAATACATCACTTAACTCTTAAGTCTATCTCAAGAAGGTAATATAATCTTATTCACATACTCAGCATGGATGCCAGAAAGGATGCAGGGCAGATTTTTGGGTAGCTCAGCTCAGTGCGCTCCCTATGAGAGGCCTGAACATAGGCAAACAAGCCTCAGGAGGATCGCTTGGAAAGAGTCAGAGCCTTGCTGCCATTTGCCTGGAAGGCTTGGAGAGAACGGAAAAGCAAAGCCAAAAAAAAGCCAGAATGTGTACGTTTCTATTTAGAGATCCAGTTATCTCCATCCCTTTGTGTGTGTGCACATATGCATGCAAGAGTGATTATGATCTCAGAATGAAAGCAGTTTATTAAAGCAGTCAGTTGTTTATATAGTAGGAAAACATATGTGTGTGTGTGTGTGTACATATATATATGTACACACAAATATGTATTTGTGGGCAGACCTTTTCCATACATAAAAGACGGCAACACTTACTCCCCTATTCAGGAAAATACATGGCTCTTATTTTTCATTGCATGAAATGCCTGAGTGAACATCTATAGAGAGTCAGAGCCCCTCCAATATCTGGAGAACAGTGATTTACCTCTACTACAAGTGCAGAATTACACGCTCAAAGGTGATTCAAAACCAAATGTGAATGTGTCTAGATGTCAACTTTCTGAAATTGAAAAACTGAGTTAACTGCTTTTAGCCAAAGTGAGCTATGGGTATTGAGTAAACATTCCTGTAGGTTGCATTAAAATCACGGCATTTGCCTCATTAAGGTGTCTGCCTGTGGCACCTGCAACTACTTTCCTTTTCTAGGAATGGAGAAGGCTACAAATAACAAGGTTTGGCTTCAACAAGTGACATCCAGCGTTATTTAGACCGCGCTTTCCTGGAGTGCTTTATTCTGAGGGAGAGCAGACACATGATGCCTGAAAATGATGCATTTCTTGTGTGAGTCTGATTACAGGATCACTTCATGGATGAAGTATCCATCTGAACTACACATCAACCACCACATCAAAAAATAGATGGCAAGAATCCCTGACACACTGCTACTTCTTGTTTATGTTTCATACATTCCTCTTCACCCATACAGTTTAATTGACACTGCTCTTTGTGTTTTGCCTGCCAGTTTTGATCAAGCCCATATAAAAAATGATGCATGTTTAAACTACCACAGCATGAATAATTTGAATCAAATACAGGTTTGCATGAAAGCTTTGGTGTATTATTTGATGTTAAACTTATTTTAAATCTTCAGGACTGCCATTATGAGGTGGGATGCCACATACTGGTTGGAATAGTAATTAAATCTGAATGCAAATCATCTTTTATATAGCAGTGCTTTTCTCCTCTGTGCATGTAGAATATCTTTGGCTACAAGATTTTCAATTCAATTCTTTGTAGTCAGATATGACCCTCTTCCAAAAATATTAAGGCCAAACTATGGTTTCCTTCCTCACCTTCCTAATCTTACAGAACACCCACTCTGAGTATCTTTACACATCTTTCCAAGTCTTGTTCAGACAGGACTTCCAATCAGATATGTATCCAGTCTACACAGTTTATTCTCAAGAGCAGGTAAGTTTGATGAGCAGCTCATGTAAAACTTAAACACCTTCTCTTGAAAGTAACAGCCTGTTCTTCCCTAAGGAACAGTTAAATGTGGCCTAATTTGGAACACGGGTTGTCCTACCGACTCAGTGGAGATTGGTCTGGTCACCTCCAAAGTCTTTTGAAAATATTAAGTGGTAGACACTGAACAGACAAAGATAGTTAGCATTCCCCAAAGAGACCCCTCTGGTACTTACCTAGGGACAGAAAGAATTTAAAAGCACCTGTGTCCATAGAGCAACTATATAGGTGGGAATTTAGGTCTTGGGATCAGTATGATCTTCAAGATACTTGCAGAACTGCACAGCATACACCAGACGCAGTTAGCCCCTGTTCCTGTGCAGCTCACTTAGAGGTTCAGTGGCACAGACAGTGATGTCATCTGTGTTTTCATACACTGGCCTCTTTCACAGCACAACAAAATAAACTACCAGGAGGTGAGTCTCCACTGCTCTGTTCCCTTGCCATGTTAATTTTGGAGCCTTCTGGGGAAATCTGGAAAGCCCGCCTTTGTATTCTTCCTCAAAGGATATCTGCACCCAACATTTAAACAAAATTTTTCATCTGAGATATTTTACTGCATCTGGGAGAGCTAGAGCATTGAAGAACCAGTCAAAATGTTTACAGGATAGACACAGTGAGTAGATTGTTCTACTTGAGGAAACAAGGGTTATAGCCTGCCTAAAGGAAATCATCAAAATACCGCTTCAGGTCTTTGACAGAACAAGCCATAACTGTCTGATGTAGTTATTTAATGAGTCTTACCTGTGTAGATATGAGTACATAACATATTGCAACTCAGACATGCTATCAAATTGTAAAAAGGTGTAGAATAGGCAGGACATAGGGACTTAGCTCTTTGGAGAAAGGGCACACAAAAACGCTCCTCAAAAGTTTTCCTAAAAAGTTTCTGTGATGAAAAGTCCATATCAAAATTTGACACTCATAAGCAGTTCACTACATAAGATGAATGTGCCATCCTCTTTTGAGAACACTTCTCTCTTATTTCTACACTCTATGTGCTGCCTGAGCCCTAGTGAGGGAAAACAACATTCTGTTAAGAAAAGACGCAATTGTATTTTGTAACATGTTTATTTATAAATTGTCTTCTAAAATGTCATGGTGGCACTTTTGTTGCACACTAGTTTTAAACAGGACTGAACCATTCAGCTAATCTACAAATATTGAATAAAACTATAATTCCTTCCTAAAAGATTACAAGTAATAAAGGTTACAGGCTATAGACAAGCTCTGAAACAGTCATAGTGGGTGCAGTCTACCAGAAATTAGTATTTTTTTAGCTTCCTCATTGATTAGTGAAGCTGGAACCATTTCCATCAAGTCTTGCATTTCTGGTAATTGTTTAGTGAAACATGAACTGGTTTTAAAGCCATTTTTTCTACAATGTCACATTATATATACTTTCTTACTATATATTCACAATTTATAGTATTTGTTTTAACAGACTGAAAGCTTATTACAAATATTGTTCTTTCTATTTTACTGGTGTTTCTGATACATTACTGATTGTGGAAAAAAACCTAATCCCACTTTGACACAAGCATAGTTTACTTCTATTAGTGTAAGTTTTGTGTTTTGATCTGGTACAACAAAACTGCTTTCAAAGTATTTGGAATAAAAGTCATATACACGGAGATTTGCTCTACTGTCATTCTCTGCATTCCTACAATGTCTGACATAGCTGATGTCTGATTGGAAGCAAACATCAAGTTCTTTTAATTGGGATGATACAGATATGATGTGACATTATCATATTACTTTGATTGTACCTTAAGATCATTTGTTCGATCTTTCGCTGTGATTGTTTTCTTGCTCGAACTGCTATATTCAAATCACTGTTTCTCCACCTGCTGAATATTGGAAGGCCTTACATTATTGACTTAGCTGTGGTCTGCTTCTACCTTCTCTCTCACCATTTCCAGGTGTCCCACCTACTTTTCTGCATCAGTATTAGTGCTATTGCATCATTCACAATGTCTGATGGTTCACTGATCCAACTGAAACTGACCCTGTAAAAAGCAATAAAAACTTTTATAATAGGTAAAGCTTCACACACAAAAAAAGGAGGAATAGAGATAGAGAAGCAGTCAGATATGAAATGATCCAAAGACAATCATGGAACTGACTTCTGATAGTTTTTTCTCTGAAAATGAATAAGCTATGTCTTCTTAGAGCTGCTGAGAATCTGGCCCAGTATACATACATGAGATGCTTTCTCTACATAATTCCTGTAATCATATTTCCTCCTGCTTCATTTTGGCTAATATCTAAACTGCATCTCCTTTATTTTTTCTGAAATCCTTACTCTTCTTTGTCGGATGTCTGTGCATCTCATTACTGGCTGTATTTCTCTAATATGAAAATGCTGCATTCCCATAAGTAAAGCTAGTGGAGTGATTTATACATTTTTCTGCATGAAAAGGCCCCTTGTGTGCTCCACATGTAAAGGCAGAACAAAGCAGATCCCTACGAACATTTGTTTTCCTTTTAGCAGTTATTGCCATAAAAAGAGGTCAGAATGAAATGAAACAACTTAATGTTTTGTCCCTTGTCCAGCTCTAGTGCCTGATCTGGTTTCAGCTGTTATAATCATGGGTCTCTTTCTGAATACAGGAGAATGGACTCTGGCTCCTTCAGGATTACAGCTCATTCAGTGGTTCCCACAACTTTGGACCAACTGATCACAGTTCATCAAGCCAGCCCTGTGTATGCTTTACCTCTTAATACTTTCTGCAGTCCCAGGTGCAGACCACTCAGGATGGCCTTGAGGACCACCCAGTTTTTCTACATTGCAGCAGTGGAGCCACTGGAGTAAGGAACTTGACAATCACACCATATAATAAATAGATCTCCTTGGCCAGGAGTTCCACACAGCTGAGATAGTTGGATGTGCTCATCTCTAAGCATTTCAGGAGCAGTCTGAGAGCCACGGCTGCCTTCACTGTCTGGTTTTGTTCCTACATGTGAAACAAAGCCAAAATAGTGTTATAAATAATATTACATGATTTCTGAAAATTCAAAGGACAATTCAGAATCTGTTAGGTAAGCACTGGCACTGTGTACTTGAACATCTACTCAGCAAGGAACAAAGTGACTGGGAAAGAGTGATGGACTGTGAAATCTTCTGCTTGAGACTCTCTCTTTGGACACAGAGCAAACATCATAGGAAGCATCTCTGCCTCATCAGGGTGCTCCCAGACCATCTGAAGAGTACAGAGGTGCAAGCCTGATGTCAGTCATGCCTTCTGTTTTCTGAAGTCCTCATTATTCTGGTAGAATTGACAGGCATAGATGTGCTGGATGGAGCAATGATTTGACAAGGAGACAACTTGTCCAGTGCTGACAGACTGCTGACTTGTACCACACAACACAGTAATACTTCAGCTGCACTCAGTCCCACCACAGCCGAGTGCATCTATTTAAGTCCCATGACAGGAACTCAAACGAATACTTCAGAGGGTATGAATTACAGCAGGTACATATTGCTCTTCTGGCTTGTTTGTCTACCTAGCTCTGGATGAGGGAATTTGTGACTTCAGTGTTGCATCCAGATTGTCATTTTAAAAACCTACTAGTGGACCAATCCTCCATGAGGGCATATAATACTTTCCAGACTTGCTTTAGCATTTTGCTATGTACCATATCCCACATCAATGTGTTCCTCAGTTTAGTTTTGTATTGAGTGGAAAAAATGCTTCCTCTGCTTATATTTGTCAGTTATTTTCACTGGGTGTCTCCGTGTCCCTCCGATGTTAGAAATAATGCCTATATCTACACTTTCCACCTTCTTTATGCCCTCCATCCTTTTACAGCCATTTTTATAAACTAAGGGCCTTTTTGATTTCTTCTTAAACAGAAACCATTTCCTACTTCTTATCAAACTTTTTACCCTCTGACTTTTTTTTTTTCAGATAAAGGATTTTTTTTTTGTATGAAACACCAGAAATGCACACAATATTTGAGTTGAATTCAAACAGAGACACAATCATAGTTTTTGTTTTGTCCTCTCTGTATTCTTTCCCTACTAATTCAACCCCTAGTTTTTGTTTTACCAGACCCAAGAATGTCTCCTGCTTCTGCTGAAGTTATAATAAAAGTTCTGATCTGATTTCCACAAAGGCAGGCTGAACTCCTAGCCCAGAGCTCACCCAGCAGCCCTGCAATAATTTCCTGAGTTATCAGGCTGACTATAAGGACTCCTTTTTTCAGTCCTTTGTTCATCTGAGGAGTAGATCTGCACAGATTACATGGCAGAGCAATGATTCTAGGCTTCTCTTGAGAGAAAAGGAATATTTTATCATTGCTAATAGTTTACTTTTTGTATCAATCTTCTTACCTCCTCTTGACACATGGCTCTGCATATGAGGAACTGCTCTCAGAAATATCCACAATATAACCCATTTTATTTCTTAATAGAACTCAGAATGTTGGACGTAACAGTTTTAGGTCCTTCTGAACATGTGGGATTATTTTTGGCTGTGTCCTGAGTATTTTATGATCAACTAAAAACCTGTCAGTAGATGTTAGTGCAATTCTTAGATATAATACTATAGGCAAGGGAATAAGCTCAGAACATTCACCCTGTCTTCCATAGTCAGGTGGCATTACCCACTCCAACAGTCTCTCGAAATTTGAAACAACTGAACTCCAAAGCCTGACACTCCAATGATGACATAAGAATTTCAGGGTTCACTTTTAAAGCAATTTTCTCTTTCTCATCACACCAGAAATAAAAACACATTCTTATATCTAGGAAAAACACAAAGATTAAAAAGAACAGCATTCCTCTCTGTAGCCTCCAAAGCAGCTGTGTGATCTTTTGGGATGCATAGGAAGGTAATACTGGGAATGGCAAGCTAGCTCTGCTAAAGTCAGCAATATGATTCCTAGTAGCTTCTTTATAAATATGGTTTTACCCAAGGACTTTACCAGCTAAGCAACTGTTACTCTTTGTATGTGCACTTAGAGGAAGAGTGATGTCAAGTGCCAAGCTTTTCAGGTAACTTCTGCTTAGCATCTGCACAGGCATGCATAGGAAATGTTACAATTGAGGCACTTTGATTGTTGCCTTTGGGTTCATAATTTTGTTAATCATTTTGTTTACAATGACAGAGATATAATGAATTGGTTTCTTCTAGGTCCTAACTTTCTTCCCCGGAGAGTTAGATTTCAAGGGGATTGGTTCCATGAGCAAAATTACTCACATGCATATATCTTCACAGGATCAGCGAATAAATTCATGCGATTCTTCTAACACAGCAATTACTTTTCATATTTGATTTTAACACTGTTAGTTCTCAATTCAATTAACATAGCCACTATTTTCTCTTGACAATTTTGTCGTAAGTCTATAGGGATCCCATTAAAATGTCATTATATTGCTGCTATGTTTTAAGACTTCAGTGGGAAAACAATTTCAGTGCAAGTCTACAGAGATCTTGTTATGAAACTGTTAGAATGTGAAATGCAAATAGCATCCATTATTTTAGTTTGAGCCTGTGGAGTCTCAATCCTGATGTCATCACGACATGAAGTTGAAAAGAAAAACTATTCCAGTGTTCATGTAGGAAGACATCAGGATGATGGGAGAATTAAGGGAGAAAAGGAAAGAAAGAGGCAAAACACTTTCAATGCGTTGTTACAGTGGCATGGGACAAAAATAGAATTCATAGGTCATATATAATAATCACCATATGACCTTGGCAACCCTAGTCCTGAGATTTCCAAATATACAGTCCTCTAATTCCAAATGCAGAGGATTTACATAGCTAGATTGTAGTGACAGGGAGTATTTTAGATCCCTTCAAGGAAAAGATCCATTCCTGCTGCACTTGTTTTGAGCAGAATGTAGTTTCCCACAGCTTACCCATGATACACATAAGTACTCCTTAAATCCATGGTAAGTCTTATCACGCCTATACACTTCATCTGTGTAATTCTCTAGAAATAATTAGAAGAGAAGGATCACTAAACCCTGAGGGTGGACCCCCACTGTGTGCTAAGGGCAGCTCCAAAGCTGCCTTGATGCCAGGCACATCAGTCTCGCCGACAACAAACCCGTGAAAGGAAGCTCAGATGTAGCTCAAGTGTGCCCTGTGGAGCTTGTCTGACATTGGTTCTCCCCGCACATGGACAGAGAGGGGCTTGGCTCCCCGGACGATGCCTGCTGGAAGTTGCCTGGATGTCACCTCACTGCTCTAAACCCTGCAGTTTCCCAGTGCAGGAGACAAAAGATACAGGGTTTCTTTGAGGTGGGCTGGAGACAGCTGATTATGCAGTGCTAGGTTAGTACTATCTGGGTGAGTGAAGACAGCAGGATTAGCCCCAAAGGCAGGAGTTTGGTGAGATTGATTGAAGAAGGTGAACAGTCACTTTAGGAAGAGAGAGAATGATACAGAAAGTGATATGAATATGTGGAAGATGTGACTGAGTATCTGAAATGCATCTTTCCCTGCTGTGCCAAACACAGATTTTTTTGTGTGTAGAGCTTGAATCCCTATATTTTTGTGCAGGCATGCTCCTCTCTATTAGCAAAAGGTCTACACAAAGTAAGACTAAAACAATAGTTAAATGTATTAAACTCCAAAAAAGTGATCCAGATTTTCAGTCAAGCTCTTTAGACTTTGATCCAAACTCATCTGGTCAATTATAGGCTGCGAAACATACTCATTTTGCTTATATAGGCCAAGGATGTCGATGACTGTTTGCCCACTCTTCTGCCACAAAAGATATGAGTCTGAAAGAACAGCTCCCTTATGAGTGAACGATTCCTTTTCCAGAAAATTTTCATCATTGTCACCATCACATTTGACCAGATGTACAAGCACCAAGGGCCTCAGTACAGGTCCAGGGTCTGGGGGGGGAATGCAATTTCTTCTTTTCTTCTTCCGTCCTGAAGACAGATTTGGCTGTTCGTAACTGTGGCCTTCTATAAATAAAATGAGATATGCAAGACATCTAAGTGTTATCTTAGAAAATACATCAAGTTTAGGACCTACCTAGGAGAGCTGATCTGACCTTATCTGATGTTTCGTTCCACATGCCTCCGTGTACTTAGGATGGCATTTCACAGGAGGCACAGCAGAAGCAGCAGACTGCATTGCATCCACAGAAGTCCACAATAAATAATTCTGTAGATGCCACAATGCTTTCAATGCAAAAAGGCTGAGTTAAAGGAGTTGTAATTGCCTTATGTTTCTTAACATCTGCTCAATGAACCAAGCTTCCAATTTTGTTCATGCTTGCTCTGAGGCCAAGTATTCTCTGTAAGCTGAAACATTTTTGGTTTGGTTTTTTTTTGTAAGGACAGGCAATTATCAAAATTGCTTCTACCTCACTCCAGCATAATACTGGTATCATCTATCAGCAGAATCACTTCCAGAAGCATTAGGAAAGAATAACAATATGGAGATTGGATGGTTAAATATTCATTTTTAACTACTTACTGAAATATGAAAAACAAAGTACTATGGTAAAACCTCCACATCTTTCTGCTAATATTGTCACATCATGGCAAGGCTGTGATGTTATGCAAGTCACTACGGTTTGTCAATGCTCAGAAATGTCTATTTGAAACTTATCTACATGGGAAGCATTGGAGTAGAGTGTTTAATGGGAGTTCTGTCCTCCCTCTGTGTCTGCTGAGATGCACTGAAGATAGCTAGTGGCTTCACTTATATTCTCTTTTCTGAGATGAGGCAACAAATGCATGATATCCTTCGATGTTAGAGTGGTCATTTTATCACAGTTTTCCCAGCTGAGCAGCTACTGTAGTTGGTGGCAGCTGCTATAGCTGTGAGCTGCTCCCAAGAGTAACTTGGGAGTATAGTCTGTGTTGTTTACATGTGGATAGACAGAGCTCAAGTGTCTGCATCCTGGCTGACTTCTTTCTGCACTGCAAATAATACAGGCTTATTGAAACATTCTTAATCTGCATAATCTGGACAAAAAATGAATATGAACAGATTCACCCAGAAAATTTCTCTCTCTTCTGCTTCTGTACTCCCAGACCTCCTCTGTGAAGAGTCTGTTCTGCAATGTATTTTGCTATTTCTGGATCCGTTCCGAGACAGAAAGCAGAAGAGCACCAACACTGCTCAGGGTTAGTTGAGTTTAAAAGCAAAGACCTGAAGAACAAAACTCAGGAAACTTAAATTGTATCTGAAACCAGTTTAAGTTGCTAGAGGTTATTTAACCTAAATCAGTTAACCTACCTCCTCCTCCGTTTAGTTCTAATGTTTATTTTGCACAGAAATTAATAAAGATGGTAAGACATCACCCTCTGAAAACATTCACAAATGAACAAACATCCTAAATTTGCATTGCCCAGAGCTGGTATTATACATTTAGTTTTTGCAAACATGCCTGCAAAGCTGGGTGGCTTCTTGAGACTGTGTTAGATTCAGCAGGCTGCAGTGGCTATCATGAGAACCAGATAAAAGGCCAGTTAAGAGGTGCACTGGCTCTGGATAGCTGGCTATCAACAGCCACTTTTTCCACAGACTAGAAGAAATAAGGCTAGAGAGATGGCCAGAGAGGGCAGATGGAAGGCAGAAGGAGAAGGAAGTTGCAGATGGATGCTAAGTCACAAGATAGAACAAATCCACTGGGTGATACACTTCCTGCTCTCATCAAGAAGAAGAGGATAATATCCCAGACACCTCCCTTCCCACAGAGGTTGTTATCCCTGTTGTCTACTCCTAGAACCTCCTCCCTCTCTCCTCTTTTCCCTGTCATCATGAAACACAAGTTCTTAGTCTGCTGGCTGGGACATTATGCAGTCCCACCCATACCCACTCAGACTTGGAAAGGGATGAAGAGGGAAAGAGACACTGTCACACGGGCTGTCCTGCCCCAGTGATAATCCCAATGCAACCTGGTTGAATCCCAATGCAGCCTGGTTCCTTCCTGGGTCAGACAACCCTAACAGATTCAGTGTGGGCCTGCTGGTACTAGATTGTAGATCCCATGCTCTCCTGTCATATACCACAAAGCCCAACTTTACATCAAGTGATTTGTCAGTATTTTCCTGCTAGCATTTGGCTTTTCTCTTGGCTTTGGTTCTCACTGCTGTTAACTGTCCTGACAAATGAAAGTCATTCTGAAACTATGTGGCTTTGTAATTATTATCTTTGGTAAATGTTTGGAAAGCTGAAGAGTTGCTGTTTGCTCCCTCACAAGCTGCAAATGCCTGCCAGAAGTTCAATTTAACTGTCAACACCTCTGCTCATGAACTTAAATATTTTGGAGTCTGTCTTTATAGTTACATATATTAGCATGTTCTGCTTTCTGTAGGACAGACAACTAGTTGCTAATAAGAATGTACTCTTGTTTAGTCATGTTTCTTTATTTAAGGCTGCTGTTGAACCAGTTTTCATCTTCCTGTGTTAGAATTCATATCAGAATTAGGTTTTAGGGTCCCAGTGCTTCAAAAAAATGCTAGATAACCTCATGACTGACATTGTTACCAGCTTTTAGCAGTTGGAATGGTGATGCCTGGAAAAACTTATGATATGGCCCTTCCATTTCCGTGCATACTTTCACACACAGATACAAGTACAATTGCTAACTACAGGGGAACATGTGAGCACTGAATTAGGCACATTGATAACCAGGTGGACAAACAGACTGAGAATGAAGGTTTAATGGATGTATTCAGTCTGTAACAAATGTTTCATGCCAGTAGGTAGCAAACCCTATGTTCTCTTCTGTGGAAATCAGCCAGGATATGTGTAGTATTAACAGGAAGTTGTAACCTTGGGCACTTTTGAAAATTTTTTCTAAGCTTTAGGTCTTCAGTGTGGTGCTCAACTCCCACTGACTTCAGACAGAATTAGATACCTTTGTATCTTGTGATTTGGGGCCACAGAAAGATTTAAAAAAATGCTGATGCACCTAGTTGCCTTTAATTTCAGATAGCAAATTGAATCTGCATCTTTAAGCTCCAGCAAACTGAAAAAACTCTATTCCTCCTCATTCCTTTGCATCCTCTGTCCTTATAAGGAGTAGGAATAGGAATTATTTGTAGTGGGATATACTAGATGTCATGGGTTTTGGCTGGGTTATTAATGGAGGTTAAAAAGAGCCAATAACATTTATCCTTAGAATATAATGGAAGCTGTGTATGATCCTTACTGGATATCCCAGAAGTAGCCTATTAGATCTATATTAAGCTCCCCTTCATTAAGAATTAATTTCCAAATGACTATTCTTTCACCCTGGCTGAAAAGGGCTCAGAAGCTGGAGGTTCTTGTTAACAGGACAAAAATAGAGAATATGCCCTAAAATTCTCACTTGCTGAAGAATGTTTGTGCATGACTACAGTTCCTTTTGAGAGGAAAGGCAGAGTGGGCCACTGTCTCCTCCAGAATTCAGGCACCTTAAGGGCTTCACTTCATCTTGTGGTTCATGAGGAAATGGCCTGATTTTCAGGGTCACATTCACACTCCTCTGAAAGTAATTTCAGCTAAGACTAGGTAACTCCCTTTGTCAGCTGTGTGAGAATTCAATTAAAAAGTAGAATGTTCATTATTCAAGACGTTTCTGTGGGTGACACCAGCAAATTCCTTAATAAAAACCACAGAAAATAACTAGGTCTGCTGATAAAATCTGTGGAATGATGAGCCATTAATTAGGCTATTTGTCTCACATGTCAGCACCTAATCTGTTATATTACATCCCTCTACATTTTGCAACAAAAATAAATCTGCCTTCTAATTAATTTTGGTCTTTGTAATATAAGGAATTTGGCTTTCAGTCTTTGTTGGGATTTTGTATGCACTTGTGTCAGGAACCAATACATTACTGAGAACTCAACAGCAAAAAAACTCTTTAACATGGAAGAGAAATAATCTCCTACGCAGTACAGAGCACAATGAAGCATAAATAGAACAGACTGCATGACAGTAAGTACAAGCAGCTGGCCAGAACAGATTCACAGACGGAGTGGAGCTATATGGGGATAAGGGATTTGTTTAGCTTTAGAAAGTGCCTAATGTGCCAAAATAGCCCAAATGATAGGGTTTCCCTAATCACAATGGATAAATATCATGCCAGGGTTGAGAGCATCATTGCAACAGCACCTTTAACTCACCTATATTAAATGGTGGTTCTGCAAAATCTCGGAGGAATCGGGGTCCTGATACTGTCTTTGAGCACTCCCTTTATCAGTGTAAATTCCACCTCACAGCCACTCAGGTGAAGTGCTGGTGACACAAAGTAAAGTGAGAACTAAAGTCTTCAGCAAGATACTTAAAATATGAATTGCTGGTCAATAGTTAAAATAATCCCACAGTTCAGATATACAGTTAGGATATGCTTATGAATGTGCTTGGAACTTGATTTCTCAGAAAGCAGTTACACCTGAAGCTGAGTTTTAGAAGTGTCAAGCGACATCGACACCAGGACAGTCTAAGAGAATAGCAGCACATGGAACAGGAAATTAAAAATATAAGCATATAAGAATAGCACTGCCCAAAAAAGAGCATTCTGAAGGAAGCAGCAAAAATATTCTTTTATGAGGAAAGCTGTTCTGGAAAGTGATGTAAAGAATATTTTTGCTATGAGGAAGAATGGCAGCAGATAAGCAGAAAGATCAGGAGAAATGGGAACTGAAATGTAGTTTCTCAACATCTAGGAACAAAGACGGCAAACAAGGTGAGTTGTCTGGAAATGCAATGGAAGCTCTATGAAAGGATCTTTAAACGTATTTTAAACACCACATAGTATTGGAGGAGGAATCAGTGGCAGCTGTTATGAGCAAAAGAGGTAGTTCCGGTGACTAAACTAGGAGTGATGTTTTCTATCTACAGTTTATCTTTTGGTTCCCCAAATAGCCCCGAGAAACCCACTTTTGTGTTATTGGTGTGCCAAGCTCAAAATCAATCCCCAGTCCCCACCAGGAAAAAGGAAAGCCTAAAATGCAGAGGATTCAGCACAGATGTGATGTGAAAAGATTGAGTCAGCTGGTGAAGGGGCTACCTGAGCAAGCCATAGCTTAAGGACACTGTGCCTGCCCTGTGTGCCTGTGCTGCTTCCTCACACCCCAGCTAGAGACAGGCATTGCTAATCTTTGCAGGGGGAAGAATGAGGAGAACTGTCTTCAGGTCTTTAAGATCTGAAGCTATCACTTACAGTTTGTATTCCCAGAGGTGAAAAATTACTTCTAAATCTTTTGTAACGCTGAAGTTTTATAGTCAAGAGCCTCTGTACTCGGCTTCCTCTGTGTTGCATGGCCAAGAGAGGTGTACTGCAATGTGATATAACAGCAAAGGAGGGATGAAGTGTCCCTGGTCCAGTTCTCTGCTGATACCTACTCTCTTCCAGTGGACAATCAGTATCCATATTTATATCTGAAGTAGAGAGATATTGATACATGGGAAGATCTTCCGAAAACCAAAAGTAACAGAGATTTATACCTCAACAGCACTCATACCTTTTGCAATTTTACCTCCTGTGAGTGCACATCTGCATGTTTTGGGGTGATTTTGTTCAGTGAACAAAAAATAGTGGAGAATACTTCATATTTGGAAAGTTCTTAACTAAATGCATTAGGAAAAAGACCCCAAGACTGTAATACAGATGCACACACATCCCTCCTCAGAAATGCATAAGCAAGATTGTCTGCAAGACTTTAATCTACCCGGCTAATTTCTTGGTTTCTCACTATAACTCTTTCTGAGAGATTCCGCCCTTGCATGTTTCTCTAACATGCCCAGCTGAAAGGCATTGGAGAAGCACCAAAATCAGTGTCATTGTTGTTGGTGAGTATAACTGTGGAAGATCTTTGTCTCATGCTGCCAATGCTCCTTCGTTTTTCACACACACATGCACAGCCCTGACTACTGCTTGACTCTCCAGGGGAAAGAGATGCTGAAATGCCTTATCCCAGATACACGCTTTTATACAGTGTATTTAACAATGCTTATTCATCAGCAGAACCTGTACTGTCACCTTCCAAACAGCAGTAACCTCAGAGAGGAATGTGTCAAGGAGTGAAAGTCTTCAGTGCTGTGCAAAGTCTAAATTCTGCCTTACAGAATATGCAGGCTATGTAAAGTGGCCAGAATCAATAAAATGCATATTAAAAGAGGCAAGAATATGTCTTTTGGAGAGAATCCCCTTATCATGTGAGCCATGGAAGTGCCACCAGTACCTGGAGCTACTTGCCATCAGAAAGCAAAATCATTTTTCCCTGGTCTCCTCCTGAGCTCCAAGGATTACACAGTGCATGCACATGTTGTTTCTTTTACAGGTGTGTTAACGTAACAGGGCACAGTGGCTGGTCTGGAAGTCCCCATCTACTCTGAGAAGCTGTAGTGATATGTTCAGATCTATCCTGTTTTTTGGTGGTAGCGTCACTACTGCATGGAGAATGGCCACAAACTTGAGTGCTCTCAGACAGGAAGGCATCTGAAGGTAGGGAGTTGTCCATCTTCATCTCTTTCCTCCTTCCAACTTAAAACATGAATGAATATACATTTCAGAGTGTCTTTAGGATCTCTTCTAATCTCTTGCCTTGTCATAGGGGGAACCAGTCATAAAAAGTGTTGGGACATGACATCAGATGATGCCAGGACCAACAGGTGACCAGACTGCCCTGTAAATTGAGCTTAACATCAGTTCCCAAATGCAATTTAACAACCTGTCTTCATAATCTCAAATTTTTGCTTTATGGTCCTTGTGTTCCCTTCTCAACAATATGACAAGAACATTGCATTAGGCAGGTGCAGTAACAAACGCTCAGCTTTGGCAGTGACAGGGTTAAATCCGAAATCCCACCAGAGATGAAACAAATCCTCAGTGCTTTGAGGCCTCTTGACAGCCTGGATGCCAACCTGTTATTTGGACAAGATTTCCTGAACATTGTAGTCTCTATCCATCCTCAGTAACGGTGTAGTTGAGATGGAGTCCGGTCGAATGGGTTCAGTGTTAGTCAGTGAATGCTTATATCAATATATTTTCCTGTTTCTGCAACAGAGACCTCAAGACAGTTTTTCCAACTGAACATTCAGTAGCTACATGACTGCATACAGCTGGACTCCTCTGAAGCTTTTTTGCTGTCGGTGGGTTACTCTTAGTGTGTTCAGAAGTACAGATCCCAAATAAAGTCAAGATTTTTAGTGTGTGAATTCACAGAAACTCTCTTGTTTCCAAATAACTCACAATTATTCTTCAAAGTATTCATATTAACAACTCTCCTGTCAATCCAGTGGAGACCCCCAGATTCAAGTACAGTAATTAAATGAATGAAAGTTCCAGACTCAAGGATAGAAGGAAAGTGCATATTCCGGAACTTTTGGCAGTAAGGCAAGCATGAAATAGCATGAAATGCGACATTACCTGAATGTTCCAGTTCACGTCTCAGATAGCCATTTACCTTCTGACAGCAGAGGAGGAGGAAGAAGAACTGCTGCGCTGTTAAATTGTTTAACAATAGCTGTAACCACTTTCTTGACCCACACTCTGATGCAGACTCCTTGCTTTCTGGCTCCTGCTGATAGTGACACCATGGCAGCTTGTCTCTTGAATAAATAGATTTATCAGTCTGATTATGTTTTTCATATATTAATGCATTTTGAGAGACCTCTAATCCATCCCAAGATGGTTAATACGTTGCTTTTACATAGTGCAATGAGTAAAATGAACTTGTATGTTATCACTCTTTTTAAGCACTGTAACACTTCACAAACGCACACTGACTTTCAGACAGGAACTTCAAGACAATTTTCCAATCACTAATTCCATCCCACAATGCACCAGCCAAGTAATCTGGCAGATACAGTTTTCTTCCTTTTAACTAGTAAACTGAGGCAGAGAAAACTCAAACATGGATGTGGCTTATATGGCTTAGTTTTCAAAGATGGTAGCTACTATTGCCCTAGGATTCCTACAGAATTCTGAACTTCAGATAACATTCATTGAAATAAATAATGAAGTGAATAATGAAGTGAACAAAACATGAATAAAGATGACAGCATATGAATGTATTTTCCTGTCCTTTTTGTGATCCTTTAGACCTCATAACTTGTTTTATACAGGCAGGGAAGATGAATGGAAAGCCAGGGGTTTGGGGGTTATTTTACCAGAAGGAATGGTCTGTGTTCCTGAACAAAGACACCTAATTTTTAGTGAAAGCTGAAAAGAGGAAGAGAATTCCATACTACTGGTATTATATATCCCCTGGTTTATGCACACTGGCCTGTCTCCAAAGCAGAGCGTGTGGAAACCATATGACTACTATTGAATATGTGCCTAAATCAAATTTACAGTGTTTTTGCATTGCTTGCCAAGCACAAGCCTCCAGTGGGGTTAGATACCATATGTTAGGTAGAAAACAGGTTGCAGTTTTATTGCCTACCTTTCCAGGTACAGGGCAATCTTGCCAAACTAAGTGACATCCAATTGTACAGAAATTCCAGAAACATCTGGTTTAGTGTGGGTCCAAAAGCCCATCCTAATGTCTCCAATTTTGGTCAACCATTTGGTTGACCAAAGCACAAACCCACTCCTTCAAAAGCAATTTCTTTAAGCAGAGAAGGTAATGAAGAAGGTAAGGCGTTGGCTCCTTCCTCCATTTGAATGTGGGGAAAACACATTTGCAGGAGAGATTGTTAGAGAAGGCATCAGGAAGCAACATGCACCCTGCATTTCAAGGCATCATTCCCTTTGCAGAAACACTAAAAATTTCAAAATGTGTTTTTGTTCCTTGTTGGCACAAACCCAAATCTTTGAGGGCAGAGTCTGTGCTGTAGATTAAATATGTGTTTTGCTGCTCATGACTCCAGGCACAAATGGAAGACCTTGGTCCAGCTGTCAGATTCAAAGGGAAGGGCCTCAAATATGGTTTTCCACTTTTGGCCAAGAACAAGAATGGAAACCTAGCCACTGGGCAGCTGTCATTTTGTTTAGAAATACAGAATCTTCCAGCAAAAACGCTAAGAGTGGCAATAGTGAATCAAAGCAAAGAACCATCCAGTACAGCAACTTGTCCCTAAGAGAGAGAACAATCACACAACCACATTCCAACATCTTGCTTTTCAGGGACTTCCAGATCCAAAATAATTTGTGTTTAGTAGGTCTTGACTGATGATCTTCTCTTCTGCTAATTTTCCCTGTCTCTCACTGAATCAAAGTCAGCTTTCACCATTCACAGCATCATGAAGCAAAGTGTTCCTACATTTTCCAGACATGTTGAGTAAAGGAATACTTTCTTCTGTTTGTTTTGAATCTTCCAAATTTTCCTCAAACAGTATTATTCTATACACTTGGCCATCTTGTCACCCTTCTCTGAAGCTTTTCCAGTTTTACTATACTCTTTTAGAGATGAAGAGTTCAGAGCAATGTACAAAACAACACACATGGCAAGGGTGTGCTGTAGATTTGAGCCATCACTTCATATTGGCCACTTGTTCTCCATATGCTTTTCCATTTATTTACATAGAATTTCATCTGCTGTCTCAAGGCAAAATTACTTTACCTGTAGTACACTAAAGAACATGACATCAGGCAGTTTATGGAGGGTTCACATCAAAGAAAAGAAGGTCCTGAGCAAGAAAACATAACATAGGTAGCACACAAACTACACTTATTAAAAAAACCCCACCTGTGTGGAAGGACTCACATTTCTCAGAATGCCGGATTCCCAGATCAAAAGTTTTGTGAAAGCACAAAGGTAGGAATGGAGCTTGTAGAGCTTCCTTTTAAAAAGAGCCTATAATCTCTACACTTAAATTTGATCCTCTTGGAACTCAAATGCTTGATCTGGACTTTTGAGATTTATGTACTGGAGATTTTTCAAGATTTGAAAAGTCAAAAGCTTTTGCAAAGCCTCAGTGTCTCCATTCCCGAGTTGCCTATTGAATTCCTGAATATAGAACAATTTTCCCTGCTTTATTGTGGTAACCACATGAGCTTCTCAGAGATGTTGCCTCATGTCCAGTCACTGCTGTCATTTTCTACCACCATATTGCCTGGGACTCTCCATTGCAGCTTATAGAAAAGAATACAAAGAGGCATCAGCCTGAAGCAACTAATCCAAACAGTGAGAGTAGCTGAACAGTTGGGGAAAGGATCGCAGTAATGACACAGAACAGCACCACCCAGGCACTCTAGTCAAAAGCAAATAGGAAGAAAAGCAGACAGACAAATGGAAAGCACAGATGTCAGGGTCCAATGGAAAACAAGAAGAGAAAATGTTCAGAGTATAATTAATCATAGGAACAGTGGAGCATTACAAAAAGACTCATGTGACGTTCCAGCACCATGATTATTCATTCCATCATAGAGAGGAGCTGCCCTAGCATTGGTCTTCTGATGAGCCAACAGTATCTACTATATAACTTTACCAGCTCTGAAGGTGCTCTAGATCCATGCATTGTAGAAGAAACATGTCTACTAAATGATTGCAGCCCTTCTACTGGATGCATTTACAGCCACTTATAGGCCAATATATCAAGTCACTTCTAGGTGGATGGAAAGCGCTCTGGAATCCCTCCAAGAAACACTGCTAAACAACAGTAATAGCATAAGAAGAAAAAACCCTACAAAGCAGAGTCAGCAAAGCCCTGGGAAAAATGTGTCCAGTGATTGGTTATACTAAGTGAAACAAATTTAAGGACAGTGTGAGAAGCTGGGAAACCCATGGAAGCAGAGAAGCTTTCTCACTGGACACATGCATAACTGGCACTTCCATTGTTGGTGAGCAGGGCACTGCAAAGCACAGCTTTGGTTGACATATGACACTGTATGAATGTGCAAACAGAGAGAATCATCATGCCTCATGTAGGCTATATAACTGCTTCTCTCTCAGGTGAAACTGAAAGGAGTGACAGCCATATGAAGGGACATGGCTAATTACATAACTACAGTTGCCAGTTTTCTGTTTACCTCAGTTCTCTGTTTGACTCATTAGTCTGCCTGTACACCGAGACAGAAACATCAGTTTAGGTGGGAAGAATGTCCACACCTGCAATACAAAAGTTCATCTTCCCGTTAGCAAAGCAAATGTGGTCAGGAGAACCAAAAGGCCACTTCATGTGATGCTACCGACTAGTAGTGCTAGGATTACACAGAGAAACATGGTAGCTAAGTGAGCAGCCCCTGAAAGACTGGAGAGAAGTGCTTGAAACGGTCCCATAATTAAGATTTGATAGTTTTCAAATCCTTTTCTAAAACAAACAAAAAGGCAGCCTTCCAAGCTTCACTAAGAAAGAGCTCATACAAGAAACACAGACTCATGATCATGGAGATAGATAGTTTTCCTTTTCAAAAAAATAAGGAAGTAAATGGCTGGTCGACATGAGTATATAAGCCAAGGCCTGAGATAGAAATGTAGGAAAAAGAAGGAGATTGTGAAACAAATCAAATCACCATGATGTAAGCCAAGAAAAGGAATGCAGTGACCGGATGGAAGGTTCACAATGTCAGCAGTAACATGAGCAAGAGAAGACAAGCTCATGGAAGGGGACTCATGAAAGGAGTATCAGTCATTTAACCTGTTGCCAGTAAAAGAACATCTTGCAGGAGCAGACTCACAGACTCTCAAGTGACACACTAAGCAATGCAGTTAACATTTGACCTGGATCTCACACTCTCATGCCATTGTGCCTGGGTCACACCCATTTGCAGTGCAGTGATCCTTTTCCTGGTTCATGGACTTACAGGGTGAAACAAGGTAGTTGGTTTAGTCTTTGACAGACCATCCAGTTGTGCCTTATGCAGGGGTCTCTGGGACCATGGTGTGTGGAGGTCACATTACAGGTCTATGACTGGAACTGTTTCAGAGAAACCCTACTGAAATATTTGACCTTTGGCAGAAACTTCCTTCTCTTCTTCTTATTGCCCACTAAGTAGTACATTTTTACTGGACACAAGCTCCTAGAGAGCAGTATATTTGTGCTCTAGCCACACTCAGGGTCCTTGTTTTGGTACAAATGCCCATTTGCACACAGAAAGCATGTGCACAAAAGAAAATTGGTTACCAATTTTTATAGCAATCTTCAAGCATTTGTTTTCTCTGGAATTAGGGCAGGTTGGGTTTAAACTCCTTAAATCTACAAACATTAATTTTAAATACAGTCTTCCTTTGGGCACCATCACAGCAATGGAAACAACTACAGAAAATACAGGGGAATCAGGTATCACTTGTAAGAAAGTAACTGGGGATGTAGTATTCCGTTACACGGGATGCATTTGTACCATTTTAGCTTGCACAGATGGAAATATAGTTCAATGTTTCAACATCATTTGACTTTCACGTGTTAAAATATTGATAAGTGCTGCACAGGATAATGCCCCTATGGTTTCAAGTAGTAACTGGAGCATGATGTTTATTGAAGTGAAATATAGCAAAGCCTTTAACAAGTATTTAAAATTCTGAGAATCATTCTTAACAGTGTCATAGATTATTTCTTTATTTTTCTCCAGCTAAACTTTGTTAATATCTTTCAGTTTGTGGATGTTAAAATAGAATTCACCTTCTGATAAGAATGCTTCTGTGTTACAAGAAACTCTTTAGGAAAAAAAAATAGAAGTATTTCCTATTTGAAAACTACACTGGAGCTGTCATACATGAAATAGCAAACTTCAATAAAGAGAAACAATGATACATAAAATAGGCATAAATGAACCATGGACTACCTGTTCTAAATATTTATAGACCTTTATGCTGCAGCAAGAACATTTGAAGGCCATAAAACACATGATTATCCAGATTGCTCAATGAGGTCTAACTTGTATCATGTCAAAGCTTCAGTTCTAAAATGCACAGTATTTCCTACACCACTTACAATTGCTTAGACCAAATTAGTCCAACCAGATGTCAGCAGAGGCCAAAAAAGATGTCACTTCAATATATTTGCAGGGAAGATGAGCCATGAAGCATTTTATGAAAGCGCATATCACAGGGGTAAGACCATCATTCATTCAGAATTCATCTATCCAGTCTGCAGCATCAGAATTAGCACAGAGATGGTTTGGTCCCCTATGAGATAAGCATGGCAAAATCAAAGAGAAGTGTAGTTCAACAGATGTAGTTCAGATGAACAGACTGAAAAGAGTTTAAAATTCTCTGAATGTAATTTGTAAGAAAAAGAAAAGTTCTCAAGCACCTGAGCAGCCATTCTTTGAGGTACACAGCTCTGCAAGGGATTTAGGAGCTTAACTCTCAGACAGGTAACTTTTAGGATGCACTCTTTAACCACATGATCTCATGTGAACACTGAGTAGGCCAGAACCAGATGGGAAGCCTAATTCCCAAATGGATGTTCAGTACCCGTCACAGCGCATGCAATGCATGTGCATGGCAAAGCTTCTCCTCTTCACCTAACCTCATGGTAGTTTTAAAGACCAAAGCGCATACACTGTTAGACTCTAAAAAGAATATTGCTTTCCTCTTTTCCAAACAAAATAAGAAAAATTAATTCTATTTGTCCCACTGTGCTTTGTCTTAGATGGAGTACTACTTAATGCCTTCTTAAGGTCTCGCTACCTAATTAGTGGATAGTTGGATAGTATGGGAGATGGGCACTCCAAATGTTATAAAGATGGACTGATTGTTATGATTTTTCTCCTTTGGATCACAGACTTCACCAGTAAAGCTGCACTCTCTCTTCACCTCTGCAAACCTCGTGTTCACGTTATTTCTTATCTCATCTGTTTCAGGCAACACACTGAATACTATTTAAATTAAATGTAAGTTCCCTTGTTTCCTAATACATACACATATTTTAGCACGTAAATTGTAGTGTGGTAAGAGTGATCAGTTTCAGTGTAAATTACTGTCTTGCAGAGCAGTCTTCGGTTCTTCTAGCCACTTTATTGTCTGATAATGGCAACTAGGTAAAAATATTCTAATTTGTCAGTTTCTATACCAGATGCTGAAAATTCTGTGAATGTTCTTTGCAAAAAATATCAGAACATTTAATTTCTAAGATGTTGAAGTGTTTCCCTTTGGTTTTATAATTTAGATCAAGAGAGTAGGAAAAGTGAAATTATTAAGGCAAAAGGAATCTATACCAGCATGAAGCATTGCAGCCTTACTGAAAAGCAAGATTTTAGTAATTCATGTAGATATTCCTGAATATTGAAAATTTCAAAATTTTGACTCTTCTCCCAAAATAAAAGTTAGAGATGTTAGCATTTCCATAGAATGAACCCCTTCAGTTTTGAAATCTGCTAATGATGTTGAACAATGGGCATCAATTGACTTCAAAGTACCCCTTACAAGTGGTACAAAAAGTACTGCAAACCACCTTGGAGAAAAGAATTGTATTACTATGAATTAGTGATGCAGCAAGATGTTCAGGCTATTCATTATGTTACACAGTATCGTATGTTGAACACTATTAAAATAACAATAACATAATATTTTCCACTGGGCTTTGCAGAATCCTTCTTGATGTCTTCATTCATACAAGATTCTGGACGATTCCTTTGAATAAAAATAGTCTCTTATTTAATGAAAATTGCACAACAGCCTGAACACAAAGCCCATTGCCAGGATTTCTGAATCATTTGGAATGTGCAAAATTACACAAATCTTTCTTGCACGCCACAACTCAAGCTGAGAACATGCCTCAGCTGTGTTCTTGGTATGCTTACATCTCAGCCACAGAGGACCCATATGATCATATGCTGTACTGCCCAAAAAAATAATTTTCTCATGTGCAGAGAGGCATTTAACCAGAGATATCGTGTAACATCTTCTATGACCATCTGTTCAACCTGGGAAGCACAGGTACTTTAGAGAAGCACACAGGTTAAATGCACAGAGCTAGCATGTGCCTCGATACAGCACTGCATTGCAGTGCATTAGTGCATTTTGCAAGTGCAAGTGAAAGTGCCTATGAGTTTAAAAAACAAGTGATTACAGACCACACGTGTCATGCATACGTTACACTGGCAAAACAGAACTCATAACTCACTGTTTTTCAGCAGTCCTGCTAAATACTTTTACAGATAATGTTCTGTTTGATGTAATGATAATGTTCACATATGCTGAGACAGAATCTCTTGGACAGTCAAATTCAGACTGACAGCAGTAAAGAAAATCAGCTATCTGGTAACTTCCCAGGATGGTTAGCTAGTCACTCAGGAGCCAAAAGCTGTCACATCTGCTTCCTACAGGTATGACTGTCACCATATTGCTTGATCAGAAACAAGCAACATTTGGAGTGACCCTCAGAGATCTCACTGAGATGGATGTGACACCGCCATTGCAAGAAGGCCTTATTCTGTTGATCATTACCCCAGATGCCTCACACCAGCCTGCTCATCTGCTCAGATCTCACTAAGACTGTCAAAATGAGCAGAGTATGCAGGGATGGGTGAGAGGGGATCACCAGAGCATGCATGTTTCATGACACATTGTAAATGTCTCTGGTCTTACTTTAAAAATCTGCAGTTTCAAAATATATTTTATAATCCTTTGCATTTCCTTAAAAAGACCTGTATGCTCTGCCTGATAATGAAGCCAAGGCCAGATGGGACTCAGTAGATTGCATCTTTATTCACTGATTAACTATAAGAAGCATGGTGTTTCTGCAGTCTTGGTTTCTTTGTGTTAAGACCATGCTATTTAGCTGGCTACCTGTTAGGCACAGACAACGGAAGATTGTATCACCTGCATTGTTAGTGTTCTCCTGCCCACAGGAGCTTTAGAAATCAGGTTCTTAACCTCACTTAGGTGATGATCCCTGGTACCAAAGGTCAGGTGTCCCAGAAGCTGTGACATAGACCCAGGGTAGTAGTCAGACAGAAATGTGAATCAAGAAAGTGAGGTAGCTAGAAAGACTACCCCAGAAACCTATCTCCAAAAGATAAAACCTAAGGCATTAAAGGAAGTCGGATCCATTCAAGAATTCTTTTCCTTAAGATGGACTTCTGCCACATTAAAGTAGAAAGGTTTTCTATAATTAAGTGTGCTTATGCCCTGCCTGGTTTGGAGTAAGAATCAAGATTAAGATTTCTCACACTCCAAGAGACCATGGGGATGGCAGTATTTTTAAGATGATAACTCATTGCCCCCTGAGTAAGGCACTGGTAGGCCCTCTGGAAAGGAATGTTTGACCTGAGGTATCTGATGGGCCCAAGGCCCAAAGCTTCTTGATGTCCTCAGAATGCCCCAATGTCCTTGGAGAATTGCTATAAACTGTGTATCTGCAGTGTGGGTGTTATGAGGGCTTTACTGAAGAATCATAGGATCCTGGGAGACTTAGCTCAAGCCTCGGTAGTTAAGTGATAGTCAAGCCCTCAGTGGAACTGACCTAAGCAATCTACAGGTCGAAATGGTAAATATTGCTCTATCAATTTCTCCTAACCGCACGTTCCTTGAGGAAGGTTTTTATGTATATGGTATGATTTTCATGGGATAAAATTACTAGACAGTATCATTATTTCAAATCAGCAGGCATTTGGAAATAAACAGACAATAACATGGGATGATAGCTCAGGAAAAATGCTGCTGCTATGAACACAAAGTACTTTCTAGAGAAAGAGTTGACAAAATACAGACAAAGCCAAACTTATGTTACTTATGTGTAATGGCACACCTCCTGCCAGAGTTTGGGAGTGAGGTTCAGATGAGTACTGAAGAAGGGGAAGGGAGTAGGGAAAACTTTGGCATTGGCTGCCTTTAAATATTACATTGGTAATGATATAGGATATCTGAACTTTTACTTCTGAAAAACAAATGGTTATTCTTGAAAGAATATATTATTAGAATCTTAGCACCAAAAATATGAAACGACTGCCTTATTTGAATAAAATGACCTTATACCTAGAGCTGGAAACTGCAGAGATATATGCGCATGAAGTAATGAATATAGCTCCAGTAACTAAAGAGTAATTATTCCCTAGGCCTAAAATTAATGGCGTGGGGGCCTCCCAAGTGCCACTGCCGACATTATCACTGCTTTTCCTATTAGATGCATTTCCCCATTGCTTGCCATAGATCTTTTTCTTCTCGGCTGTGAAAACAGAGGGAGGTTTCAGGGAAGAAGGGCTAGCTGAGAGTTGTGGGACCAGTAGATGGCAGCAACAACACACTGAAAACACTTTCCTCACCCAGCTGGGCAGCCTGGTAAGCGGTACAACTTTAAATGGATTCAGTCAGTATTTGTCTTCCATATTTGGAGAGTGAAAAGTATATGTGACAATTAGAGGGTAATGCAATATTACAGTGCAAATAGGAGAGTGAAATGACTGTGTAACCACTGAATAGTTCCCTGATTTAATTTGTTTGTACTGACCTAACTTCTCCGCAATTGCAAGTTCACCTCTGAGGGACTTGAAAAGAGGGATGGAGATCTGACTCCTGCCAGTCACCAGCAGCTTTACTGGGCTTCCTTATCTGTTACACTTCCTGTGCAGGGGAGAGGTGATTAACAGTGCTTTCAGGCTGAAAAGTCACAGCAATCTGCAAATGAAAGAAATCTCTCTCTCTTTACATTTACTCGGCCTTCATAAGGGATGCTTCTCTCTGCTACAAACTCTTCCGGAAAAAAAAAATAGTTAAAGCATGAGCACAAAACAAAAAAATGTACATGCACAAGTTCGATTTTTTGGTTGTTGTTTTTTAAAAAGGAAGCTGGGGTCTGGGCTGACTCACCATGTATTGCGGTAATTGAAAGGATGGAATGCAACAGCTCCAGAAAACTGCCAAGAAGCAGACATAAAATCTAGGCATCCAGGAGGCAGCTGGGCTTCTTAATTATTGGCAAATATATTTATATATAAATATTTTGCCAAGCTTGATTTGGCTTAAGAGTCCCTGTGAAGTGACCTTTTGCTTTCCTTTGTTTTGTGTCTGTACACATGTCCTAGATAGATACATGGGGAGAGAGACAGAGACGCACAGACAGAGATAAATGAACGGATTTCACACAGCCCTTCAAAATCCCAAACGATGCCTAAATTAAAAGAAGAGGGATATGAATCAAGGCATAAGTGCAAGCACAGATTTCAGAACTGTGAAAATATGTCAGCAGAGCATCATTTTTTGGTTCAGGCTGATAATCACTCCCTGCTCTCATTATAAGATCAGAAGGGCCATCTGTCCTCTCTGGATAATTTGGAGCTCAGATACAGTGAGCACCCTTGTTAGAAAATGACCCTCCTACTCTCTGTAATCACAAGCACTTGCAGCCCTGGGATCCACACGAAGCTGGGGAGGAACAGATTGGTTCCAGATCAGTATTGATTACGTATAGATTTGTGGTTTATTTGGTGCTTTATTACGGCGAGAAGCTTTTTATTTTGGAAGGGTGGTGGGGCTTGTTTCCTGCCTGCATTTTCCAAACTATCATCTTTGTTTTCTCATACTTTCCTCTCCCTTCTCAAGATGTAACACTAGAATGTTGCATGAGGCACAGGAGTATCTTGATTTTTGTAATGAGAGAAATAAGCTTCAGACTGAACAATACAGCTCGGGAAGCTGTTTGCTAACATGCGATCCCTGTTTGCAGGAAGCTGTTTC
>VXBA01011249.1:2840282-2853699 GCA_013399895.1 Serilophus lunatus | reverse complement strand
GGGCACGCACGGCAGTAGAGCTGCAAACAGGAGCTCACTGGGGATGAAAGCAGTGTTACAGCCCCACGGAGAGAGAGTGTGCGGTGACAGGGATAACTATCCTCTCCAAATTGCTCCGGAACCGGCTGGTCTCGGCCCGGCTTCCGACAGGCGGGGCGGGGCCGTGTCCCCGCAGCGGTGGGCGAGAGACGGCGGTGGGAGCGGGGCCGCNGGCGGTGGGAGCGGGGCCGCCCGGCCCGGCTCCCGCGGAGGCAGGGCGGTGGTGGTGGGCTGCGGGGCTCCGGCCATCTGCCTCCCGTCCTCCGGCTTTTTCTTAAATATTGATCAAACACACTTCAGCTTCCGAATAATTTCATCTTAATCAACGGCCGGGCTCGGCGCGGATAATAAACTAATGCTGAAGAGGGGCTGTGGATAATGCCGGGCCAGAGGCAGGGAGGAGGCAGACCTCCAGTTTGGCGGGGCTCGATAGGCCCTATCTTTCCTGGGCAGATGTACTTAGTGGGTGAGAAGGCTTAAATGAAGCTTTTCATAGATTTACACCTCAATCAGCCATTCAGGTTTCTAATGCAAATCCTAAAAAACATCATTTATCCATTACGAAGCCCGTCTTTGAAACGGCATATCATTAGCTGCACCCTTGACACCCCGAAATCAGCGTCCCGAGGGTGAGTGTGTGTCTTCCCCCCCCCGCGGCCGCCCCGCACAAAAATCGGCGGGCTTTCGGGAGAGGCAGACACCCCCGGTTCGGGGGTCAGCTCCCTCCTTTGGGTTTGGGCTGGGGATCCGGCCAAAGGAGCAACTTTTGGGGGATGGGGGTGACAAATGGCGCGGGAGGAAAGGCCCTGCCCTTAAGCTTAGGCTGCCCTGAAGTTTACGACCAGATACCAGTAGGGCGAGGCTAAGGGGCGATCTTTGGCATCCCCTGACTGCCTAGGCACGACGGGACGATCTTCTGGCAGCTTAATCAGAGGGAAAAGAAATCCAAACCTATCAGTGTGAGGCTGAGCTGAGGTAGATTGTTGCTGCCGGCTTGACGCCTTCTAGCTGCAGCTTCGAGACACGAGAATTAAAAGAAAGAAAAAAAATATATCCCAAACTTTCACGCCTCTGAATCCTTTCAGGTATTAAATTCCATTAAAATACTGCTGGGTAAAAAAGACGTTGCTATTAGAGAGGAACGGAAATACTGCGCTTAAAAACAATGTACCGGCATCGAAGATTTTCCTACCCAAACCCCGAGGTGAATGGAAGGCCGGAGTTTGTTCTTTTAAAGGCCTCCCCGCTGCCTCGATGTTGGGGAGCGGGGGGGAGAGAAAAAGCAGGCCGAGCTCTAGCGTGAGACCCTGCGAAGATGCCGGCCACTGGGGAACCTTTTGTCCCCTTCTTGGTAATATTTCTCCCCTCTAAAAGCCGCGTGGGGGAGGGGACGAACTAGGTCCATCGCATCACCTACGCGGAACACGGGAGCCCTAGTGTGGGTCCGCCCCCAGGCAACCGCTGTCCGTTTCAGTTTCATGCAACAGGACGTTATTTTCTATTAACTCCCCACTCGTGTTGGCGACGAGGCAGTGACACCGTCGGAGGTGCCGCTGGGGAAGACCCCGCCGCGGAGCCGCGCGTTGAACGAGGCCCGCGGGGAGGGGAAGGCGACCCCCGACGGGGCGGGAGCTGCCTCGGGCCATCCGTGTCCTTCCCCGCCGTGGCTCCCGCCACACGCGGGGACGTGTTCCATACGTGCTCGGTGCGCGTACACACGCGGCTTGTCCTCAGCAGAACCAAAGGTGTATGAACGTACTCGCACATAAGCTTATTCCTTAAAATTACTCATTAGTAGCTCTGTCTAAGATCTCACACCCTGTGGGGGTTCTCCCAAATCCACAGGTAGCCTCTTGGGGAAAGAAGGAGTAACGGGTGGGAACCCAGGCGGTTTCAATGGCTTTCCGTAAGACCTAGCTCGGACTTCACTAAAAAAACGGGGACGAGGGAAGAAGGACAGAGGACTCGGGCGACACAATAGGTGAATCGGAAGTCCATAATAATTTGGAAGTAGTCAAGAAATTCCAGGCACGGTTCTCTCTAAATCCTCGCTAATATTCAAAATTGTATTTTCAAGTAAAAACAAGTTCAGAATTTACTTCTTGTTAATTCACGGCTGAATAATCTGCCCAGGGCAAAGCAAAAAAAAAAAAAAAAAAAAAGAGGAAAAAAAAAAAAAAGGCAAGAAAGATGCTGAAATACTGTTAGTCATGCAGATAAAGGCTTCTTTCACCACATTACAATATACTCCGGATTCGAGGGGAGGAGCTGCAGCCCGCTTAGGGCGAGGAGTTTTTGTTTTTGTTTTCATTTAAAGCTACAAAACAAATCTCGAAATGTCTTAACCGCTCTCTGGAGACACCCGGCCCTGCAGACAGGCGGTCAGGGGAAACTTTTTGGCTCATAGTGCACAAAAAACTGACCGAGGTGGGGGGAAATGATGGAGTCCGCAGTGGCGGAGGGGACACAGAGGGACACGGCTGCACCCCGCTCAGCCGCGGCTATTGCAGCGGTGCCGCCTGCAGCCTCCTCACAGAGTGGCTTCGTCCCTGCAAAATCCCTCCGGGGTGTCCCGCCGAGCCGAGGAAGCCGGGGGCCGGCGGGGCGTAGGGGCCGCTCAGTGCTGCGCACCCCGTGGGACCGCGGCGGGGAAGAGCGAGGGGCGAGGAGCCCGCGGGGAAGCCGTGATTTTCCGTGGCGGACAGAAACACCAACAGCGCTGGATAGATAAGAAAATGGAATACTGTATTTGATTTAGAAAGTTTGTACATATAGATAAACACTCAGTTAAGGAAACAATAGTTTAAGCGTCCTACGTGGAGTTTAAGAAGAGACCCCCCAAAGCTGCTATGAAATACTCAAAATAGCTTTTGCATAAGGTAACTACAGTTGCACCCTAAGCTTTTTTTTTTCTTTTTCTTATTTTTTTTTCTATCGCTGAGGTCCCTTTTGAAAACCTAGCACGTCAGATTTTGACAGCTAAGTTTGTGCAAGGAACACCGAGTCAAGGAAAATAAAAAGGAGAGAGAGAGAAAGAGTGGGAGGGAGATAGACAGAGAGAGGGGAGGAAGCAAGAAGAGAGCAAATATCATATACAAGCATTTCTACACATATATTACAAACTGGGAAAATGACCGCATCATTAAGATATACATAATTCATATAAAATTTTGAAATAAAAATAAAAATCTGTTACAGTCATAACTATTCTTTTTCCACATTTATAACCAGTACCCACACAGGCAGTGACAGAAGTGTAGAAAAAAAGGTGCTTACGAATAAAATGATTGTCTGCTGAACAAAAAAACAGAAAATTGCATCTTGGCTGGACCATCACTTGGACTAAAAAATAAAAATACAGAGATAAAGGGAGAGGAAGAGAAAAAGAGAGAGAAATAGGACCAACAAAAAGGCGATAAACATTTGTTATTTCCCTCTTCAAGGAGTTCCTTTTAATTTTTTTTTTATTTTTGATTTTTGTACAAATTCGATCGGAGTTTGCATTTGTTTGTTTGGTTTCTGTTTGCTTTCCTTTACTATAGAGAGTATTTTTTCCCAGATACAAATTTAATCATCATCATCATGCAAGTGGGTGAAATGCGTCCATGGAAAAGCGCAAAGGAGAAATCGTGCTTGTCCTAAAAAGAATACAATTGTCACTTTTGCTTTGTTTTTTTTTTTTTCCTGTCTTTTTATATATATAATAATTAATATTTCCCACCCCCCCCACACACCCCTCCCGCTTCAGCACCAGCGTTTGTGACTGTTGAAGTTTTAGCTCCATCTCTTGGTGGTGGTGTTGGCTGACGGTGGTGGTGGATTCTCTGATCCCTGTCTGTTTGTTTGCTATTATGTTTGGGTCGGGTTTGGCCTTTTCTTTCCTCCCGGCTGTGTGTGTGCGTGCATGCTTGTGTGTGTCCTGATTCTAGGTTGCCTCGGTTTGTTTTGCTCGGGACGGGGAGAGGGTGCTTGGCTGTTTGGATTTGGACTTGTTTGTTTGTTTGTTTCCGATATCATACATCACATTCCGAGTCGCTGGAGGTTACCGAGAGGATGGAGGTGCCCGTCTCGGCTCTTTCTGTCAAACTGGAGACGCTGGTGGTCGGGCTGGCCGCCGTGGACGGAGACTCGGCCGAGCTGTGTGTCGGGCAGCCTGGCTCTGCCAGCGACCGCATGCCGCTCTGTCCTATCGCCTGGTGCTGGAGCCTGCATCGCGCCGGGAGACAAAACAACAGCNCGACGCCGGCCCGGCCCGGCCGCTTTCCCGCAGCGCCACGCGCAGCTCGGCCCGGCGGCGGGATGCAGGGCCAAGACGATCGCCCGAGCCGCGCTGCCCCCGCGGCCAGGTCAGACCGCCTCGGGGGGGACGGAGCCCCGCGCAGACACAGTTACGGAGGGGCCAAGGCCTGGAGGAGGGTGGGGAGCGGTGGGAGAAGCGGTGCCTTGTCCCCACGTTTGGAAACACGAGCAGCGCCTTCTCTTTCCCGGGACTGCCAATCATTCCTCCCCGCGGCACGGCGGGCCTAGGAGAAACCGTGTGTGGGTGAGCTCCTCGACACTTGGCCACTGCGAAATGCTGTAAGGAGCGTTCTGCGCTGGCTTCTCATTCCCTGCGCTAGCCAATATCTGCCTAAATATTTCCCAGTGCACAAACAAACACTGTGGCGTTTGTGGCAGGGCTGGAGGGAGATTCTGTCCCACGGACACAGCTCTATGAATAAAATTAAAGGAGATTGTGGAACACAGCGCTTCTGCCCGCTCGAAATTTAAGTCCTTTTTTCATCTGAAAGCCAGAATCAGTTTTAAAGTGCTGGCCCTTTCACCGTCAACGCTTAAGGGAATATTGCCTCTGAACATTTTTATTTTTTTTAAGAGGCAATACATAATTTCTAGGTTCCCTAGCGTGTTGAGAATATTCCTCTGGGCCCGTTTATTCTGCTCGAAACCCAAAGCAAGCCCGATTCGGGGATAAGAGCTGAAAGTCCCAGGCTGAACAGCCAGCCTCAATCAGCTAGCGCCTAGCATTGCCAGTGTGAATTAAAATACACTCTTTGCTCAAATGCTTCCCACCGGGGTATATTCTATTTAACTGCCTGCAAGGAACAGAGGAGGGGAAAAAAAGAGAGAGAAATGTCTACATTTCTCATTAATTTTAAGTTGTCTAATTTCAGCGTCTTTGATTTTTCTCCCATTTACAATTCCTGATGCATTCATCTGCTGTCAACAGCGTTGAGTCAACAAAAGCATCCGTAAGCAACTTCTGTTTATTTACAGTCCTAAGCTGATCTGTTTTCCATTTAATGGAAATTAA
Source organism: Serilophus lunatus (assembly GCA_013399895.1). Classification (NCBI taxonomy): domain Eukaryota; kingdom Metazoa; phylum Chordata; class Aves; order Passeriformes; family Eurylaimidae; genus Serilophus; species Serilophus lunatus. Next base: position 2,848,349 of record VXBA01011249.1, on the reverse strand, counting down.
ATAGCGAGGCACTTTTACGTTGCATTTTTTCTACAGAATCGCGAATCAATAGCACCAGTACTATAATTAGGAGGAATTTAAGAGACAGCATTTACAAGAACAACAAGTTTTGTTTACACGCTTACAGTGGTAGCCAAACTTAAATTAAAATAAAACCAATGAGTCAAACTGGATTAAGGGTCCATTTTCATTTGCAAAATAAGTTTTACGAAGAGTGACGAGAAAGAAAGAGGAAGGCAGAAATAAAGGTAAAAAGAAGGCTGCCTCGCTTTTATCATGGCAAAGCATAATGGAAGGAAAAAAAAAAAAAAAAGGACACCGAAAGACACGCAAATAAATGTAAGCTTAAATGCGCAGGAAATACACGACCGGGAAGCCAGGTCGCCATGTGGTGTAAACACGGGAATGGAGATGGGGGGGAAAAGATTCCCGGTCGCTTAAATGTTTTTTTTTTCCCTTTTCTCTGGGAGCCAAAGGGCTCTGGGGTGTGCGTGTGCTGGTCCCGCTGCGCATGCAGAGCAGCACGAACAATTGGAGCGGAGCCGCTGGCTCTGCCGAAACCCGCTCTGAACCGCACAGCCAGCCTCGGCCTTTCGGCGGGGGAGCCGCGCCAAAGCCCGGCCGGGAACAGACCCCGGCAAGCCGAAAGCCAAACCGGAGCCCACCGACCCGGGGCCGTGGGGTTTCCCGTCCCTCGCGGCAGCTGCCGCCGAGGGGAGGGAGGCCGGGAGAGCCGGGAGCTGCCCCCGCCGCAGCCGATGCGCCTCGTGCACATCCACACACAGACACGCGCGGATGGAGCTACCCACGCCTGCCCTGTCTGCACCCCGGGAACCCGTGGGGAGCCGGGGCAGGATTCGATGCACATCAGGCAACTTTAGCCGTGCCTGTCCCCGTCGCACCCCTGTGGCTGCCGGGAGGAGACCTACCCGCCCGGTGAGGGGACGGTGATGGAGGAGGAAAGAAGAGGCAGGGGCGCGCTGCCGCCCAGGCGGCTGCCGAGTCGCGGAGTGCAGCCGTTCGTCCGCGGGGTCCCGCCGCCCACCTCACCCCCCGCCCCGGAGCGTGGCACCGCAGCCCCACTGACCTGTTTTTAGCCGCCGCTGCTCTGTCTCTTTGCCTTCGGTTTTTGAACCAGTTGCCTACTTGCGTGGGGGTGAGCCCAGTGGCCTGAGCCAGTTCCCTTTTCTTGCTGGGGTTGGGGTAAGGGTCCTGCAGGTACCACTCCCTCAGGAGGCTGCGAGTCCTCTCCTTGAAGCAGTGCGTCTTCTGCTCGCCATCCCAAATGGTCCTGGGCAGCGGAAACTTCTTCCTCACCCTATATTTATCAACCGGCCCCAGCGGGCGACCCCTTAGCTTCTCGGCCTCCTGGTAGTGCGCTTCGAGCCACATGGCCTGCAACTTGCCGTGGGACTCCTTGGTGAATTTGTGGTTCTCCAGGATGTGGTAGAGGTCTCGGAAGTTGCCCGTGTGGAAGGCCACCACCGCTCGGGCTCGGAGGATGGACTCATGCTTGTTGATGGCCTCGCATGCCCCCGGCGCCACCGGCAGCGACCAGAGGAACCTCCCCAGCCTCTCTATGTCTCCAGTCTCCTCCAGCGTCTCGCAGACGCTGGCCACTTGCTCCGGGGAGAAGTTGAGTGTGGGCAGCTGAAACATTGACAACTCTTCGTGGGGTGCCCGAGAGCTGCCGCCTCCACCGCCGCCGGCACCGGGGCTGCAGCCCGAGCCGCTGCCGCTGCCGCCGCCGCTGGCGAGAAGGAGGGAGCGGTGGTGCGGATCGGCGGCGAAGTTTGGCAGAAAGAAATGGGTGGGATAAAGCTCTAGCGGGGACCTGAACACCATGGGATGACCGGGGAGAGGGGGAGATAAATCAAGGAGAAAAGAAAGAAAGGGAGGAAGAAGGGAGGAAAGGGCACACGCACCGCGCACGCATCCACACCCGCACACGCACACACAGCCACATAGAGGCACGGGGGCACACACACTCACACGCACACGCGGGCACACGCACACGCGCGCACACACACACCCCACACGCACACACACTCACTCACACACCCGGCCCCGCGCCGCCGCCGAGTCAGGATTCAGTGATTCAACAGCGATCGCCCTAATGACAACAGCCTCATAATATCTCCCCTAAATCCACAGTGAGTGCAGCGCTGAAACATTTTGTTTCGCTTTTCTATTGGTCTTCTGAGTGTCGTTGTGGCGTTGCCATGGCAGCCGCTGCCAATCACTGTCAGCCCTGCCAATCATTACGGAGTACGTAAGGAAGGTTTTTACCACTTCGCCCAAATGCACGGGGGGGGAGGGAAACGGGGCGGTTGGTGGAAAAGCCTGGTTTGTTGTTTGGATTTTTTTTTTCCTCCTTAATCTTTGCAACTCCTAATCTCAGCACTTCCCCTTCTCCCTGTCTCTTCCCCCTCCCTCTCCACACCCCTCCTAAATAAGGGATCAAATAATGCGAAAAGCAGTGTGCACATATTTGTTGAATGGGATGAGCAATTAGAGGGTGGAATATTATTGTGATCTTAACGAGCCTCGTTAAAGCTAAAGGAGATATGGGGGAAAAGTAAATGGGCCAGGCTGGGATACACGTTCGGATAAAGGGCTCCTAACTGAGACAATTTACACATGATTTGCACGTAGTTTCACTTCATTCTGCCTATCTGAGCACTAATAGTGCCGGGGAAGAAAAGAAAGATGAGATCATTAGACCCATCCTCACGCCGGTGACCCTCCCAGAAGCAGGCACATACAGTACAGGCTGGATTTAGCTCTGGTTCACCGAAGAGTCTCTCCTCCCCTCTCCCGCTCCCTTGCCCCTCTCCGCGAAAGGAGGGATCCGCTGCCCGCGGAGTTCTGCGGACGCTCCGCCGGGAGCCGCCCACGGCGCTCAGCCTGTACCCGCTCCGGCCACCCGGCTCCGCGCCCGACCCCGGCGGCGCCCCGCTATCTGCCTCCCCGACCCACTCCTCGCTTCCCCGCCCTCCCGCTCCTTCTCTCCTTTCCCTCTCTTTTCTCTTCCTTCTCTCCACTTCGCTTTTCTTCCATTCTGGTTTTCCTCCTGCCACTCGCCTCACCTCCTCTCGTCCCTTCCTCTCTCCGGAGCCCGGCGACCTTGCGAGGCTGCTCCTCACCCCCCAAACGCGTCGGGGTTTTACACCGCACCTCTCCTTTTCCCCGCAATTTCTGTCTCGAACTTAGAGGGCTCTTGTGTTAGCATGAGGAAAGGGAGGCGAGCAAAAGTGGGTTTGAGCCCAGATTTTTTTTTTTTTTTTAATTGAGAGTAGGGAAAAGCTCCGTCATGGTTTGAGTCCATCCCTCAGTAAGACATAGCTGGGTCGCCAGACCTTGCTACCATGCAACTATATTTATTATTAGGTATGTTGCTTTTAAGAAGATTTAATCAGCATCTTGAGCTGGTAACTCTTTTGTTTGGTTTCTGTAGCTATGGAAGTGTGATTTACAGAGATTTGTACGGGTCATGGACATCTTTCCAGACTTACTGTGTATATTTAGACAGGACTTTGCTTGGTGTTAAAAAGTGTATATTTTGAATAGGTTCACACACAGTAGCAAACAATACCGACATTGTAAAGGCATGTACAACGAGTATTGAAACGCAGCATCCAGACTTCAACTAATCTGCCCTCAATAAAGCTGAAATAATTATCCTAAGCCGCCTTTCTAGAAGAAAAATCATTGAGGAATTCAAAACTTTTTTAAAGATCTTTTCTGCATTCCGATGGAGATCGAGGGGTGAGGCTTGGAGCCCAAACTACTTTCAGACATCAATGGAGGGAAGGAGGGGGGGAAGTGAGATATTACAATTAAAATGTGAAAACATAGCGTGACTTGCCCTATCCGAAGGATAATAATAATACTGCTATGGGTGGTAGAAGTTCTTTAGCTGCGCTCCAAACCGGTTGTGATCCTTTCACAGCGCACTCCTCGTGAAATAATTCCAAGTGGCAGATGAATAGGTCCAGTTGGAAGAACTGCTGGACTGGAAGAAGCTGGCTGTATTACACATTCATCTGATTTCCACTAAACTGTCATCGGTGTGCTACATGGCTTCATAGTCCTAATGGAAATAACTCGCCCTCTTAATTTTTAGTGGTCTTCTTAAGCACTTCTGTTAACAGACTTGGGAAAAACTTCTTTTCACCCTCCCACCTTCCCTAGCTCACATTTCCAGTTCTACAGCTGAGGGAAAGAGACTTCTCAGCCCCACTACAAATCGACTTGGAGGTATTAATTGGACAACAATATGTTTAGCCAAAGATTTTAATACATACACACACACAATCTTTTTCTTTGTAATCCTTTCCTTTTATGTAAAGGATTACAGAGGGGAGAGTGGGGGGAATTCCTGCGGGAGTTTCTTAATATTTGATTCCATTTTTCTTCAAGCTGCAAATTAAACTCCCTTAAAATGTGTTTCCAGAATAACACCCAAATCGCTTCTGTTTTGCTTTTTTAATCTCACGTACTATCATACAGTGGTCAGTCGCCTATAGGTTGCGACCCCTCTATTAGGATTCCTGATAAATCTCTCAAAGCTTCTATTCTTTCTTTCTTTCTTTCTTTCTTTCTNCTTTCTTTTCTTTCTTTTCTTTCTTTTCTTTCTTTTCTTTCTTTTCTTTCTTTTCTTTCTTTTCTTTCTTTTCTTTCTTTTCTTTCTTTTCTTTCTTTTCTTTCTTTTCTTTCTTTTCTTTCTTTTCTTTCTTTTCTTTCTTTTCTTTCTTTTCTTTCTTTTCTTTCTTTTCTTTCTTTTCTTTCTTTTCTTTCTTTTCTTTCTTTTCTTTCTTTTCTTTCTTTTCTTTCTTTTCCTTTCCCCAGCAGACACATGAAACGTGTAACAACTGGATTTATAGTGAATATGTTTCTTCCAAAATATTGAAATACCCTACAGAAGGATAAGTCTACTCCCTGTGCCTTTATGTTTCAAACCAACCCAACCCACAACCCTGCCTAATATAGCTATTATCAAGGTCTTCCTGAAGCCCAGTCTCCTCTCTGTGCTGTAAATGTCCAAGCGTGCGCTCTGCTAACCAGAAGCTCTCGCAAGGACGCAGCCAGCATCCTAAAATATTTCCACCAGGTCCCGGGGCTCGAAGACGCGGGTCATCGAGGAGCGGTGGTCGTTAGCCAGATCTCGGGGAGCGGATCCTGCGCTTGCCCAGCCCGGCCGGGGATTCAGCGCTCCCCTAAGCCTGTTAGGGACACACTCTCATGTCCTGAAATGTGCAAGCAGATAATTGTTGGCGCTCCAGCTTTGTGTGAGGAGGCCAGGGTGTAAATGGCTTTTAATGACTGCAGCTGCTGGCTGCAAACTGTCAATGGCATCGGCTAATGCCGAGCCCAGACCCGCCGGGCCGCCGCCTCCGGCCCTCGCAGGCGCGGATCGGAGCGGGGCAGCGCGGAGCGGCGCGCGCAGCNTGGGGAAATCCTTTCCGGATCCTGTAAGTTTGTTACGGGCGGGCGGATGTCCCGCGGGGGAGCGCCCAAGGGGTGCGCGGTCTCAGCTCCCTCCCCCCCGCCGCCCTGGCCATTCTCCACCCCTGCGCTGGGGCCCTGGGGTCCGGGGCCGCGTAAGGCGGGGTCCCTGTGCCCTGGCGATAGCCGTCTTCTCCAGGCCGGGGAACCTGCCGTCCGTTTCCAGTCAATCTTACTTGGTCCCACATGATTCATTGTTTCAGCTGCGAGAATGACATGTGGCTCTGCAGGGCAGGGGAGCAACAACCCTCCTCCCAACTCCTCAAACCTCCCCCTGAACAAACCCAGGCAAACCAGTGCTCTCTTCTGGAGGGAGCCCTAGGAAGTTGTGTGCGTGTATGTCGGGCTGCCAACCTGGAGGACTTTTCTGGGGAGAGGAAGGGAGGCAGAGAGAGAAGCTCTTTTATTTCACTGCTTGTTTTGATGGTTTCTCCCAGGAGGCTGCGATTTTCTGCTGCCTAGTTAGTGCCCCTTAATCCTGACTCGAGAGTGACTCAGTCGGCGCTTGCAAGCGCTGATTATTTTTTTTATCGGGGGACGCAGGGGTTCAGACGGGGCTGGGGCGTAGCGGTCGAGGCGCCGGAGAGAGGAAAATGCAGCACTGCAGCCGCGGCAAGGGGGAAGGCGAGGGAGGGAGAAAGGGAGAGGCCGGGGCAGGTAAAGAAGAACTCCTCGTGTTGGTCTTGTTAGGCTTTTTGTTATTATTACTACAATAACGATTTAATTGAATTTTTGTCAGTCTTCAAGGGCAAGCGCTGACAAATTTGCGTTGATGTTGTCTTTACAAATCTTCCTTCCTTCCCTCTTTCTTCCTCTCTCTCTCTTTAGTCACGATTTTCTGGGATAAATAAATGCGCATTTGGTGAGTGTGTAGGATGTGGCCCATCCGGCTCCCGTGACAGAGCCCTGTGGATGCGATGCGTGCTGTACCGGTCGTGATAAGGAACAAGTGGGCAAGTGATATTTTTTAGCGATTTGGATTGGCTTAAGAAGCCGAGCGGGTATTTCATTAGTGGTCCAAAATAGTGTTCCAGGGTTCAAGTTAAACTTTTGAGGACATCTCTCCTGCTTTATTTTGCATAAACACAGAGACTGGAGGAGGAAAACGTGAGATATTATTATTATTATTATTATTATTATTATTATTATTATTATTATTATTATTATTATTATTATTATTATTATTATTATTATTATAAAAGGGAGAATTAAAAAGGAATGCAGTTCGCATCTGCGGCGAGATGCCAGCTTGGGAAGCAGCAAACTTTCCGGAGGAGGTGAGGGAGCGGCAGCTGCCTCCCAGCTAGGGTGAACTGCTTCTCCCCATCCCTCTGGCAGCTCTCATCAGTCGAAAGTTACCTGCTCCGCAGCAGCAGCAGCAGCCGTACAGTCATTTGCTCCTGAATTAAACACAACTCTTAATGATGTAGCATTATCAACAAGGGACACTTGATTGACTGATCTAGGTATGATATATGTGCTGGGCGTCTAAATTAAATATTAAGTGAAATACTTAGCTCTAATTAGAAATCGCAACCTAGCAATGAAAACTTGAAGAAACAATTTGCGGAGGGAGGAGGGGACAGCCTTTAAACGCGGCAGCAAGGAAAGTAGCAGTGATGTGTACAGAGTCTGACATATTAGCAACAAGCAGCAACTTTGAAATGATTGACATATCATTAAAGCCATAAGGCTGATTTTAATAATTCTTCTTCAAGGAAAAAAAAAAAAAAAGGATAGAAAGTGAGAAAAAAGCGTGGAACCTCTCAGACAAGTTATTTACTAATCCGCGCATTAAACTCGAGAGAAACAATATTAAATCGGGGCAGAAAGAAGGAAGGCGGGGGGAAATCTGTTGACGAATTTAACAAATAAACATTCATAAAGCAGCGACCATCCAGCTCGAGGCTTCTTCGTGAGACAGAGATGTCAGAGCTAGATGCCTTCTCCCCCGAGTGTGCCTTCCCAAGGTAAACAAGCACACAGTTACTTCAACTTTCTACTTTAGTACAAAGTTCCTGGTGCGACGGAAAATTTGAATATTTTATCAGTCTCTTGTAGTGACCCTCATTAGGTGGGCATCCTGCTAAGGCCTTGGCGTTACAAGAAAGCTGCCCAATCAGAGCATTTGCACGCCTTGTTAGCGATGGTTAATGAAGCTTCCCCATGCACTCAAAGAAAGGCCCCCTCGATGTAGATTTACCTTATGTCAACTCGTTACTTCTAATGAATCGCATCAAAATTCTTCCCTGAATGGGGCCGAGGCGCCTGGTCCGGGATCCCCTCCCCGCCCGGCAGAGCCCACCCCTGCCACCGCCGGCACTTTTAGCGGAGAATCTGAGGCCAAGGTGACCAGGCGCAGTCTGGCGGTGGGGAGGGGGAGAAGAGGCCGAGGGAGGGGACGGAGCGGAGCGTGCGGCCGAGAGCGGCGGGGGCGGCTGCGCTGTGCCGGGGGGGCCCAGCCGGCCGGGCTCCCGGCGAGAGCAGCGACTGCGGAGGCTTCGCTGCTGGCAGGTAGACGTTTGCTCTTCGCCTCTAATTTCCAGCTCCCCCCACCCC
>VXBA01011249.1:2790388-2839863 GCA_013399895.1 Serilophus lunatus | reverse complement strand
AGGATTTAACACTCCCCCTCCCCCTATACACACAAAGCCCTCCAAAAAGAAGAAGGGGAGGTGGGAGGGAACGGGGACTCAAACCCAACACTTCACCCTTTGGAAATTTGTGCTCAGTCTAAACAATAGGAAGCCCATAATGCAGATTATAACACTCACTGACTCGAATCCATTATCTGCCCTCCACACTGTCTATATATTGATTTCCATATACTTTCTATTGCTCTCAATGACTGAGCAAAGCTCCAGTTAAGAGCCCGCGACACACAGGAGCGCTGCTTGAACTACATCTCGCCGATGCGAGCCGGAGCCGGTTGTAAACACGAAATGCTCCCACTTTCCCGTTGTAGCTGTGAACAAGCACACGACCACCCCCCTCAACCTCCCCCTCCTCCCCAAAGTAGCAGGCGCCCAGGCAGAGTCGGGGCACTGCCCCGGGGCCCCCTCCCGCTGCGGGGAGCGCGCGGACCCCCCCCAAAGCCGAGTTTAGGTGCGCACGCCCGTGCTCGCGGGAAAAATCCTGGGGCCGGTACCCGGTGCGCCCCTGTCTCGAGAACGTCGGAGCTGCCTGCAAGGACGGGGGTCTGGGTCCCCGCGCCCCTCGGGGCGCAGAGGCGGCAGAGCGGGGCTGGGAAAACCAGGGAGCTCAGCTCCCTGCCCGTGGCCCTCTGCCAGCAGCCCCTCTCCCTAAGACCTGAGCCCTTAACGAGGGATGACGGTCGTTTCTTTAACTCTGATACCCAACAGAGCAGAACTTTTCCAAGGCAGGATCCTCCGGACGGTAAGTTTGATATTTAGATTAAGATCATTTCCTCAGGGGCTCCTGTAGTGTGTTTGAGTGTGAGTGCTTGAGTGTGAGGAAGACGAGGGGAGAGAGTAAGCTCAGCCGAAAGTGGTCAGAGAAGAGAGGGAAGAAAGAGCACGACATGATTTTTTTGGGAAGTGCTCTTGAAGGGAGGTGGAGTAGGAGCGGGAGGCCGGTGCGGCTGAGACCGAGAGCACGGCCGGCTGAGCCGCCCCTGCCTCTTCGCAACCTTCCCCAGCAGGGCATCGCTCCAGACGGAGGGGAAGAAGGTATCGAGAGGGTTAAAGTGCCGGACGAGAAGTAGAAATTTGGAAGCGAATGTGTGTTGGGGGGAGGGGGAGTAAAGCGGTAATTCTGCTGCTATAAAGACCCCAAATAATCCACTCGGAACCTGTATTGATCGGAGAGATCCGGGACAACGTGTTAAATGGTCACATCTCCTCCCCCTCCTCCTCTCCCCTCTCTCCCTTTACTTTAATGAAGATTGTTAATTTGCTTCGAAGCAGTGCGCTGGGTTGATAAGTCCTCCCCAGCTAATATGTTAAAGTTTAAATACCAGCAGGTGCAAATTCACTCTACTTAAGGGTATAAAAATAATGCCGAAATTCAAGAGCACAAGAAGTCAGCCTTTGTATTGTGATTTATAAAAGGGAAATTGGGCTATACATAGCCAGCTATTAAAAAAAAAATCCAACCCCCAAAGCCTTGAAAGTGCTAAATTCTTCTTAATGATGCCGAAGGTGAAGTTGGTTCATATTGGACAAAATGGGAATTATTCTTTGTCATGTAAATCACCCTTCACTTGACCTCAGGTTAGAGGATAATGTTCATTCTTGGTTCACACTAAAACTTATTTAAATTAGAGAGCCGAAGAATCATTTCACCAAATCCGCGTAATAAAGTGGACTTAGGGATCTTCATTCAGAAAAACCCCCCATGGGTTAGGAACGTGTACTTTAAAAAATTGGTATTTGCTGCAAAACTTGAGGATTAGGAGGTTTTTATTTAATAAAGTTATGCTTCTTGGATTTCCTGAAAAATGTGTATATAATTTCACATAACAAGATTAAAAGAAAGGAAAAGATATGAATCAAAGGAGCTATAGATATACAAAAGACCTCCAGGTAACAATTACTGTAACACATATTTTAAAATAGGAAAAGAAATGAAAAGATATTTAACAATTGGGTAAAACAGAAATGAAGGTTTGATAAAGAAGATGCAGCTTGCGGTGCTATTTCATTCGATAAATATACTTTTGGCGTGGAGTGACAGGATATGTTATTTTGACACAAAATGAAAGCGTTACTGCAGATATAGAGACACAGATATACATGAAGACAGCTGTATACACTCATTTATAAATTAGTGGGTGCACGTGGAAGGAAATCTGAGCGTCTCTACTTTCCAAAGCAACGTTGAAAAATATCCCATAGGTGAGGCTCTGAGCTGAGGTAGGTTTAATATTGGCGTGCTGGAGATTATTGGAAATCAAATAAAAATTCGTCACGCACTGACCCATTAGAGGATTTAGTGGTGAGGAGAGAGATTTTCCAGGGCTTTTGTTACTAATGTTTCAATGCTAGGCGCTAACTTTAAGAAAAGTGTCAGTAGAATAACAAATTGAGGGCATGAAAGGCCACGGAGAGAAAGCAAGCAAGGATGCTCTTGACTTCTTAGCAGTTGCTTAGAAAGGATCTCGAGCTTAATATGGGGACTCAATCAGCAGAGAGCACAAAGCTGGGAAGAGGGAAGTTGGGCTCAGCACGTGCACTTTGGTCAAGTCGCTCGAGTGAGCACCGGAGGGGGAGCCGCGGGCGCAGACCTTCCTCGGGCTGCACCCCCCTGCCCCCCACTCCTGACACCGGGCGATGGCGGGCACCGCCTTCCCGCTGCCGTCCCGGGGCTGCCCCCGCGGGGGGCCGAGGGAACACGCACACCAGTGGCTATGCTAAACTGGGGTCCCCCTTTCTCCTCTGCCAGAGGGCAGGGAAAAGCCACTCGCTCGGGACAAGCACGGGGGATCCTCTGGGCTCCCCATCACACTGGCCTCCCAGTGGCAGCCGAGATGGGGGACAAGGTAGAGCGTAACTTGTCCCTTTACTAGAGTGCCAGCAGTAGATTTTGTTAAAAGACTCCGTTATCAAACTCGGTCTTTCCGAGAGAAACAGGAGATTTTAAAGCCCGTCTATAAAGATTTTTAACAGTTTAGCGAATATCAGAGATAAGGGGAATCTGAAAGATGCTCCCAGGACATCAGACCTTAATATGCTCCTTCAGCGGTGGAGTGAACTCCATTCTGTTCCTTGTGCGTATTATACTGCAGACAGGATTCGATATATACTCTATTTAATCTTGCTCTATGACAGAGCTGTTTAAGTGTATACCATGCCTACATTCTTTGTATCAAGACCAAAAGGATGCATTGTTGAAAGAAAACTATTCAAAATCTTTCATCTGATAGAAACGATCCAGCAACTGTGAGGCAGCTACAGCACAATGGTTCTGTCTGCATAATAGGTATCTCATAAAAATACAGCGTGTCATTGCAACAAAAAGTTAAAAGTCTTAAAGGTATCCATCTTATATATTGCACGATGTCAATAATATTCTAACCTCGCCTGCACCCCGCCATTAAATGGCACACGGCACTTTAAAATCGAGGTTATTGTGATTGAAATCCCAGTCTCGAGCAGAGAAAGAGGGGGAGCAAGGTAAGTTAAGCGAGGAGCATTACGGATGTAATGACCTTAGGGTAAATATTCATTAAGAAGAGGAGATTCTTCTTCTAATACCCCGTCTATTTTCTTTGGAATGCAATACCTCATAGGCTAATGTGGTAGCAAGACCCAAGATTTAAAAGGAGATTAATGCCAAGTGTGTTGGGAAAAGTTTGGGACATTTTTTTTTTCCCCCCAGACACTTCTCTCAAGTGGGACGCAAATGCCAAGAATACGTTTGGTTTGGTTTGGTTTGGTTTTTTGTTTGTTTGGGGTTTTTTTTTAATCTTTATAAATTTATTCGGATAGCTAGAGAAGCTAGCTCCTTGTTTAGCCCCCGGTAGGAGAAAGCAGAGACTATTCAAGCAGCGCGTTTAGCAGCCCTGTGTGTCTTTTCCCTTGGTTGGTCCACTTAGACGGCGGAAAGAGAGTCTGCACACCCCCTGGGGAAAGAGTTTGTCTCTTGAACTACAGTTCTCTTTCTGAAGAACAGTAGCCCCGACCTCCAAACCAACCGAGACTAGCGCTTTAAAATAGCTGCAAACAGTTTTCTCGTGTCTCTACACGGCCACACAGAAGATTTGAGCCTTTTAATTTCCAGACACAAGGAATAACTCCCTCGGAGCCCCGGATTGGTTTAGGTTATAGAGGTTTGGGTTGCTTTTGTTTCTTCGGTTGGTTTGTTTTCTGGTTTTCTTTTTCCTAATAAAACAGGAAGGTAAGCTGGTAAGAGTCCCTTGTAGACACAGAAATATAAAGGAGAGGAAAAAGCCCAAGTGGGGCACATTTGGCTGTAAGAAGCCGCCCTATGCTCCCGGCCGCTCTGTCGCCCCCGGTGGGATGGCGATCGGGGGCTCCAGAGCGGCCACCGGCCCGGCCCAGCCCGCGTCCTGGCCCTGCTCGGCAGCCAACCGGGCGCGTCGCCTGGTGTGACCTTCAGGGAGCACATTTCAACTGTTAAACACCGAGAAAAGTGTTTCTCTCGCTCGCAGGCGCCATATTACCGCCGGGGCTGGGGCGGGGGGAGGGCGGTTTCGCAGTTGATCTAGGTTTACGCAGTTCTTAATTCAGACTGGACGAGCTCTCGGAGACTCCGTAAAAAAAATCGCACCAAAAACCATAAGTACTTCGGGATTATTCTTCTCTTCTTCCTGCCCGTCCCGCCTCCTCCTCTCCCCCTTTTCCAGCTCCCCGCAAGGAGATGCGCTTTATAACGTTGATTCCCGCTCTGGGACCCTACGGAGCATCCTCCCCGTCCCTGCCCATTGGGGAAGGGGGTGGACGGGAGCCGATCTCTGGGAGCGCGGTATGTCACGGCGTCCCAACCCAGAGTCCCGACACTCGCTTTGCCAGGGGCTTCAGGAACACCCGGGCAGCGTCCAAGAGCGCCCACCTTCCCCCATTCTGCTGCTTGTCAGGAAGAGGCTGGGAAGACTCTTAAGTCTCTCTCCCTCTGCGCACCCCTCGTTTGTGCTAGGAAGACTACAAGGAGCAAAATAAGAAAATACTAACTCCCTCCCTCATCCCTTCTCTCGTCTCCCCCCGTGCAAAATGATTTCCCGAGCTGTGGGTCTGCACTCTGCTGAGCTCTCCTCTCCCTCAGCTCACACTGAAACCTGCTGACAACGGCGCTGTTTTGTCTTTTTTTTCCCTCCATTTTTTTTAATACGAAAAAAACCCGCCAACCCCACCCTAAACACGACAGCAACTTTTGCAGCTGAGCAGAAGTGGACGAAACAACACAGCGGTCGCGAGAGGGGCACACAGAAGTCAGACAGAGCCTCTCCTCCCCTGGGCCGTAGGGCTGGTGCCATCCTAATTGTTGAAGTCCTATAAGGGTTTCGGAACAAAGGCAGCCTAGCCCAGCACCGCCACGCACGAATCTCCATTGTAATCCTGGGCTTTTCCTTTTCTTTTTTTTTTTTTTTTTTTTTTTTTTTTTTTTTTTCTTTCTTCATTTGCCCGGTTTTCCAGCCTGCGGTTCCTGAAGGTCAGATGGAGAGGTCATAGCTCTGCATCCCCTATAAATAGATTTTGATATTTAGACAGCTATTCCTACTCGATATTAACTTACAGGATAATGGTGAGAGATACCGTATGCACTGAACCTGTTATTCACGAGTGAGCAGCATCTGTCGAATACAATTCTCGTCTTTTTGCCCTGTTTGGCGGTAGCACACATCAATAGGGCGAAGGACGTCTTGAGGCTGGGATGGGAACGGGGAGCAGGGAGGCTCTGTGGGGGCACAGTTGCAAGTACAGTGTTGAAACTGTAAAAGGACTTCAGAGAGCTGAAGTTAAGAACCAGATAGACACAGACAGGCTCTGGAGCGAGTGCAGGACCAATTCAAGAGCGGCTGGCGGAAAGATTCCTAAAATATGATGACTGCTGCTGAAGTGGAAGGGTCTTCCCTCCTCAGAGTCACAGCCAGATTTCCCCTATTTTTGACTTCTAAAATCATGTGTTCAGAAACAGAGACTCGGAGCTCACCACTAACTCATTTGCTGTTTACAGAACATTCAGGGGAATGCAAGATCTTCGGCTATGGCTAACACTTGGAGGGAACACTAACAATTCTCTTTTCCATTTCAAGAGAGGATTCTCTGTATGTTTGTCCCCAAATTTTCCTCTGCCTTCCGCCACCTGTGAGGCAGAAAGGCTTCTACACTCCCAGTGGTCCTGGGTGCCGGCACTTTTCTTGGCGACGCGATTAAAATTAAATTCACTGCTGGGACTCCGGTTTAGAGCACATCCACCCGCAGCCGGGTACCCCCTGGGATGTGCGGAGCGGAGACGGCCAGCGCTCTGGGAGCTGATGGAACGCCCCGTGTGCGACCTCCGCGGGCAGCGGCGGTTCCCGCGCCAGGGCGGGGGGGGACAGCGTGGGTGGGTGTGGGGTGGCCAAGTCCCTACGGGACGGGGAGAAGAGTGGGGCACAAGCTGAAAACACCACTTCTCCCTTGTTTTTTTTTCTGGTTTATGCGTGGGTCCTGCGCCTTGTGCAAAGCAGAATCCCCGTATCATTGGAGAGATTGCAGCTCTAGAAACTAGTTGTAATCAAGATCTTATGTAGCAGAACGGGAAAGTACGCACAAATTTCCACTCACTCACCTGGAAGCAGTGGTGGGAGGTCGTGAAGGGTGCCGACTGTGTGTGAGTTTTGTGGTAAAAAGAGGCAACCTGGAGAAGGGGAGGGAAGAAAGAGGCGCTGAGTGGCTTAATTTAATCAATAAAGTGTCTGAAAGACTTGCCGAGATTTGATTCTCCCCTATGCTCGTTTAATTCTCTTTTTAACGTTCATGTGTAACATCTAAGTAGCTGTGCGTGTGCAAGTGCGTTTCGGGGGTGGTATGCACTTTATTTTAAGAAAAGGGATTATTGCCAAGGAAGAGAATCAAAAGAGTTAGTTTTAAGACGCCGCGACTTCCTAAAGCCTTGCGGTTCTACCACCATTCAGCAGCAGCGAAACAAACTTGCTGTCAGAAGTCTCCCGACGCTCAGGAAAGACTTGCGCGTCTCGTTGCCTGGCCGGGGACCCGCGGGCTTTGTTCCGCGGGGAACGAAGCCACGGGAGCTACGACTGGCGACCCGCTGTCCCCGGCAGGGGGGGCCCCGCCAAGCCGGCGGGGACACTGGGTGGAGGGGCTGGCGGAGCACAGGGCCGGCCAGGCAGGTGTCCTCTTATGGGGCAGCCTGAGACAACGGTGAGCGCTCTTCCCCTGCGGAGAGAAGCGGGAATGCTTGTGCCAAGAGCCCGACGGAAGAGACAGACGCGACTTTTCTGGGTGTTTTCCCGGCCTGCCAAAGAGTGACGGTGTCACCTCTTTCACCCCTCGATCTCTTCCGCCCGTCGCTTCTCTCGGGGAGCTCCGGAGGGCGCCAGGAGGAGCCCGGTGCTGCATAACCCGGGAGCTCCGAGGGCGCAGGGAGGGGCCCTGAGCTGCACAGCCCTAGGCACACAGGGACGGTCCGCGAGGCCGGCGTAGCCCCCCCTGGAGCGCCAGCCCGAGGGCTTCGGGGAGAAGATGGCGTGCTCTCCCCATCTTTGACCCGATGAGCTGCTCGGAGCGAGAGCTCTTACGGCAGTTGTTCTCGTAAGTGAAATCCGAGTTTTAGTGAGGTGCAATCCCCATACATTTTTAACCATAGTGATTACTAAATTAATAGCAGGCCCTAAGACAGATGTCAAAACGTCTTGAAAATGTTTATCTGTGAATAATTGAGAAGGTGGTAAGACGCATTATCTGATTGTGTAATGAAATATGTATGAGGAACAGCTGTTTGCAATAGCCACCTCCCGATGTTTCATTAGCCTAGAGCCTCCTCTTTAAAGAAGCGCTTTCCTGAAGTTGCCCATTCATCGTCGGCCGCTTCCACCGTCGCTGGTGGCCGAGCCGTGCCCGCCGGAGCCACAGCGGGGAAGGGGTAACACGATGCTGTCCCCAGGCCTGTCCACGGGCTCTCCCCATGGTATTTCTCACTGGTGGTTTGCTCCAAGAGCGGAAGGGAAGAGGGTCCGAAGGTGTCTTGCTGAGCAATCTTAACCTGAAGAGTTTGCCCTGAGAGGAAGGATCCTAGATGCTCGTCTAGGAAGCACAGCAAACAGCTATTTATTAGGATTTCATGCCGAGCTACAGCCTTCTCAACTGCTTAGCGTTGACATAAACTTCCAGACGTCGAGCATATGCTGTTAAACAGCATTGTTTATGTGTGGTACCAGATGTTGCTTTGCATCGTATTGTCTGGAGACAATGTTTAGTTAGGTTAAAATATCTTTACTTAAACTGCTCAGTTGGCCATTGTGTGAGCATTAGTGAAGTGTCATGGAGAGGTAATGGGAAGTCCGGGGAGGTTAGCTCTCCGAGCGTGGCCAGGAGGTCTCTGGTTCATGGTGGGGTTACAGCCACCACTGTCATCTTTTGTTTTCCCTCCTCAGAGGACCCTTGTCCTTCCTCTAAAAGGATGTGGCCCGCTCTCTTTCCCTTCGGAGTTTTCTCCACCGTTTCACGAAACGGCCCAATGTTTGTTTTTCTAGTTCCCCTAAACCGCCCGACAGAGGAAAGGAAAGCACGTTTCTGCGTCACCGCCACCCCAGCCCGGGCCGGTGCAGGCGGAGCGGGGCGGCCCCACGCCCCTGCCCGGGGATGCTGGCGCCGGGGGGAGATCGGTCCCGGCCGCAGAGTTCACGCTGCAGCCAGGGGGGCGGCTGTGTCCCCTCGAAATGCCCGGCCAAGCCTCCCCGCAGGCGGGCCGCCCCCCGGCAGGGTACATCGTTTGGTTTTAGCCCCCTCCCGCCGCCCGGGGGTGGGGGGAAGCGGCCCGCCTGGAGCCTTTTCTTGCCTTTAACCCTGCAGCCTGCGCCTACTGCGGCAGCTGACCTGTGTCAAGACTTTTGCTCCGGGAGAGAGGGGTAAAAAGCTATAGACTTTAATCGGATTTCTTCCGAAACACTTCTGGTATGTTGTTGTTATGCATCTATATGGAGATCATTATTTATAAATGAGCGAGAACGATCAGTCGCAAAGACTTTAAGAGCCCGGATTTGTGTCATTAAGTTGAGGGCGGGGTAGAGTGACTTAGCGGGGGACGGAGATGCTGGCCGGGAGATGCCGACCTCACCTGTCGCCCCGCTTTCCCTTTAGCTGTCAGCTTGTCAGCCCAGGCGAGATGCCTCCTTTGGAGGCGTTGGAGGCCTGGCCCCGTGCCCCGTGCCCAGGGCAGCGCAGCGGAGCCGGGCCGATCTCCGCTGCCCCGCTCCGAAGTGCCCGGCCCCGGGCAGCTCGGGGCTCTGGGTCGTGCGGCCGCCAGCTCCGTGTTCTCTCTCTGCAGTCCTGCTTAACACAATGGAGCCGTATTTTCTCGTAAACCAGGTACTCCGCTAAGACTGGAGACGACGTAAGAACATTTCCAGCAGCAGCAGCAGCAGCAGCAGCAGCAGGTTTTACAGGTCCCTATACCCCCCTACCTCCCCTCCTCCCCGACATTTGTGAAGCCACTTCAGGATACAGTTAACATCTCTCTACATTCTCGAATTAAACAAAAAGCCACCTTGTGTATTTCCGCATCGAAAACAGAGGTTTTGCAACGCGGTGTATCGTACAATGTAAAGTGTTTGTGTTATTTTCGAAATTTCTGCCTGTGCATAATCCTTTATGCCTTTTATTATAATCCTACACATTACAGTTCATCTGTAAAGATACTGGACCTGTTGCACACAGTGATGGTAATTAGTAACCTTGGTAACAGTTTTAAATCAAGATTATAACAATGATGTCAACTGTTTTTATTCACCATACTGTAAAGGGGGTCTCAATATTATTGTGCCTGTGGAGGACAGAGTTTAAGAAACAGTTACGTGGTTCCACTTATTATGATAAGAGTTATCACTTTTTACCTTGTCCTTAAATAAACATGATCATGATTCTAAATAGTATAAAGATTTTCAAACTGCTGAGGACTCTATAAACTTTAATTTTCTGAATGAGGTGGATATTATTATGAATTACAATTGACAGGATGCAAGTACCCTCACAAAGAGCATTTTAGTTTTCCAGAGAAATACCTCAGAATAAGGACTGCTTACAAACCCTAATGAGTGATGCTAACATGGACTATACCATTAGCCTTCTGCATAAGCTCTCCCCTCTATTAAATCTTAACAGAAAATGCTCACAAGCTGAAAGCAAAATTAATTACTTTTATTTACCTATTGCTTTTAAAGAATTCAAGTATTTTTAGTTACACTTATCAAACACCATCCACTTTGAGTATTACCTGCCATACAGTTTTTCTGTATTAACTACACCACCATTAGCTATTAAAATACACATATACACACATATATAGTATCTTTGTAAAGATACATTTCAGTTCTCGTTAACCAAAAATATTGTGGGAGATTTCTGAAGCATGTTTTTCATGCACACTTATCAATAATCACAGTTGTCAAGAATTAGATATGCACACATTGTAAATGAAAAGAAAATATTAGATGAAAAATGAAATATATAGTAGAATTGAGTATAACTATTTTTTCTCCTTAAAATAAAAAAATTTAGAGAGTGAAAAACTGAGCTATTAAGCTTACTTAAAAGATGGCTTTGTTGGTTTAATTATACTGTAGTTATTTTATAAATATGTTTCAAAGGAAGCTTGCCATATTGAATGTCAATGAAGCCTGTAAAGAAAAGACTTACAAAAGCTAATGCATACCAAATACCAAATTTTAGTCATTAGCATTCCTATTTATTACAAACTAAAGGAGCCTATTAACAGAGAAGGATTTCTGTTTAGCTAGCATTACAATGTTTAGCCATTAAAATAAAAAAGAACCAAAAATTACAATCTTCTCCCCACCCCTTTAGAACTGTACATTCTTTATACTCCAAAAGACAAATCTATCAAAAAACTCTGATAACAGAAACTATGATTCTTCATTATTACCATCTGCACCAAAGCAAAATCCGTACTGCTTTATTCAGTAAAAATTTTACTTCTTCTAAAAGACAAGATCTGCCTGATTAAGCACTTCAGATATTTTGCACATACCTTCACAGCTGCATTGGATGCACTTTGGGGTTATGGGGAAGCGTAGGCTGACTTTGGACTGAAGCAGGCCTACAGGGCCTGATCCAGGGTCAATAGGCACTTCTCTATTGCATTCGGCAGTTTGGATCAAGTCTGGGGTGTGGGTAGCAGCTTTCATGCTTAGGATAGAGGAAGGAAGGACTAAACCATTCACAAGTTAGGCAGGCTGCTAACCAGAAGCTTCTTTTCAGTGCTTGTCACAAAATCAGCATATTTATTCATGTGCTGCATATTTGTTCAAGAGTTTCTTTAAAACCTCTTTACCAAGCATTTCTGCTTTTCCTATGCCCTTTAAGAAATTGTATTTTTGTCAGTTTTGAAGAGGAACATGTGTAAATATACTACATCTCAGAATTCCTGAAAAAAAGGTTAAGTATATTATTATATAACATAGTAAATTTCACATGTACATGGCAAATAAGCTTTCTTGTGTTTTTCACCAAACTGTATGCTTTTATGTAAAAAAAGAAGCTGTTGGAAACACCAATATTCATGATGAGGTAACAAACCGATAGATCTTTTCCCCTTTATTATATCTGACACGGTCTTTACCTTCTCAGCTTGTGAGCAACACTCCTAGAGACTCTGTTGTGTCTATTCAAATTGACAGAGAAATTCAAAGCAAGACCAAAGAAGTAGCACAACATCTACAGAGCTTCTGGATGACAGATGCTGTCAAATGCATGTTTTGCGCCAAAGATTACTTCAGTTTTCAAAGAATCGGGGGGAGTGGGGTGAGGAGTGGTTCATGAAAGTTCAACCCATCTGTTTAATCTTTGTTTTCCGATTTTCATTGTTCATTTCTAAAACAGGCTTTACATTAAATTTAATAAAGGGTTTGGTTTGACTAATGAAGACCATTTTTGATTTTGATTTTTCAAGAATAGAGTGAAGACTTGTACAAAGAAAATTCATTATATAAACATCTTGCCCAAGAAATGAAGGTTTGCCCTTACTCTATCTACATGATCTGTAAGTACAAGAACTCCCAGACTTTAACATGCCATAGTAGGGCTGTTTTTTATACCTTTTACATGAACATATGGTGAGAAGTTTGACTGAAATAGTTCCACAATCAGTGTATCTCATCATGTATGAAATCCTTTGAATAAAGGAATTCCTGTATGATCCCATTTATGTGATCCATGTTGCTGCTTTTCACTAATGAAAACAAAACTAATCCAAAATTTGCATGAGTGTGATGTCTGGGGATAACAGTCTCATGAAATAAAAATGATGCAGGCTATCTCTGATTTTGCTAAGATAAAATAGAATTTGGGAGGAAGAATCTCATGGAAAATTAAGTATAAAAGAAGGCAGAATTTCTGAAATTTTAAGAACTACTTTTCCTTGGAGAAAGTCAAAGATCTTCAGTTTATTATCAATGAAGAGTACTGGCTCAAAAAGATGCAGACAGCCCAGATTAAAATAAGCCTGAAGGAATCTTGATATTGTTTCTCAAGTGTTGTACCTTTCACAAGGAGAGCTTTTTCCAGGTCAGCCTGTCTATAATCCAAAATGAAGCTGAACTATAAATCTACAAATCAGATGCTGCTAGAAAGATAGGAGGTGTCATGCAGGTCTTTCACTTAAACTTAGATGGCATGCTAGATAGATACCGTTAGAAGTTTTTCAGTAGAAAGGCTTTCATTTACAACATTTCTGCCTGCCAAACCCAAACTCTAAATCCTGTTGCCAGAGTGGCATATGTATTTAAAGGAGAAATGGTAATCATGTGATAGTTCTGAAAATGAAGTTCAGAAAACAAGAAAGAGCAGCCCTATGGAAGCAAAGGCAGCGTGATGAATCATTTCTTTGTTCATACTGTCCCTTTAATGCAAAGCAGAATATAAATGTTTGAACAAAAATGCTTAAATTATTGCATTCCCAGCAATGCTTTCTCTTTCTCATTTTAAACCATCCATACATAGTCCTTTGTAGCCATATACGAAGTATGTGACAGAACAATTTGGAAAAGATTCATCTATCAAGTTTAACAACTTTCTGGTGTAACTTCAGAGAGAGGTTTATTGCTTATTCATGTGGAAGTGAGTACACCCAACTTGTTTTGCCTGGTTTTGCTACTTTTGCTGGTTTGCAAGGCTGTTCTGGTAGCTGCAAATGGCTTCTCAAGTGACATTTGCTGACATTCAGTGGTATATATTTATCAGTATTCTTCACCTCACTTCTATACATGTAATCTATTTTATTTTGTTCTTCATAGCAACCTCCTTTCCACTGTCCATGCCCTGAAAATGATAAATGGCATAGTGGCATATTTCCCTAGCTGCACTAAAATGTCACTGTGAAAAATCTTTAATGGACTAAATGTAGCTTTTCAGGTTATAACTTGTCAAGTTACGGAGAAATTCTAGAGTTTCTCCCTAATCCACCATTCTTTGGAACCATACCACTGCAGGCAGAGACTAATTATAAGTTACACCAGTCAGAGCAGGACAAAAATAAATGAAGTAGAAACTGTTTGATCAAGGCTCATTTTATATTTGCTTTCTGTACTTGTGCTTTTTTGCCTTGTGTCCTCTGTTCGAGCTAATGCTGAAAGTGCCTACTGCTTATGCTAATATGTATGTATCCTGAGATCTATGTTATTTTAAAGATTTTGCTTATCACTGTAGCATTGAATATATTTATGCTACTCCTACATCTGGGAGTGCCAAGAGAAACCTTTCATTCTGGCCAAAGCAATATTACACATTAAGAAAGAGTCTCTGATGATACCTGCGATTAAAGTGAACACTGACTGGAAACGGATGGGTGAGAGGTACCAAAACAGGGTAAGAATGGTTGACTTGGACTTTAAAGCAGCCACAGAAATACAATGTATCTGTCCTGGATTCGGGGATGTCAGAGACTGTCTTACTTTCACAGTATCACTGTAACAGCAAGGTTGGAAGAGACCTTAAAGATCATCAAATCCAATCCATAATCTAACAGCCCATCATCTAAATTATGGCACCAAGCACCTCATCCAGCCCACTCTTGAACACCTCCAGGGTCGGTGACTCCACCACCTCCCAGGGCAGCCCATTCCAACAGCGGATCACCCTTTCAGTGAAGAATTTCTTTCAGATTTCTGTTTCTTTTTTAGCAGTTCCTGATCACATTTTTGGACATAATGCTCACGTCCATGATATGTTAGTGTAAGAGAAAACAGCTTTTGAGAACATTCACCCCAAATCTGACTGTGGATAGTACTTTAGAGTCACTTTGCCTTAGCTTTCCCTGACTTTGCAATGAATATTTAGAAGAAACATTTTAGTCCCATGGAACAGGACAGTTTCAAAAAGAAACTTGCTTCTCTTTTGTATGATCCTAAAGCATCATCCCCAGATTTCCTTTCATTGATGATCTAGAAAGTGCAAAAAGAATGAAATGCTACAACCAACAAGAACATGTGTTTTCCAGTAGATGGTGAATGGTGCATTTGATCTGACAGACTACATTTTTTGACGTTGAGCGATGACAGCACCACTTAGCTCGTGACATGAAGTAGGAAGCAGCTAAATTATTTTTATGTGAATTTTTTTCTGCTACTTGCATTTAAGTGGTATTTTCTTTATCAGTGAGGACAAGAGGTTCTAAATCTTGAAGTGCCGTGCAGCATGAAAATATTTACTTGGCTTCCTATCAAGTGTAAGGGTACAAGTGCTTTAGGGTAGAATCTACTTTTCTCCCATTCTCTATACCAACTTCCACCTTATACAAACATGCTATTACAAGGTCCAAGTACTCTTGTAACTGTACCAGTTCCACAGGGCCCACATTTCACTCCTCGGATTTAAATGTTCATTTACTCCATGATGACTTCCTGCAAGGATGCAACTTTAAATCCCTATGCCTACAAAATATGCCCAGTGGGGAAAACTCTCTTTTCTGACTAACTTTGAAGTCATGTCAATCTTAGGAAGTGTCATGAGCTCATCAGATTTCCCAATTAACATTTTCAATGTTCTTTACTGTGTAGGCATAGATCCCCCAGTATTTTCTTTAGAGCAGAGTTCAGATCTCACTTTATTTCTGAGGCAAAGTTTAAGGGAAAAGAAACCTCTTTTTATGGAATAACTTATACCAATAGCTGGAGGAAGATTTTTGTATATTAAAGAGGACTTGTGTCTGCAAGCTTTTCTCCCCCTAATTAAAACAGTTGGTTTAAGAAATAATAAGAAGAAATAATACAGAAAAAATGTAGGTTTCATACAGAAATAATACAGATTTAAGAAACAATGCAACCTCTTCCAACATTTTTTTTCTTATCCTTAGACCACACTGCTACAACAGCCGTAGTAATATTATCATCCTTTGTTTGTCCTGTAGGTGTGAGCAAAATAAACGTACAGTTTTTTTCAAATTAAGCCTTATCATGTCTTTAAGGACTTTGCAATGTGATTTATATTAAGGTGACATTCCCCTGGAAATCTGTGGAGGCTTTGTGCTTGGATCCAGAAATCCTTAAATATATAGGCTTTACCCTAATGTTGCTCCTAGAGGACAAACTAACCCGTTTTTTTTCAGTTCACTCTGCAACCCTCAGAAGTTTACTCTGAGTGCAGTTTACTGCATGTACTACCTGTTGTAGTGAAGTCCAGAAGAGTATTTTCTGCTACCACTACCCTTGAGCATCTGAGGAGTTCTAAAGAGCCTTGGGGTCCTCTGCTGCTTCAAAGACACTTCCTCTCCACTCAGTGGACTGTAATTTTAGTCACTGACTGGGGTCAGAACATGGCTCTGAAACTCTAGTTTGCAGTGTTCTGAAGGATGGTGCTGCACTATCCTTCAGAAATGCAGTTGTCTGTTCCATAGGCATGAGGCCAGATCAAACTGCTCTTTGCACTTCTTCAGAGACATTCACCAAAAGCTCTCTGGGTCTGAGGAAGGAAGCCAGCATTGAGTCTTTGTGAGGAACTTGTCAGTCTGGCACTTATTTTTCAGCATGGCATTGCAAGGGATCTGGCTTACCACATCCATTTATTTGGTTTGACTGTTTATGGCCTTTCAAATGCTTTCAAATGTTTTTTGAGTGTCCAAATACCCTATGAGGGATAGTGTGGCTTTATGAAAAGACAAGGGGAAAATGGAAATGAGGCAGCTTCCCTAAGAGCTTATTCATAAGATACAGTGCTGGTTGTGACTTGTTTCCCATGAAGGACAAAATTTATCCTAGTGTTTGACATATATGAAAATACCATCCCTGCTCTTTATCAGCATCAAAAGGGAAGGTGTGCTCAAAGATCTCAAGTTGCATGCAGAGACTATCAACTGTTTCAGATTATGCACAGATAACATCACTGAGACCAAACTGCATATTGTGTTATTGTCCTTTTTATTCTTATGTGTATGTACAGTAGATCACTTGCAAAACAAAATACTGAAATAAAATCTGTGCACATTTCCTAATGAAGCGGTCTATCTGATAATAAAATTCAAGTATTTCTTTCTAGAACATATTTTAGAAAGGATCAAAGTTATAGTAGGAAAAGAAATATTCTGACTGGCCTTTTCAAAAGCACTTGCCTGCTGCCCAATTTTACTCCATTTCAGTAGAAACAGAGCTAAGGCATAACAGCAGTCCAGAGTAATTTTGTATGTATAAGCATGGACAGATTTTCTGATGAACATTCAAGGGTGTTGCAGACCCTTTCTATATGCTTGCTAGATTACAGGCTAAATTGTGTCCACGTCTCTCCTCTGCTCCTTAATACACATTATAGGTGCAATCATCTCTGTGTAAATCCCTTTGTGGATCTGGGTCTGAGTGTTTTTGAAAATCCCACCCACATGTGACACCCGTAGGTCAAATGAAAAATTGCATAAGCTATTAACTAAAGCTATAGCTTATAAAAAGTTACCCACAAGAAAGGTACACAGGTTAGTGCTGCTCCAGGGCATCCTTAAGTCACACTTCAGCAAGTTATAAAGTTATCTTTGGAGAGCAATCATACCAAGTTGTCAGCCCTGTAAGGATAGATTTATGTGTCTCTGACATGTCAGTTGTCGTCTTTGCCACTTCATTGCGGCTATGATATTTCAGCAGGAGGTAACCACGGCTATTCCCCTGCCTAAAAATCCACAGAACTTTCCTCTGTAAACATTTATTACCCTGGGTATTTCCCCATCACAGAGCTGCATCTCCAAATTCAGCTACATGTTTGCTTAACTCTCACTCACAGGTCAATGCTTGTTTATCTCAAATTTTTGTCTTTTTAATCTGAATGTATGTAGCAGAAGGTTCAAAGGCCAACTTTTTTACCCACAAAAGACTTCATAGTTTGTTGGGGGTTTTTATCTGTATAATTTAGAAGAAGACAATTTTTTTGTTTGTTTCTGAGGAAATAATACAGGTCATCATCCTGCACTGGAAGAGTTACAGTTTTCATTGAGAAGGAGCCTAACCTAGTGGTTTTGTTAGTAATCTGTGCTGTATGTGCAATATTTTTATTGAGCTTTTTTGAGAATTTTACTTGTTTCTCCATACATTCTCCCGGAATATTGTTCTGCAAGTTGGAAAAATGGTTGGTTCTGGCTGAGTCTAAAGTGAACAATTAGAGAATGGAAGCTCACAGAGTGACCTTAAGTCTGAGGCCTTATTTTCCCTCAAAAATGAGCACAGTGACAACACCAATGTCAGGTGTCCTGATTGCAGTTACACCGGAGCCTGAACCCTCACCCCAGGTTCACAGCCATGCCCACAGAATTGGCATTTTGTAAACAGAAGCTAGGGAGGAAATACTGTGGGATCCAGTAAAAATCTGTAGCCTAAGTGATATGATACTCCTGATATGCTTAACTGTTGTACAAGACCCCTGGGGACATGTTTACAGAGTTGTCATTTCAGCAAATGACATTTTGCATATTCTTTGGAGATAGTGCAATCATACTCAACCTCAAAGTGACCATGTGAATTGAATATGATTCAGTTGCTCTCTGAACTACAAACACAGGGTATTTGAGGCTGGCAGACAGTAAGAGGTGCTGAACTGGGGCTAGAAAAGGGAGAAAAGGCATCTTCCCTTCAGTACTGCCATTTTGGTGTTGCTGCACATTGCTTTTCTACACAGGTGACAACTTACGCTGATATATAGCGGACATCTACTTCATAAAAAAAGAACTTATTTTTGTAAAAATAAACTCTTTCTCACGTGTTGTTCCCTTCAGTGTGTTTTACCTGAATTAATACCCAGAAGCTAAGACATTTTCTAAAAGCTGTAATGGCATCACTTTTGGAAGTTCTTGTTCATTTCCTTGCTCTCATTTTGTTGCATTGAAACTTAGTAAAGCCCCATACCACTCTTCCCCTAATTCTGTGCTTTAATTTCCTATTGTCTTCACTGCAATTCTTTATTATTCCCTTTGGTTTACTGATCTGATTATTCCCTTTGCCCACTCTTGTTTACTGCAGTCTCCTTCCTCATGCTGAGGACAACTTGTTTTTACTAATTAACAAAAGACCTTCCTATTTATCTTTGGAATTATTTTTTAAAATACATTATCTTTCTTTTAATTGTTTTGATCCTCAAATATTTCATCATGATTTATTCTGAAGTTAGTCTCCTTTAGACTGGAAGTATTGTACAAGTTAAAATACTTCTGATCTTACTGTTAATAGCAGGTGAGGTTCAGAGGAGAACGGAGTGAGACCAAGTAAGTATACCCATGAAACTTGCCAGCATTCCATTGATGCTCTATTTCTTTCTGCTAGCAAACACAAGTGCTTTTAGAAGGTTTGTTTTGATACAAACAAACAAACACACACAATAAAAGAGCGTGTGATCTCCCCTAGCATACTCAGGTTCAAATTCCTGACCTGCTGTCTCTCTAACTACAGATGACTGTCTATTCACCCACAGCCTGATAGTTATCCTAGAGCAGGGTGCACTCACAGTTGCTGCTAGAGATGATCTACTTCTATAACAATGCATTCTTCACAGTCATTATCTGAATTTGCTTCCTCACTGTCAGGTGAGCATCCCCACAACTGCACTACAGATCTGCATTGAAACCGAGCTGCGTTTTCTAATGAAAATTTGTTTCATTGAAAAATTCCCAATCAGTTCCAATTTGGAAGACCCAGCTGAGCTCCTGCTGTGAGACACATATCATAAGAGACAGATCTTGCTGTGAAGGGCTGGCAGGTTTAAGAGATGAAGGCTGAGAAGAAAAGCACAATAGAAAGGTGAAATAGTTTCCTCAGAATCATGTGATGGGTCAGAGGCTTCTTAGTGCCAGCCACAGCCCATGCTACCTCTCACATCCTGATCTTACAGATAGTCCCCTGGCAATCTTTTCATTAACTAGATTATTCTTTCTTGTAGATTAATGCTCGGGTGCACAAATTCAGCAGTTTTGATCTTTACTGCTTACAAGGCATCGTGTACATATATGGCACCATCAAAAACTTTGAGGCAAGGATGACACGGTAAAATGTGAAAAAGAGCAATCTTATTGCACCAGAGCAGGCAAGAGAACAAAGTAAATAAAGTATTGTTCAAATAAAGTATGTCACTGCTCTGAACAAGGTAAGAAATATTACTCAAGTTTCACAGTTTGGAAAATCTGGCGTAAGTTGGTGCATCTGTGTCTGTACAGGTTGTTAAGCTGATGTCATAGTTAGAATTGAATTTTTCCTTTCAGATGCTTCCCTAAGCCCGTAAAACCCTTTGAGAATTTTCATTCTGACAGCAATTTATTTTTCATTCAGCCTTATACTGATTAGTAGGAACAGATTAGAGACAACTTGTATTTTATAAATAGAGTAACAGGGTATTTTGTATATTTTTCCTAAGAGCTCTCTGAAACTAAAATTTCTCTTTGTTAAAAGGTGGCCTGTGCCTCCAAGGAAAAAGATGTTTGTGGCAAGGCTGAGGTTAATTATTTTAGTTTACCGTTTTTGTGAGAATATCTTTTTGCTTCTGCAGAAATCTCTGTCTCTCCATTGTTTTATAAAAGCAAATACTTAAATAAGGCTTTACATTTTATTACCCCAAAACACATTTAATTTTGTTTGACTAGATCATGTCAGCATGTTAATAAAATAATTGTTATTCCAAACATGCTTGGTGAAAACTCGAACAGCAAAGTGAAGTTTATAAGTTTAATCAAATACATTCAGTAATTCTAGTGGAAGATGCATAAGTGTTTTCCGTCAATATTTCCTTGACTTTTGAAATTAATATACATTGCCCAAGTTCCCCTTCTTGTGGATTCATTTTCTATTCATATCTAAGCAATTGAATTTGTTTGTATGAATGTTTACAAAGATTGAAAAGGAAAAAAACCCTTACAAGGTCATATTGGCAGCTCTTCTTGCTGGAAATGCTTTTACAGGTATGTGATCAAGGGAAGGAAAAGTCTTGCAGATTTTCAAGCCACAAGGTAGGTCATAAAACGTCATATTTTCCAAAACCATACTGTGTTTTTTCAGGAATGTTTGGATGTACTATAAAAAGGCTGCCATTACTCATTTTTATCTCTTATGCAACACTTAACTTTCCTTCTGCATGAGACCATGACTTAAACTTGTCTAGTTCTTGCAGGGAGTTTCAGAAGGAAAAAAAAAAGAAAATTTTTAAAAATATTAATTTATAAAAAGTCTATCCATAGTGCTATGTGGTTTGAAAACCAGACAGGTAACCAAGGAGAGAACTACCCACAGGGTGGTATTGTGCAGGCAAGGAAAAGCAGCGGGATAGCTTGGTATGAGCAGGAGCAGGAGCTTTGGGGAGCAGTGGAGATTCTGAGGGGCACACTTGAAGAGACAACACAGAGGTGAGATGTAAGATGAAAGGGGCAGTGGAAGAATGATTGTGAGGACACAGGAGCAGAACAGGCAATTGGAAAAGCCTATAAGACCAAGGGATCCTGTAGCAAGACTGTCTGTCTGGATAACATTCTGGGAAGATGCTCAGAGGGAATTTGTAGAATGTGGTTTATAATCTTTCTCTATATTTATCATTAAACTGTGTATATCTTCTTTAAGCAGCTTTTTCCAGTAATGACTACTCAGGGATCTAGCCAGGACAGAGCAATTGCAGATGGACTTTTGGTGGGTAGCGTGGCTGGCAGAGAGCTGGCAGGTAAAGGCAGTGCCCTGAACCCTTCCAGTACCCGGAAGAGTTTCTGTTCTTGGGGAATGTGACTAAGTGTGGACACCAAGAGGAAGAATCGAAAGATTTCTCCAGGAAGAAAAGATGTAAATATTCTTCTTCATTGGCTGACATTTTTAGAACTTTTGCAAAACAGTATGATTTTATTACTATTAACAGTAGAAAATAAAACATGAAGGTGCCCAAGGGTCACAATGTTGTTATATATTTCCTCAGGTTATCTGAGTTGGAAAATCCATTTGAGATAAGACATTCTTTTTAGTGATGTGGCTTCTTTTGGTTTGTTATAGAACTAGAGATATGATGATTTTACTGTTAACAAACAGCAAATTATAATCCAACATTTGCACCATATTTAAAAATACTGTAGAATTGCTGATGGAAGGATATTTTTCTTGCTATGAGACAATGAGCACCAAAAAAAAGGTTATTTAGTATGAAAATTCACTTTCCTAATACACTTATTTTTAAACTCTACAGTGTATTCAGAGTACTTTGTGTAGCATCTCTACTCTGAAAAATACTTGGATAAATATCCATTGCGATAGAGATAGATAGATAGATAGATAGATAGATAGATAGATAGATAGATAGATAGATAGATAGATAGATAGATAGATTTATTTTAGGGGAAAGTGACTGCTGAACAAAGCCTGTTCTTTCAACCAAGCTGCAAAGCAACAGTATAGGACCAGAGATGGAAGTCCTTCTGTTGTAAATCCACATCAATTCAACTAAGACCGAGCATTTGTGACTATTAAATTAACACTACTGTAGCTGAGAGTAGAAATGGCCTTTCTTTTTGAAACCCTTGGTGTCCAAAGTGAAAAAAAAAAAAAGTAGCAGGGTTTAACCTTTAAACTTTTCACTGACCTTTGAACAGTACTTTGGATTATATGTGCCCTTGTTAATCTGAAGCCACTTACAGACATAACTGGCATTCCTTTTTTAAGTATACCTTACGTGCATTATTGAATGGCTTAGAAATTCAGAACTTTGGGTCACATTCATTGTGTCTTTATCACCTTTTTAGGTGATGTTTATCTTTGTAAACAAAATTTTATTGTTAGCAGCAACACAAGCAACGCTTTGCAAGCAAAGTGCATTACATACATGATGGCCAGATATTTTAATCTATTTTGTTTGAGGTGCAAACCCAGGTGTTGATTAAGACAATAAATTTTGCAGAATTCCTGTATTAATGTAGAGCTCTATGAGGGCCAGATATTTTACTACCACTTTCCATCACAGGTGAGTAGAAAATCTTCCACCAATGCCTAATCAGACCATTATTTTTATTTCTTCAGCTTTTCTTTCTTTTACACTATTCATATCACTGCTTTGAATGCACTTTTCCCTCACATACCTTCCCCCTATATATCTTCATTTTGGTCTATTCAGTCCAAACTACAGGTACAAATTACATAAAATGAACAAAGAATTTATCTTGGACAAGTTTTCACTGCTCTCATACTTTAAAGATTTTAATTAAAACTAGGGACATCTACTCCTGAGTGTAAATAGAATAGTCTAAAATTCATTCACACAATTACTGCAAAATGTCTTGCCATTCACATGGAAATTTGTCTTCTAAGTACTTTTGTCTTTAGTGGAAAAATGTCATTGGCAGAGCACAAATTCATCAGAGCATGTATATGTTTAAGAACTAACTGCCGTACCATACTCTATGTCCATCATTTGGATGAAGAATTTTCCTTCTGGAATGTTATAGTAACACAGATATACTCATGAGCTGTCCCTTACATTCAAGCTACTCTTCAAACACAAAAATACTGGGTTTAGAGATAGCCAAAATTTCAAAAAGGTTATTTTGCATTGAAATATGAAATACTGAATATTGCTGACATGAAGTAGCACAAGAGAAGCACTCATGCTGAGTCAGTGGGAGAAACGCCATCACAGATTTAGAAAATTAGATGTATGGGATTTATTTCCCTGGAAAGTTTTACCAGGTTCTGACATTGTAAATACATTGAGTCTCACAGGCTTTTAAGGAAATAGAGTTCATAAGCAGAGAGGAAACACAGAAAGGTCTTGTGATGTAGCTGGTGAAAAGCATCTGCATTTTATGGATATTTATTTGAATATGAAAAGTGGTATAATTTTTTTTATCATCTCCTCATCTCTTGCTGTTGCATTTTGGAGAACGACTAAATCTCTGGAGAGGGATCAGATCTGTAAAAATTGTCAGTTGTTAAGACAAGGTATTCAGTGAATAAATGAATTATTGTGTCCTTTATTGAATATTCCTGTGGCACTTCTTTAGTGCCACAAGAACACAAGCATTTAACAATATTACTTTAAATTCAAAATGCCTTGAAAGGACTGAAATTGAATTTGCAAATGTAATCAAGAATAAAACATGTGCCTTGGTTTACTTGTCACTTCTTGGGATGTTTTGACATACCACATTTAGAAAACACTTTCCTGTGACAGAAATTATTAAAATAGGTTTCAGTTGACTATGACTTCTAACAGAGCCAGTCCAGTTCTGGGTTAACTTGTTCTCTGCATCACAGCAAGCACCAGCTGACATGCTCACTTGTGCATCAGTGTGGAGGCCAACTGCTTAAGGCTAAAGTGCTATTGTGTTACTTGTGTGAGTAATCCTATTAGCAGCAAGAGAACATAGGCATCGATAAATTGTAGAATGGTCAAAAGTGAGAAATATAACTTAATTTCCTTCCATTTTCTAAAGATGATCTGTGCAGCTATTTTAGACAGACCTCTTGTGTGATGATACCAACATCTTCGAAGCCTCCATCTTTTTATCTTTTCTCAGGGGTACCAGAATCACATCATCTTTTCAATGTGTAGTCAGATAGGCACACTTAGAAAAGTACCGAGTACATAAACAAATTCATTTGATAACCTGTCCTTTTCATTTCCAAAATACTGGTACCAAAATAACAACTATAAGGATACAGAAGGAGGTATTTTTCTCTGTACATAGAATGAAAAAGTACTTACTCAAGAAACTCAGTACGTATAAGGAGCACAGTGCATTGTTCTCAAAAAGCCATCATGTCCCTAATGGTTAGTATTACAGTTGAAGTATTAAGTTTAGTATTAAATCTAATTCTATTAAATATATTGTTAAGTTAATAACAGGTTTTCAGTATGAAATTTTAGTATTAAATGTAGTGTTTAAAAAAATATTTTAATCTAAGAAGACAATTCCTACCACAAAGTTATGCTTAAACTTGCTAGTCATGTCTGTGAGACTTACAGATATCCAAGAATTACATAATTTGGTTTACTAACAAAATGCCACACTTAAATTTATCCAGGAGGGCAGGTGAGACTGCCTGACAATAGTAACATTCTCAGAATAGCAGTGTTAGTTGACTGGTCAAATCACTTGCCCATCCATCTAGGCCAGGCATATACCAGAAACAAAAAAAGATTATTACCTTTTGCAATGCACCTGTTCTTAGCACACGATGGGAGGATCCTGAAGATGGTAATGCAGCATCCATCAAAAACATGTTGCTTCATCCTCTGTGACACATCTGCTGTAACAGGAATGGAACAGAGAGAAGGAATTTGATTGTTGTGGTTATGAAATTCAGAACCTGGCTCTGCAGCCTGATGATGATATGGACCTCTGTTGTCATTTTTCAGTGGTTATGTGTTTAGTGTCTTAATAATTATGGATGTGTTAATAGCACACGAAATTGTACCCTATCTGAAAATAAAATGGGTACTGACATGTAAAGTTGTTTTGCTTTCTTCCTCCTTAGTGCTGGATCTCACCATTAATCTGTTATCATTTTATCTTCATCAGATGAAACAGTAAGATGGCCAAAGGCAGATTCTCCTTCTTACAGCATCCTGGGACTGGTAAAAGCTGCATAAGATGACTGATGAGAGGTAAGGTAAGGATAGAAATGGACTGAGACTACCCAAGTACCAGCTGACCATTACCCACCACTCCTGTTCAAACCCTTCTGCTTCCCGTGGACTATTCCCACATTCAATGGAAGACAGAGAGCAACAGCTGGCCCACTCCTTAGGCTATTGGTTAAGACCCAGGACCCATGCATTTGAAAGCTTCATGTGGGAAAAGAAAATAGAGCCTGAAATACTTATACCCTATGGTATCACCATCACCAAGTTTTGTCAGAGAGCAACAACTTTTAGGACTTCTGTGGTGTCCTTAAACTGAGAAGTCTGGTCTTCATATAATGCTTCAGAGGCAGCCCCTTGGGTGAGGCAGACCTATTCCTGTTCTCTGCCTGGATCACAAAGGGAGTTAGGAATAAGGAAGAAAGAGGGAAAGGAAAAGGGTTGCCCTGCCCTGGCAGGCAGGTTGTCTTCTCCAACTTGCAAGTAACCTGGGAATATTAAGGCTGAAAACTGAGGAGCTTTAAGCTGCTTAAAGAGTTTGTGCTCGTACACCTTTATGTCCACTTCTGCATACAAGAACAAAAGATTTGCCGTTCAAAATACAGGTACCAATAAGGCTGAGGTTTGGTAACCACTTCCTGTCTTCTGCTATGCTCCTCTAAAAAAATTAAGATAAAAAAAAGAATAAAAGACAGAGAAAACAAGCAAAACTCCCACAATTTAATTTTGCTATCAGACTTGACTTCATCTACTTAGAGACACTAAAACCTAAGTACATTTCAGTGAAACAACTTCAGGAGATGGTAGTCAGCACATAAAAAGCTACACAAATAAACTTCAAACATGAAAGTACCAGATCTTGAAGCTTGGAATTTAAAACTACAAAGTGCACAGAAATAAAACCCTTATGGAGATGCTAAAATGTCTAATTCATTATTATTTAAAAAAAGATTAAAAAATAATTTCTTAACATTGAAGTGCAATCAAGCACTGAAGAAATTATTTAAACTTTCCATAGGAAAAAAGCACACTCTAGAATGCTGCAAGGGTATTGATGGCTATTAAATATTTACTTTTCTCTCTAGCTCACACTAGAAAGAGTAATTTGTATTTGGCAGAAACTAGCTGCAATTACATTAGTCAATCCAAAAGCCCAACTTGCTCATACAAAATGCAAACAAATTAGTTAAAATGGTCTAATTAGCAGACTGTAAAAATGCAAAGCAAGGCTGGCATAAAAATGTGTGCTAGACAAGTATACTTTTACAAAATAAACAGAAAGGCAAATATGAAATAGTCTAATAAATCCTAACTAAAGAACCATAATATCAACCTAAATATTTAGGGATTTCATACTTTCATGAAAAGTTTCTATGGATTCTTATATATTTTCTTGCAACCTACATTCCATCATGAATACATGATGAATAGCTGAAGTTCTACTGGGATTTCACTTCAGCCCTTTGGAGCCATGTGAGGCCAATTTATGTATACATTTTGTGTGAGAATATACACAAACACAACTCCTAGTCAAGTTAATCAGAGTGTGAGGTAGCTTTGGAGCACAAAAAGAATACAGGATGTGTCCTGTGGAAGGAAGGTCAAGCCATTCCTTGACATGTAGTGTGTTTGTTCTTGTTTCTACAATTAAGATAAATAACTGGAAGCATATGGAAATGTGCAAACAGTTTAGATAAAAGATAATGCACATTTGTTCTTACGAAAAGTATAAACTGTGGGCATTGTCTTCAAGGAGTTGTCTTACTAGTTTAAAAGAATCACTATAATAGCTGTATTATTGTTGTCATTGATATATTAGACCACAAGGGGCTTTAACATCTCTTGCTTCATAACACTGCTGCAATCTCTTAGGCTGTGGGTTTTTAACTGCCTAGTTTCTCCACTATAGAAATAATAGTCCATTATGATTTGTAAGCTGTCATATAAAAGAAGCTATTGTGAGGTGATGATCTGAATTTGTTTCCATATACTTCTCATCTCACCACATGTTCTTCTGTGTTCCTGTCTAGCTGTCTGAAGCCACATTCTTTCTTTTTGCCACCTGACAGATGGCAGAAGATGGGTGGCTTTGGCAAAATTAATTAGAGATGCATTGAAGAAACAATAACCATGAACACCCTCCAGCAAAAATATGATATTATTTAGCACAACGAACCTTTGTTCAAAAGCACTGCAGCAGCAGAAGTATTCTGACTGCCCTGAAGAAGAGGTTACCAAATAGAAAACAACCCTTGACAAAAGGAGAGCAGCATGGCCACAAGGTGTGGTCTTTCTCACCATTACTACTTCTAACACGTAACAGCTGACTCATTCAGTTATTTCGCTGAAATAGTTGATTGTGGCACCTTCACTCCCCTACACTGCACCCAAATTGCCTCACTGTGCCAAATAGGTTCAGACTATTGCTCTTCCTCGCAGAGAGTCTTTATTTGGTAGGAAGAGTATCTCACTCTACAAGATGTCCCTTGCTAGTTTCAGGGCCATTGAACAAGTCAGGTATTTGTGAATGTAAGAGCAGAGTCCAGAAGAGATGGACTGATATTTGACTTAGTGCTTGACAAATGGCATCGAGAATGGTAAATGTAACAAGCTACATCAAAGAAATTATCTTTTGCATGTTCTCGCTCACAGCCACATATTCCCATCTCACAACATTTTCTGTTTACTGAGAATCTTGAATTCCACAGAGCTCCCTGACAGTGACTGGACAATAAAAAAGGATGTTGGATACATAGCGAAAAAATTTATGGCATCAGAAAGGGTGATTAAGAGAATCAAAGGCATGAGGTATGAGGAATGAAATCCCAAGCTATGGGAAGGTTCCATGATGTTAGAAAATTCCACTATGATGTTCAAATTGTGTTGCTCCACGTGTTTAATATGTGATAGGGATAGGATGATTGCTCTGCCCCTGCTACGATCCTGCTAAGATAACTGAGTACTCTGGTTGCCGCCTTTTTACAGGAGCCACGGAACTGAAGAGCAAAATTCAACAAGTTAGTGACCACAATGCTAGGGTGTCCTATGTTTTGCTGTTGTTGCTGCTACAAGTACCTGCAGCAAACCAAGGTGAGTTAATCAACTTATTGCCTGGTGCCCTGCTTTGTCCA
The DNA here is from genome assembly GCA_013399895.1 of Serilophus lunatus. Taxonomy (NCBI): domain Eukaryota; kingdom Metazoa; phylum Chordata; class Aves; order Passeriformes; family Eurylaimidae; genus Serilophus; species Serilophus lunatus. The sequence continues at coordinate 2,811,628 of VXBA01011249.1, read as the reverse complement.
TTCTTCTCTATAGGTGCTGGTAGCTCTGTTATCCCTTAGTGGCCAAACATTAGGTAAGGCAGAAACACCTGAACTCTTGCAGTTTTCCTTCTAGAGCTATTCACTCCTCACAGAGAGGCAGATGATCTGAGAAGAGCATGATTGCACATCAACCCATTTGGGCAGGTCCCCCCACTTTTTCACAGCATCCAAATCATTTGATCAAACTGCCCAAGAGGAGACAGCATATTTCCTACCACCTAACTCTGCTGTAATAGCAGTGCAGTGTCTGTCTGTAAACCACTCTCATCTATGTCAGCCTGCTTTCACTGAAAGCTTGAGTTCAGCTCTGCTTACTCGGGTGGAGAGACTTAGGCTCAGTGTCTTTGGCTCATTCACAGATTACATCTGGTTGCCTCCATTTTTAGTGAAAGAGGGATAGGTAAGGTAAGGAGAGAAATGATGCACATATGTAGACATTGTATCTCTAGTAAGCCAGCATAAAGAGATGTGAATAGTTAGGAAAAGGTTGAGACCATCCAGGAAAGCTGAACAGGAGGATGTTTGATGTGAGAATGGATGGATGAGAAAGTGAACACAAAGAGACAGGAAGAGAAACTGATAGAGACAGAAAATGGAAGCAGAAAAGATTTAAGAATTATATAAAGAAATAATGTGTAAAGAAAGTAAAAAAGCAAATGATAAGGACAACTAATTCTGTATTTCATTGCCTGTAATAGTGTTTGTAGCTGGAACATAACAGTATAAGTGAGGCTTTTTCATTAAACACAGCACGTTCACCATTGGGAAAAAAGTGTGAGGGAACCAAATAAAGAAGAAAGAATATATCATCAGTTTTCTCAAGGAAAAGAGGGTATTGCTGGAGACCCACAGGAATCTGGGCTGAGATCTATTAACATTAAAGATAGAAAAACCAAAGCTTATGTGAAGAATTTTAAAAAACCCCTCCTGATATGCACCTCTTGACAGACGTTGAGGTGCTGGATTGTGTCCAGACAAGGGCATTGAAGCTGTGGAAGGGTCTGGAGCACAAGTATTACGAGGAGCTGCTGAGGGAGCTGGGGTTGTCTAGCCTGGAGAAAAGGAGGCACAAGGGGAAATCTTATCACTCTCTACAACTATGTGAAAGGAGATTGGAGCAAAGTGGAGCTCAGTTCCTTCTCTCAAGTACGAAGTGATATGTCAAGACGAAATGTTGCACCAGGGGAGTTTTAGATTGGAAATCAGGAAAAATTTCTGTGTGGAAAGAGTTGTCAAGCACTGGAACAGACTTGCACAGGGAAATGGTAGAAGCACCATTCCTTGATGATCTTGGAGGTTTTTCCAACCTAAACGATTCCGTGATTCTATTATTCTGTGAGTGTCTGGGTAATAAAATAATAGTCAATAAATTCTGCTTCAATAATGACAATGCATGTAGGGAAAACAAAGACATCTACATGATGATGATGATCACCAAATTAACGATTTCATCTCAGGAAACATATCTTGGAGAGCCTGATAAATGTGTCAGCCCAGTGCTCAGCAGCAGCAAAACCAATTAAGAGCATTAGGGAAACACTAGAGAACAAATCAGAAACTATTCTGCCTGTGGTGTACAGTCACCTCATCTCAAAACCAATATGAATAAACCTAGAAATATACACTGAAAGACAGAGAATGGTCAGCTGCATTGAATAGCTTCTGAATGAGGACTGTTTAAACAGACTAAGACTTCTGTGTAGACAAGAAATGACTAAGGGTGAACATAGGAGGTTGTTTCTTCAGGAGAAAAAGAGAAGGTAAATATGAAATACTACTGACTATTTATCACAATGCAGGAACAAGTTGAATGTATGACATTACTGGTTAATAAACCAAATGAAAGAGAGCATTTTTACCCCAGATTAGGTAGCTGAAGTGTGAGTTGGCTATGTTCATGTCCACAAGATGTTGCAAAGTTTTAAAGATAAGTAAACTCATTAAAGACTCAGTAAATTCCTAGAAGTTAAGCCCCAAACCCCCTGCTGAATGCAAAATCTTGGTGTATAATAGTAGTAAGTGATGAACCACTGTATAGTTACTTTAGTTTTCTGTAGACAGGATATTAGTAAATGTTTTTTTGTTGTTGTTTGATCCAACCTGAATAGCCATTTTGAGAGTAGTACTATGAGATTTAAACTGGAACATAAGTGCTCTTGTCCTTGCAGAGGATACAGAATAGCTTTAAGGGATCTGAGCTAAGTTGAATGCTGCAGGGTAAAAAGCTTGATTAATTTTTTTCTTTAAGAGGAGGCAGCTTCTTTGCCTTTGGTTCTGATGTAGCTCAGGGAACTTGCTGTACCAGCCTAGTCTCACATTGCTTCATGTCCTACTTTCACAAGTCCTCTTCCCTTTGTCGGTTTCATTAACATTCTGCTGCTTAGAAAAAAATTCAGTCTAAAATTACATAAATACATGATGGTTAAACGAGCTCTTGTTCCCTAACTCTAAAACACAAAAATTTTTCCTTCACTACTTTGGATCAAGTAGATCTAGAATTTGTAAAGTGAGCATAATTTATTCCAGACTCATGCTGCAATAATTTATGTTCTTGAGCCTTTGCAGATGTATAGTCACTAGAGAGCTGTCTGCCTACAGGAGTCTTTACACATATTTCATCTAAATCAACACTCCAAATGCAACATCGAAGATGCAGTAAGTTTGTGTGGATTTGTAGCACTCCCTGGAGGACTCTGTGTCTAAAAACCAATAAACATTTCACAGTTCTCAGTAAGTGAAGATTTTCATAATTTTTGATGCATGCAATATTGACTGGGTTTCTCATTTTAATTTCAGTATTATTCCACAGGTAATAAGTAATTGGAGAATAACTTATTGCAAGTGAAAGATAATAACGAAAATTCATATTTCTATACTCAGCTGCTGCTGTTTTTTCATTATAAACAAAGCAGCAAACCAGAATGTTCATTTATAAACAAAATGAATTTTCTATCAGAAAACTATGGCAAGATATTAATATTTTATGATCAAAATAAGCAACAAGAAGGCAAATAAACAGTTATTTTATTTCTGTGTATGTTTTTTGGTTTTGTACATGTAATATGAGTGTCACAGGTCCAGCTGTGAAAAGTTATTTCAACCTAAAATTTGTTGTTACAACACATAAGCCTATGTAGAGATGAAAATTTATAATCATTACTCTGAAATCAGTTGATATAAAGGAATGACTGAATATAGGGTCAAGACCTCAAATTTATTCCTTAATCAGAAAAATGCTGTTTCTGGAATGAAGTGACTGTGAGATGTTTCTGAAAGGCTGGTCAGAATTCAAGACTGCAGGTGCAGAACTGCACACATACTGATGGTGTGTGTAGCCAGTGTTTACAGAGGCCTATGAATAATAAATAAGCTAGATAAATAACCGTAGTTAGGGTTATGCAAACAACAGATCAAACAAATCAAGGCCTCCTGCTCATGCATACTGTCCACATAGATAAAAAAACAGCACTTCTGTTTGTTTGAGTTCTTTTGGATGTTTTTGGTTGGTTGGTTGGTTGGTTTCATTTATATAGGAGACAGCAGACAACAATTTAATCAGCTAAAATTTTTAAAGTTAGAAATTATTTGGAGAAAGGTCACAAAGGGTCTCTAACCCTCTACTGCAGTCTTGATATTCACAGTCAGTAGGGGCAACAGGTTGCATGTGGAATATATACACAGCCACGTAGATTGCATCAGTGCAGTTCTGGAGCTGGCATAAAGCAACAGAATAGTCCAGACACAAGTTCATATGTGACTGATAACATTAAATGTTGAAAGTAAAGGAGATTCAAGAGAAAAAGGTTTATGTTAGTTTATTTTTTTGCTCATGGGCATTTTTATTTTTTATCAAATTAAATACTTAGGTAAAAGCCATTCTTTTAAATTTGACACTGCTATGTGTGATGTATTAAGGAGAAGTATTATGTGCAGTGTTTGTGTGTGTGATTGTCTATGTATCCAGAATTTCATATGAAAAAAGGTAATACAGAGATTACATGTTAAATGCCTGCTTCCATGTATTATTCTGTTCAGCATTACTACTGGTTCTGTGTTAACAGACTAGTTGTGAAATGGTCATTTCAATGTATGGATAAGTGAATTGCAGTTATTTAATAATTCTTTACTTTATTTCCAGGAATTTCTGTAATATAAAACACTTAAAATGGCTATCCCATTTATATCTAAACATGATACTATCCGTTTACATCTTGCAACTCTTTACATCTCCACAAATTTCAGTATATGTGCAGTATGTTTCAAACACAAGTAAGTTAGCATAGAAGCAGTACCTCTATATCCCCTTACTCTACAAACAGCATTTAATACCCTGGCACAGAGAAGACAATTTAGGGAATTCTTGCACACAGTCTGCACTAAGGAAGGCAAATGTTTAATGTGAGATATGATTTTCCATTTTTGTGCTGTAATCTAAAATATTAGGCAATGGCCAATGGAATAATGTGTAGGATTTAATAATATATTTTTCATATCAGCTAATCAGGCACATAAGGAGTATTAAAGCATTTTTTTTATAAATTTACTGTCATTTTTTAACAAGAATGTACTGCTGTGCAAATTGTCACAAGCAAGTTTTCTGCCTGTGTCCAAATGGCACCTCCTTTTAGTTGAACAAAATTCTCTACAGCAGACTGTCCTCCCCATGGCCAGCGACTGGTGTGTCCTGCTTAGGTAAGAAGGTTGGACAGTTTTTATCATGAGAGGATGCACAGTATTCTTTATCTTCTGCTGCATGGCATTGGAAGGGATGAATGATGCTCTTGACACTATGGAAGTTGTGCAGTGGCACAGGATTTCTGAGACCATAGGATCCTGCTGGGGGTAGGTGGGATATTGCCTGCAGACGTCAATATTTTTGGCATGGCAAGTTCCAGTGGAAGAGTGTCACCAGAACAAGAATCACTCCTTTCTTTTCCCCTCTCTTTTCTTCGGTTGCATCTTTTGGTTTAAATTACGGGACTCAGCAATATGCCTGCACAGGGCTCAAAAATCAACAAACATGCAGCACCTCTCCTGTTCAAAGCCTGCACTGGAAATAGGAACAAGCAGTAGGGAGTCTGAGAGAGTCCTGATCAAAACCATGTAGTTACTGTAGGGAAAGTATTGTGTTGAGACCGCCTAGTGCCTTGAATACAATGCCTGAGGAAGTTGTTTGTCTCAGGCTTCCGACCACAACTTCTTTCAGCTTGCCACTGGGGAGAGTTTTCTCCCTGTGCTCCCTCCCTCCTCCTCCTTCTTTTTTTCATTGTTGATATTGTTATGTGCCATGAACTATGGAGCCTGCTAATAAATTCTCATTTATATGAATTTGCGTCAAAATCCTTTCTGCAATACACTGATTCAATCATGCCTAGTCTTGCAGCAACGTAGAAATATTAAACACCACTTTTTGCCAGAAACTGAAAGGAAATAGTAAGATTTTGATCCAGAAGATGACATCCATTGGTATATGGAAACATTTGAACAAAAAATAGTAGGCAGCAAGATGTCACCTGACTGGGACAATGGGTCTGAATCAAGTGCTCAATTTGGACATTGAAGTAAAAAAGTCTCAGCCAAAACCAGGGCCAATGCAGGGTGAGGTTCGAGTGTCCAGAATGTTATTCTCCTGTCAACATTTGTGTCTGGCCTACAAATTTTGTCACTTTTGTTTCCAACAGCTCTGCTGCTATTGCAGAACTTCTCAATACATATAGAATCAGGGTAGCCTTCAGCAATGCAAGTCACAAGTGTGCCCAAGTTGTTTTCTTTACTTAATGCAGTTTTCATAATTGCAGATATAGTTATCCAATGACTTCCCAAGAGATTAACCCTGTTGCATGACTAACAACTTGACACAGTATATAGTACATTCTAAAAGCTGAAAAGACATGTTCTACCATGTAGTTGCAGGCCTGGGACATGGAGAAATACTTTTCATCACCACAAATAAAAGTTGGAAGACTGAGGTCTGAATCACACTAGTCAAGGAAAGTTTTTTCCCACTAACTCTATGTGTGACAAAGTCCTGCAAATGACTCACTTTACTTTGTATCTTAGAACTAGTGGAAAATGTATATGTAATTCCTTGTACTGATGCCTTAAGGGGTATGCTTAATATATTAGGCAGTTCACTCTAGCTAGGTAGATGGGTAACTTGGAATATTAAGGGCCAAGAACAACCTGTGTTCCACATGTTTGCATTCTTCTGTATGGATAAGTAGAGTAGAAGAAAAAACATAGTTAGGCTTCCAGGCCTACCAAGGGGGCAAATCTGGGAGGAGATAGGCAATAAGGCAATAAGGGGCAATTTTGTTGGATGTTTAAGGGGCACAGTAGTAAGATGGACTTCAGTTAAATAGTATGAGTGGAGGGCACTCTGCAAGTTATAAAAATTGAGAGATTCTTATGATTTTTCTCTTTGGATCACCAGACTTCACCTGTAAAGCTGCTTCTCCCCTCCATTCCGTGTTTCTTACTTTTCTTATCTCACCCTTCAGGCAACACTATTCTATACAGACTTTAAAATACATAGTTAACAGTCTGTTTCTTCCCAGATATAGGAACAACTTTTACACAAAAATGCACACAAGAAATGTCATTTTATGATATTTAAAAACATCATTAAGCTCTGGGATTTTTAGTCTTTTCCTTTGAATGTGAATATGGCTATTCAGTGGCTGAGGATGGCAAGTAGAACCAGCTACTCTGAGACCTGACAAAAATACGTCCCAAAAGCTACTAAAGTTACTAGATGCTTGAACAGACCACATCCCTTCTGAAGTCAAAGATAATTTTGTAATCATCTGTCACTAGACACTGAGATATTCTGTCCTCCAGTTCTTCTCTTCCCTCCTTGTGCAGGCTGGCAGGAGGAAGCAGGGTGTTACAAATTATTGTCAATGAATAAAAAGAAAAAATCACTCTTCAGTATCTACCTAATATTTAAGTTAACTCACTTAGGAGGCAATAATGCGACCTGAAATGTACAGTAAAAGTGTGAAACAGAAAAAAATTTGTTGACATCTATTTATTAGCTTGCCCTACTCACCTGACTGGGTTCAGTGTTGCAAAAGGTGAAATCCCATGGTACAGTGCTTGTGCAGAACACTTGCTTTATTTATGGCAGATTTCACACTTGGCTACCTTGTCTCCATTGGCAAGCATTCCTGCTTGCTCACAACAAGCTACTTTAGGCATATCAACAAGACCTGAGCCTATATTTAACAGTGAAAGGGTATTTTTTCAACTTTGTTCTCACATAGGAAGTCTTGGTGGTACCATGATTTCAACTATCACAGTTTCCAGTTCACTTCCACTCCTTGATATATTTCAGGAGCTACTTGCAGGCAAAATCAACCACCACCATTTACTGAGCAATCAAAATTTTCTTTTGTATTTTAAAAACAGATGCTAGAGGGTGTTCCTATTGCACAAAACCCCCATTTTAGGTTCTCCTCTCAACTCTCTCTAGTGTTAATGCATTTGCATGAAAATAAGGCTTTTCAAGTCTCCAGAGTTCTTGGTAATCATTCTAGGACTGTCTTAACTGTCTTTAAATTGAGACAACTATGACAAATTTGGTGTGACTCCTCACAGGGATTTCTTGATACAAGAATCTCTCCAAGCTCCTACTCCAAAATAAAAACGCGTGTTCATAATGCGCACACACAGAATCAAAGCTACACATCTGAGCTACAAACAGGAAGCAAAATTTCAATGGGGTTATGCATCTCAAAATGTTTCTGTGGTGACTTCCAAAGACCTGCAGCTGATGGTTTCCAGCACCTTACTGTTGTGCTTCCTTCTGATTGAACACTTGCATGCTAGAATTGGAGCTGGAAGTCAACATAGAAGACTTAGACTTTGATGCCTTTTAAGTAATAGCAAACTCCTTTGTCTTCCTCAAAGAGAACTTGTGCAAAGTATGACTATGGTCTACTATGGCTAGAATACATCTTGGAAATTTGAGATTTTTTTTTAATGATCTTGTAACTGGTTTGATGATCTCAAACCAGCTGTAACTACTACTAAGATCAAGACTCTACTCTGCCCTCCTTTTGTGAAATGTTGACAACTATGGAATCTATTGAATGATTTTTGCCAAGAATTTTTACCTCAAATTGCAGATCATCAGCATTTACTCCTAATGAAATCTTGGAAACTAGGAGAAGAACCTTCTGCTCTCGAGCAATCTCAAAAGAGAAGCTTGTATATATATGTAAAAAATGGAGTTAATGGCAACTAAGTTGTACCATCTAGGTCGAGCTAGACCACTGAAGCCCTTATCATCATTATAGTTTATAATTTATTTCAAAGAAGGGTCCTTTCTCATTTATTCCAGTGTATTCTTATGATGGAAAAATATTTGAGGTGTACGCAGAATTTTTCTATTAACTTGAAACAATACTATGGCCTCATCCCACAGGAATTCCTTTAATATCAGAACTTATGTGTAGGACCCTGGTTGTAATCAGGGAAGTTACATCAGATGAAGAAGAAACAACACAGTAAGTAATCAGGCTGGAAATATTACTGGACAACCTGTCTGTTACTTTTTTTACTACACTGTGAAATTTAGTAATGAACGGATTAAAACTAAATAAAGCGCTTCTATTTATAATTTATGTTAATTAATTTTTAGTGGAAAGGAAAAAAATGGAATGAAGTCTGGGGTTTCTAGTAGTCTCAGTTCTCTGCTTGTTCTGTATGTCTTTTATGTCAAAATGTGAAAGTCCAGCCCATCTCTTTTTAAATAGGCCCGTGCAGGAGCTGCCAGCTTGGGCCTCATACAAAGAGGATGCTTCATGCACTGTGATGTTAACTGCAAAGCAAAATTTCATTACACTGTTTGTTTCACTAAGCCCTTGCTTTGTGCATATAATGGTCAATTAAAAAAACCCATCAAAACAAAAAGCTTCAGAGTTTTCCCAGTGTCTCCATGATCAATATAACTAAATTTTAAGTAAAAGCTTCCTTTATCACCTCAGCTAGCTTGCTTACCTATAATAGGCAATGCTGAGTAGTACATCTGGCTAATGATTATCTTTTACATATTGATATTAGTACCTGAAGTGGGAACAGCTCATTTCCTGAATATGATTACCATTTTGAAATCTTATGCACAGGGGAAAAAAACCAATTCTATAAATTAAACAAGAAGTTCTAAGAACTTATATCCCCCAGTTCACATCCAGATACTAATGCATCTCATTTACTTTGTTGCTATTCCCTTGAGTTATCTGTGTCATGCAGACCAGTCTTGCATGTCATGTTAGCTATCCACTGAAAAAAAGCTAGAAGTGTGCTTGTAACAGTGCCCTAAGCTAGCATACAAGGTAGGTAGAAGAACATAAAAAATTCATCGCTGTTACATTTCAAGTTGCTGGGATATTTTAATTCCAATAGGACAGAACCCATGTCAGCTAAAGATGGAGCTATAATTAAACTGATATGGCATTCACAATTGCCTCGAAACCCGCTGTAGTTGTCATATGTTTCTTTTCCCCATCTTTAAACTATATGGAAATCAATTATCTCAACAAACCAGCTGTAAGGACTGTATGCCAACCACTTACACTTGAAGTGAATAAATTATTTGAAATTCATTATTGATGTGAACAACTCTCCAAGATTTAAAGCACCAGTCCATTTTCTGTGCTGAGATTCACATGGAATTTTAACAAGTTCAGCACTATCCTCCGTCATAAATTCGTACAGCAAACTGTTATGCAAATAGCTAGAGTTCGGGGATTGGCGAGCCGTGCACAGAAAATTATGCTTCAGATGACAAAGTGCCCCTGAGTTAATGGTTCTTTACATTTAGTGACAAATTTGTTCCTGATTTACCCCAGAGTGACAGACACAGGGTAAAAGGGGGACATCAGAGACTGAAAATACCATTTGTGTGTCAAGGATGTTAGCAACCTGGAGTGGTGATAGGCACTGGTGTCTACAGGATATGAAATTGAGTTGATGTGATGTCATTTTGGCTCTACTGTAACCTGGTTATCTCTTGCCAAGACTTCATGTATGATTAGTCAGCTCGGAGAGGACAGCAAGCCTTATCAGGCACACTTCCTGACATTCCTGTCAACTTAAGAAATGTGGTTAAGGAATTTAAGATGAGGTGTCACATCTTCATATCAAATCCCATTGAGTCACCACCTACAAGTTTGAAGACTCCTTCTAAAAATATTAATGAAAGTTAAAAATGAAGTTTGGGCTGGATTTGACCTTGTAGTGCACTCTGCATGCTATATCCCTCTAAGTTAATGTCTTTGTTATGTGGACATTTTCTTTGTATACACAGAAAATAATTGTTATTCAGGATGTAGAAAAATACTATTAATACTAATGCAAAGGCATGTTCTGAGCTAGCTGACTTCTAGTCTGTAGAATAAGGCAACCTTTTATGTGCTCGAGCAATTTCAAAAGAAACTCCTTGTGTAAAAACTTGCCATCCTATATATTTAACAAGGACTTTATTTGGAATGGTTAATAGACAGATGAAAATACTAAGCATAACAATATTTTTTCATCTCTTCAAAGGAAAATTTTGTACAATGTAATAGTCGCACTGTATACAGACTCTTTCAAGTTCCTTTTCAAAAGCAAGTTAGCAGCATGCTATTTTCATGCCATTACATTTGTCCAACTGCACAATTTATATTAATAAAGGCAGTTGCATTCTCTTCCTTGCAGTGGGACTCAAAGTTAAAATTCATTGCTAAGTCAAAAAGATTCCTTATATGCTGCAGACCAAAACACTGCATAAACAAGGCACACTAAAGGGTCTGTCTATAGACCACCATCTGGAACACTGAACATGCATAAATACCCATTTTTTCAGCCATTGCCAAGTTATTCTTCCAAAGTATTTCAGGGCCTGATAAGGTCCAAAGAGTCTTCTCAGGCAGCATACAACTGCTGTACAACCCTTAAAGAGAAGCCTACACAGTCCCAAATAAGGTACACATTCCTTCAATAACAGTTTTTATGGTAAGTAATTATAAATATGTCTGTACTGAATAAGCAGCCTTGGGAACACTGATTTTACATGACACAAGCATTCTTGTCTCCTTCATTTAGAGAAGATCCTGGTGCTTGCAGTGCAGGTTCAGAAGACACGTAGACTGTGTAAGCACATCTGAGAACAGATACAAAAGACTGTAACTGGATGCAAGAGGCCTGTTAAAAGGAACATAAAGCTATAATTGCATGGTAACATTTGCTCTTCCTGCTACTGAATAGAGCAGCAATAAACTTATTTTTATACCTTGTCTTATTTATTTTGTTGATTTCATCTTTCACAACTTGACATAATAGTCCTATTACAGTCCTTCTGCTTTTCCAGAACCAGTTTGTGACATTTGAGAATCTGTACCCTGAATTCTTGTGTCCAAAGTTAAAGGCACTGCTTGTTAAATCTTACTAAGACGCACACAGGAAGAACTAGTGGGAACACTCTGAATAGGACAAATAACTGAGACCTTTAACTGTGTCACTTTTCTTATGGCAATGAAATGCTAAAGCAAGAGCATCTGTGACTTGTATGTTCAGAAAGCTAAGCCCATGAAGTTTAGAAATGCCCTCTGCTTGTCTTGAAGAACCTTCAGGAAAAAAAAAAAAAGGTAAGTCGTAAATTTTTTAGTGCACAACAAGCACAAGAGTAGACAATCTTGTCTTTACCAAATTTTCATGACTATTTCAGAATAGACAAAGACTGGTTTAGCATTGCAGTTATATCAAGCTGAATTATAGAAATGTTTGGTGATTTAGACAGAAGACATTGCTAATGTACAGCCTTCAGTTAAAAACTGTGTAAAACTTTAATTGTCTCTCTAAAGAGAGAGAGAAAGAGAGAGAGAGAGAAAGAGAGAAAGAAAGAGAGAAAGAAAGAGAGAAAGAAAGAGAGAAAGAGAAAGAGAGAAAAGAAAGAAAGAAAGAAAGAAAGAAAGAAAGAAAGAAAGAAAGAAAGAAAGAAAGAAAGAAAGAAAGAAAGAAAGAAAGAAAGAAAGAAAGAAAGAAAGAAAGAAAGAAAGAAAGAAAGAAAGAAAGAAAGAAAGAAAGAAAGAAAGAAAGAAAGAAAGAAAGAAAGAAAGAAAGAAAGAAAGAAAGAAAGAAAGAAAGAAAGAAAGAAAGAAAGAAAGAAAGAAAGAAAGAAAGAAAGAAAGAAAGAAAGAAAGAAAGAAAGAAAGAAAGAAAGAAAGAAAGAAAGAAAGAAAGGAAGGAAGGAAGGAAGGAAGAAAGAAAGAAAGAAAGAAAGAAAGAAAGAAAGAAAGAAAGAAAGAAAGAAAGAAAGAAAGAAAGAAAGAAAGAAAGAAAGAAAGAAAGAAAGAAAGAAAGAAAGAAAGAAAGAAAGAAAGAAAGAGAGACAGAAGTTGTTTCTATAACGAAATAAACAAAAAATAGTATTAGAGACCAGTGGTTAAGACATACATGGAAGATGATGAACATGGAAGAGGAAAGTTTCATAGCAGTGGAACTTCAGTTCAGGTTAAGATTTAATTCACCTAAATGCTAATGCCTAAACATTGGATGTTGGGGGAGATAGCCAACCTCGAAGTGCAGAACACCTCCTATAATGAAAATAATTCAAGACCAGAGGAAGGGACTCTCTCCCATAGATTGACTATTTATCTCCTTTGGCAATGGAGCATGTTGAAAGGTGTCAGGACAAGCTATTACTCTCTGACTTTTTGCTCTAAGATTTCAAGGGCAATTTTTGTATTTGGACGTCTGGCTCAGACTTATCTTTATTTCTTAAAGCAAGACCACTCATTAGAGTGGAAATTACATTTCTTACTATTTTTAGAAGTACCTTTACAGGACAAAGTAACTGATGACCAGTGCATAATGCAAGGCCAGTCTGTGGCACTTAGCTTTGCAGGAAATAATATTAACAGCTTATGTACACCCTAGTTTTACTCTAGTTGAGGTCAATGAAAGTTCTCTTACAGACAAAGATCTAGTCCAGATAGAGTAGCCATTGATTCTTTGCCACCGCCTTAAGAAGAGACAGTTGCCTTTCAGAACTTTAAACCACACTTTTTAAAAAACCCGCTATTTGCACTGAACATTTTTTTGTATTTCATCCCCCAAATTATCCTGAAATAGTTTTTCTTCTACAATTGACCCTAATGATTGCTTATGCAATGGTTACCATGGTTCAAGCATCATTCAAACTTGATCTGTAACTGGAATAGGTCAGCAGAGCTTAACTGTAGTCAGTGAGAAGTGTTACAATAGAAAAGAGTCCCTGCTTCAAATGATCTTTTGTTGATGGTCGAGGACAAAGAAAACAGTTTGACCTCGTTTCCAGCATACTTGCTCTTCATAGTAGCATATCAAATATGAATGTTCCTATTATATTTCGCTGAGGTGAGATTAGAATAAAGTGTCAGGAGAAGGGGCCTTCTACATGAGACAGGTGAAAACTAAAAAGCTGGAAGAAGAATGGAAACCAATGGAAAGCTTAGGGAGGTAAGGAAGGAGGGAACAATTGAAATGGAATTCTAAAATATGTACATAGCATCTACTGGGGCAAGGGACACATACTGGAACATGACTTCCTAAATATGCAGCTTTCCCCTTACCTGAATTATTTTAATTGTCAAGTATCCCTTTTGAAAATGGGCTGGAGTGCCACACATCTTTACTGAAGAAGAAAAATAAGTTATTATAAGCTTTATAGTTATAAGCTACCCTGTAATTCCCTGTAATTAAATAGAGGGCTCTGTAGACTCCAAAAGCTTTGTCATTCTAGCTCCTGCTCTTTTCTCTGGCAAAGGCTAGCCAGAGCTCTGCCAAAAGGACATTTGTTTTTTCTACAGATGGGAAAAGAAAAAACCCTCAGGGTCCTGGCCAGATCTTATTATGCTGTTATCCATTCCTGACTCCTGATTTTCTTGAACAAGGTCTTTCAAGGGTGTTTACACCCAACCTATCCCCTCCGGGAATGTCGTCATCATGTGTGTGTCCTGTAAAACATACTAGTTTTTCCTAAACACAGTCTAGTTCTGCTATTTTTGCTGGACCTTTGACAATATGTCATCTTTGAAATGTCATTACATTAACCTTTTGCTATGTTTGGGGTGCCAGTGTCAACTTCAGACGCCTCTAGAAGGATGTGCATTTGATAGGCAAAGACAGGATGATTGACACTGGGTTAGTGTTCTGTCAATGCTCAAGCGTATCATTGTGTGGCAAAGCTATTCTGCTCAATGCCATCCTTCCCCAGTATATATATGCCATGTTGCTGTATTTCAACCCGCTGTCAAAGATGGCTAACAACTGGTATCAGTGCTATATGATAAAAAGCAAACCTACGTGTAACCAGTGACAGAAAATTCTATGCCTACTATAGACTATACTTAGTATACACTATATGACTCTATACTTAGTATAGTGTAGTTTATATTAAGTCTATACTTAATATAGTAAAACCCCACATTTTATCTTTCTGTCTGTCTCTCTATATTTATACATACATGCACCCTCTCAGCTAGTCGATTCTTCAGTACAAAACTGTAAGCTTTGAATACATAATATGTAAGGTTTGACTCATCAGTCTTTATTTTTTTTAGCTGGGAAGTAAATGGGAATTTTAGATACCAGTCCTGCTGATTAAGTCAAATTATCAGCAGCCCTGAATTAGATACCTGCAAAGTTTTAACATGTTCTAGCTTTTCAGTCTTACCCTTAAATTTCTGCTTTAAAACTGAAGATATAGCTGAGAATAATTAAGAAAATGTTTAAAGAAGAGGATAATTATTCAAGTAATTTGTCTTTTAAAATTAACAATGTGCTTTTATCTATTGGCCTAAAACCCTATGTGAAATTTTTGTACTACTTAAAGGAGTCATTCTATCACCTTCTTACGTAAGAGGGTTCATTTGCATTCACTGATCATCTCATTACATTTTGCCTGTAGTCCTTCCTGCAATTTCAGTTAGATATGCTATTCTCTCTTAACACCTTGGGTGGCAGACCATTAAAAACGTGGCGCTTCTCCGTTCATCCAACAGCCAGTGAAATAGCGTTTTCTTTCTGAATATATGAACCAATAATAAAACATCTTTGGATTCCTGATTTTGTGCCTTGCAGTTCAATGTATTTTTAGATGTGAGGTTTTAGAAGCATCCCAGCTTTATCTTTTAACATTTCCTATGAGGAGGTTTCTTCTACTTCTAACACTGGCCATGTTTTTCTTCTTATTTTTGGAAGAAAAAAACTGTTTCATGAAACTTCTTGTGGAATCATATGGATTGCTGGAGAAAATGTCAGGGATTCTTACAAGCTGTGAAGGTAACAATGAAAATTATCCTCTTATGTAAAACACTCTTGCTCTCAGGACATGTAATTTTCTCTTTTTTCTTTTTTACCACTGGGTACCTTTTGCTCATGTTGTCTCCTGCCACTTCTCAGCCGTGGCTGCTGTCTTATTCCTTCCCTCCGTTTCTGTTGACTTTACATAGCATGTTTCCTATCCATAGATCATCTCTTAAATACAGTCTCCAAATATAAATTCATGTTCCCACTTCTGGACAAAACTTTAATCTCACAGAAATGTTTTAAATGAACACTTAGCTGAGCTTTCCTTAGCATGCCCTTCACATATTGTCTGGGGCTTCAGACATCCTCCTCACCACAAAGTCACATTTTTATTTGCTATTGTAGTGTTATCATTCATTAGTTCTTTCCTTATATCCCTCTTTAGCATGATCTTTTCTGCTCAGCCACATGTGCATTAAAACTCACTTCAGTGGCAATGGCTCAGAAATTCAAATCTGCTTTCATCCTGCCTCATTTTCATCTGCCCAGTCCTGTATCTTAGCCTATCTTCAACCAAAAATCAAACCACTCATATTTCTTTAAATATTTTTTGATCTCTTCTGCATTACCTGTGCCACCATTTTCACTGACATTGAGAACTGCAATTTGAAGATCGTCTTTGTCTCCAGTCATACTTCCAGGCTGCATTAGAATTTTGACACATCTCTCTCCTAGTCACATCTAAAATCTCTCTATTTTTGACAAAATCTCACATTTGGGCCTGTTCAGTCTTGAGAAGACATGACTGAGAGGAGACCTCATCAATATCTGTAAGTACCTGAAGAGAGGGTGTAAAGAGGATGGAGCCAGGCTCTTCTTGGTCGTGGCAAGCCATAGGAGAAGAGGCAACAGGCAGAAACTGATGAACAGGAAGTTCTGCCTGAATATGAGGAAGTACTTCTTTACTGTGTGATTGCACACTGAAACAGATTGCCTGGGTAGGTTCTGGTGTATCCATTTCTGGAGCTATTCAAGAGCCATCTGGATGTAATTCTGTGCCATGTGCTCTAGGATGACCCTGCTTGATCAGGGAGGCTGGACCATATGATCCCACTGGAGATTGCTTTTGGCCTTAGCCATCTGTAATTCTGTGATAAAAACTCTGCTTTGACATGCTTTGACATCCATTGCACCCACCTTCCTCCTCTTTGATTCCCATGACATTCAGTCACTACTTCTGTATTAGAGAAGCGTGTTCTCACAGGGCAAATCCTTCTCACAGTTTGCGTTGTTGTTTTAAATCTCTTCAGCGAAGTCCTTCTCCCCATATCATTTTCCAGTTGTTCCAGTCTTCGCTGTCAGAGCCCAACTAACGTCTGAAGTGCTGTTCACAGTCATCATCCACTTCAACTTTGAGCATAAATGCAAATAACAATTTGTGGCATGGTTATTTAGTACAAAGAGATAGTCTATTTACATACTGATAGATGGCTATTGTTTTCATACTTACTGGTAATAGTTCTGTTTTGCCTTTTCACATCTCTCTATTTTATCTGCTAAAAATATCTCTTCCTTGTGACAGGGCCTCTGTAGACCTATAACTTCAGAGCGCATTTTGCAAACTTGAGGTAACTTTGTAATACTGTACTATGAGGTAATAAAGTCATGAGTCATCATTTGTCATGCTCTTAATGTCTTCCTACATTTTTCATCCCTTCCAAAATTTCTTCCAAAGTACTTTGCTTTAAATAACTACTTCCTTGTATAAATTTTTTATTTAAAAAGACCCTACATGAATAGATTAAAAATGTTTGTGGTTATACTCATTAAAAATGTATAACCTTATTATTATAGTAATTACAATTACTATTCTTATTTGTATGTAGTATTTATTAATAGTATAAATACAGATTTTGTCAAAATATTTCCATGCAGAAAACAGGGTTTATTAAAAAATCTATAGAAGAGCTTTGCACTGACATAAAGTTTAACAAACATTGGAGAGAAATTCTAATTCATTTTACTGTCCAAAGCAACGTCATGATGTTTAATTTGCATTTAGTGGTGTTTAGAGATATTGAATGAGCCTCACGGTTTAACATCAGCATCTCTGGAAGCAACTGTTGTTCAATGCATCGAGTGTGCAGTTTAGACATGGAACATATTCAGTGGTTGTCCCACAGATTCAGGTAGTTTGAAAGCAGTTAGTATGAGCAATGAAATGGGTAGTGGGAAAGACAATCTTTAGGTCTAACACCTTATCACCATTAGATAATTTTTCATGATTCAACCAGTCTGTCACATCCCAACTAAGAAGTGACTTGCTTTTACAATGCCATTCATAAGAGTGTATTGCTGTGCTGGTGGTAAAATACACACACAGGTGATTAAGGACTGATATCTATGTATAGGAAAAGATATCATCTGCTGAGGCACTAATAATGATGAGCTCTGTGATAATCTGACAGACTCAAGATATCTGTGAAGAGTTCCTGGAAATGAAACGCAGTGTGGATGAAGTGGCTCTAAAGATATCTCAGCCTGTGATTCAAGAGTGGAAGGTCTCTGCCTCTTAGGCATGGCTGTGTAGGGAGCCAGAGTTGTTCTTCCCAGAGCCATGGCAGAGGCATGGGACTTTTTATAAGGGGTTTGGTGAGTTCCTGCTGTTAGCTGTATTAGTACTCATGTTTTAGAGAGCCCATAGGAATTTCAAGTTCTCTTAAACACAACTAACAAAAACAATCCCTTGCTTTTCCCCTTCCTATTCACTATATATCTAACTGTGGGACAGAACAGACTATTAATATACGTTTATCCTAAAATTAATTTTTTGCAAAATCCACAATAATTGGAGCTGATAGAAGGAGCATTTTTTTTCTAGAACATGATAAAATGGCTTAAAATTTCATTTGGTGAATGATACAAAATGTTCCGGGTTTTACTGTGTTTTTAGTCTGTCATGTTTTACTAGTGTCATAGAGAAAAGCAGGCTTCATGCTGTTCCAGAAGAGATTTCCATATACAATCCCATAAAAACTTGTTTAAAACATATGGTGTCTCACAACAAGGAAAACATTTGATTTGTCAATCACATGAACCAAATCCACCTTCAAAAGAGTAAATGTATCAGAACAGTTTCTTTTCTTGCTTTAGATCAACATACCTACCATCAGGAATCAAGATATGAAGTTGAAATTAAAGTGTAAATCACAAAATACCCAGGCAGGTACTTAACATTCCTAAATTAGCACCAGCCTTCACATACCAGCTACTTTGGTATGCTATACTCACGGAATGATGCACTGTTTGGTGCTCCTTTGACAATCCTTAACAGACAGTTCCAGGAAGAAGAGGAGCAGAAGATGCTTGAGAAGTCAGAAAGGAAAGTTTAATAATGCAACAAAAACTTGGGTCTTGGGGGATTTTTTGTCCATTGCTTTCTTTCTGTAGGATGGGTGAATATCTCTATCTTGCACTTTCTCTATCATATTTCAAAGTAAATCACATTTACTTTTTATATTCATTCACCTTAGGCTCACTACCTGACTATCGCCCACTTCATGGCACACCTTTTTACAGGGACACTCCTTGACTATATTGCAACATTGTCATTTGTGTTAAAAACTCTTGCTCTAATCCTCTTTTTTCCATGCCTCACTTTCCTCAGCCCCCTATGTCTTCTGCCTTCTTCTAAACAACATGTATGGATTTGCTGTCCCATGCATACACTGTGTTGCACTCTGCTCAACACACCATCTCAGCCTTTGGACTGCTGCTGTTGATTTCTCTAGTTCCTACCTTCATGTTTCTCAATCCTCTTACTGAGGCTCAACATGTCATCCATCCATCCTTCACTAATATCCCACTCTCCCTGCCACTCACAGAAAGCAATAGATGTCTTCAGATGCAGTTAGAGTTTTGTCCACCAAACCTTCCTATTCCATGTGGCAACTCAGTCCCCAACTCCTCCCATGGGCCCTTGGTTTTTGGCACTGAGCTGCAGCTCGGGTTACTGCATATTTCCCATCGGGGAATTAAGCTCTTCAGAGGCAACTGCAATTGCACATGCCAATTTTTTTTTCACGCTAATAGACTGCTCTCTCTGTATGTTTGGTCCTCATCAGATAGGACTATAAATACCTGAAATACTGGACAAACTTGTGCAACAATTTTTGGATTACAGAGTCTACAGGATTAGGCTTCTTGCAAGATTTCCAGAACTTCCTGGTTGGCTGAGTGGAAATATTTTAAAAATAACATCTTACAGTATTTCAGTGTTTCTGTTTCCTCAATTGGTCAAAAACAGGAAATGCAGAAGTATGCGAATCTCAGGTTTTACTGAACTTCAGAAAAAAATGTCCAGAGACAAAGTGCTTTAAAAAATAAAGAATCAGATTAGAAGCCAGTTTCTATTTTTGCCTAAATCAGTTCACCCATCTGCTTGAACCATCCTTCAAAAACAACACAGGCTGGAGTATTTTGCATACATGTAATGTCTGACAGAGATAATAAGAAGAGAGCAGGCTGGTTCCAAAATAGGCGCGTGCTCCTCATGTAACCTGGTGACTGAACATCCTGACATGCAATTATTTGTTTTTTCTCTCTTTACTAGCACAAAACATTTGAATGGTCAGTTTTTTATTTATTTCCATCTACAATATTACCTAAGGACATTTCTTATCTGAGAAAAGCATTACCATTCAAAAGAGCATTTTTTCTCTTTTAATAGCTGCCTGTCCATTGCTAGTTACCTTATTGCATATATAAAGTTAGGACTATTTCTTCTCATGTGTGTCACCATACACTGATCGATACTGAGTTTCATCTGCCGCTTTATTGCCACTTCCACAGCTCTAAAAAATGAGCACCTAACCTTTACCTTATCACTTATTCCTCTGAAAATATATTCCACAACTCTTTAAGTTAACTCTCTCCCCTCACGCTATCATCATACTACAAGCTCAAGCACAATACCATCATGGAAGAAATTTGCTCACAATGTTTTTTTCCTATATTTTCAATTAGCCTATTGAACATTTTTTTTAAAACCTTCATAATTAGTTCTTCCTCTTTTTATTCTCATTTTGAAATTTTAATAGCTTACATTTCAAAGAACTTGAGTTAGGATATGGCTGACCCTCCTGTCCTGCTGCCCTTTCTGACATAGGATCCAGCCTTGGTAAGCTGTGCAATGAGGACAGTGCAAAGCAAAGACAAAAAAGAAGCTCTGCAGCTGTTGCATCCATTTATGTTTTTGTGGTTAGTACAATTTCACCTTCTTCAAACCAGAAGATATTTAAGGTCTGATACTGTTTATATTAATTTTCAGGACTTATTTCAGGAATTATTTATTCTCTTCACTACCTGCTAGAGAAAAAGGATGCTAACAAGAATGTGTACAAAGATCATCTATAGGCTTAAAGGAGTTTGAACAGGCTGATGTTCCCTTTGCATTTTTCCTGAAGATGATTGGGTACCAGTTGTTGTTGTTTGGTACTAGTTCAAGTCAACTGGTATACCACTTCACACAGTGCAAGCTGAGGGCATTGCTTTCTGTATGTGTTTTCTCATCTTAGAACAGCTAGCAACTCAGTGACTTCTGCTCCAGAGGTGACACGTCTGTGTTTTAATGGCTTTCATGAACTATTAGTCTACAAATTTGTCCAACCAAATGTCTTTGAATTCACGTGAACATCCACAGTATGCTGTAGCAATGGGTAAGAGCGGTTTATGAACTCAGAGGAGAAAGAGTATCCTTTGGCTTTCTCTGATTATTTAATGTGTTCCCCTTAGCTGTTGCTCTACAAAAAAACCTTGAAAATGCCCCACACCATTTGTCATTTTAAACATTTCCATCACTTAGTTATCTCCTCCTAGACTGAGACAACCTATTCCTATTCACTCCAGCACAAGCCTTAAATCACCTTTCCCTTCCCTTCCCTT
>VXBA01011249.1:2710965-2790301 GCA_013399895.1 Serilophus lunatus | reverse complement strand
CTTCCCTTCCCTTCCCTTCCCTTCCCTCTTTTGTCTTCTGTCTTTTGTCATTCCTGAGGCTGGAGAGGAGTAAGCTAGGGGAGCAAAACTGTGCACAGTATTCAAGACGCTTCTACACATGGGTTTGCTGAGTAGCTGAGTGATTATCATGTTATATGTGAAAGTCAGGACAGGATTTGAACTCTATGCCAATTATTTTTATATATTTTTAACACCAACTTTTCTTTAGCATTTTATTGTTGAGATGCTTGGTATCGTGAACTCCTCCTGAAGCTTCTCACATGCAGTTTCTACATTACTGAGAAATAGAAACCAATAACATGCTTTGTTACCTCAGTAGCCAGAGTTTTTCTAAACAATTTACAAATATGTAATAATTTACAAATAAGTCTACTACACTGGAAATAATATTCTGTTTAAAAAATTTACCAATCATTCACACATTATGTTTCCTAACCTTTAGTCATAAGAGAATAAAACTCTTTTCCTACTGCTTCCTTCATGACAGTTAAGTTCCTTAAGAGTGTCTGCTGAAAAAGAAAATCCAAAATTTATCAGCTGACCTCCTCTATGCACATACTCAATGTCTTCTCCAAAGGACTCATACATTTCCTGGCCACATGTGCAGTGCATACACGGGCCCAATTCTGAGTCTGTGCTGGGGGTGCTGACCTGATGTAGGAGAAAGTAGAACCAGACTGTCTGTTGAAAACACAACAGAAGGTATTTACTGCAGTGTTAAAGTCAGTAGGTGCTGATATTTCAAAGATGAGAATATGTAAGTGTTAGTAACAGTGTTGCTGTTTGAAAACTGTATTCATTAGACTGTTAAAAAGACATGCCCTCACCAAGAGACAATAGCACTGAACATTATTTAAAAGTCAACAAAACATTTACATGGAAGTGAATGCAATTTTATCAGTTGATCAGGCCAGAATTTTTTCAACAACTTGTTAATTGCACAGATATAAAATGAAAAAAAGGAGTGATCAAAAATGTACAATATTTAAAGGAACCTCACTGAATTTTAGCAAACTCCTAGCACATAGATGTTCCCCTCTGGGCATGGAATAAATATCTGAATGTGAATTCAAAGGTTAACATTTTTTTAAATGTTAAAAGCACCAGCAGGGTTTTAAATGAAATGTCTTTTTGACCATAGGCAATGTTTTTTAAAAAAATATATAATAAATGCTCAGTCTTACATAATTGATGGCAGCAGCTAATATTGGTCTCATTATTATTGTCATTTAATTATAGTGCAATTCTTTCCAATATTTTTCAATGTAATTTAACAAGTTTATGTCATCTGATAGTATCACAAAATGTGCCATTACACAAGCAATTGACAGCTATGCTGTTTTAAAAAACATTGGCTACTCAACAGCATAATTTATACAGGTATGCAATAAAGTTCTAATGCAAAATACATCTTTGCTAAATCACTAAAAAAAAAAAAAAGTTAAGGGAAAGTTCTTCAGCCACAACTGCTTACTGTTTTAATAGCTCAGGGAGACTAGGAAGTCTGATTTTTGTTTGTATTTAATTGCACAGAATTAACAAGTTTGGAAAAGACCGTAGAGATCATCAAGTCCAATCTTTTACCTAACTTAACAACCTATCCAAGATCAATCCATCATCTAAATCAATGTGAAGATCAGAAGGGTCCTCATCCACCTGCTCTTCCTACCTACAAGGTCTTCCAGGGTCCTTCATGTATCATCTATTCCCCTACTAAAGAAAGGGACAAATACTGATAATGACACTATTGAAGTGTACAAAAGTTTTGTGTTTACAGTCTAAACTCTTGCCTGAGAAAAAGCTTCTTGTGACTTTTAAGGGCTATAGATCAAAACTTCTTAGAAATCACAGGATATGTAAGAAAACGCTTTCAGGAATGCAAGTGTTTCTGAGATAGCCAGAGAGACAAGTTAGCAAATTCAATCCTTGCTTCCCAAATCAGCTGCAGTCTTACTCTGTGGCTGTGCAGAAAGAGCTTTGGTGAAAAGAGTTTCATTCAGGGTCAGGACCAAACTACTGATATTTCAAAATTTCTCACAATGAACAATTTGAAAAATACTCGAGGTAATTTATAATATCCCATTTTAATGTTAATGTTTGAGTTTGTGCTGTAATATATAACTTATTGTATTAGAGAAAATATAATACAAAAGCAAAAAATCATTTCAAGTGAAAAATGAAACCCCAACAATGTTAAAATGGATTATTTTTACATTTTCTCCTTGCTTTTATTTCAAAAGAAAATTCAAGTGAAATCAAGTTGAATGTTTGCCATGCAATTTTGTTTCAGCAGAACCACAACTTCTCAAAAAGACAGTTCCTTACAAACCCTTCTCACCAAGTTATTGCATCCCTCTCAGCTCGCAGATGCTGCTCTGTTGCAGACCACTCTGGCTGGCAGCACCTTCCAAGGCGGGGGCTGGTGCTCCCTGCCTGCCAAGCTCGCAGTGATACGGCTCTGCTTTCTCATCAACAGTTGCACCTTTGGGCCATCACTGAAACTTGCATTCAGAAAACCCACTTCTCCTGAGAGAAGAGAGTAGCACTTCACAGCAAAAGAGAAGAGAACAACACTTCACAGCAAAAATAGCCTTCTTCAAAAGCAAGACACAACAAAAAATACCATATTGCTCTTTAAGAAAAGCCTGGAGGCTTTCTTATCATTAACACGGCTGAGAACATTAGGTAGAAGCTTCATGTTCCCATGACTCTCAGGAAGAGGCAGTAGTGTCACACTAGCATTAACACTAGAGATAACTGATGCATGTAAAAATAAACAAAACACCACTTTTCCTGATATCTTTTAACAAGATGAATACTTGTGCGGTAGGTGGTAAGCTGAAACACATCATATTTGGTATGAGAACACTTAACTTCATGGGGACTGAGACAATAACGCTATGCAATCATGTCTCTAGGGTCTAGTTTGACTGCAAGATTTAAATAACAATTCTATATCCTACTTCAGCTTGAATGTGTTCTGCTCAGTGGGAAAGCAGCAGAAACTTCAGAGTTTGGAAAGTGTATGCAAAAGCTGCCTGCTCATTTGTAAAAGTCTTCTTTGGCATCTGGCAGAGTCACTGTAAAAATACAAGGCCAGTGTAATCAGGAACAGCATTTGGTCCTTCACTATTGGTCAGGAAATGAACTTCTCAACATCTCCATACTGAGAATGTGATTTAATTTTTTTAAGTGTTACGTAAAAATTGCTAAAAGTGTTCTATAAATCTGATCACTAGCTATACAGGGTGGAATAATTCCACACACACAATTGAAACAGGCATATATCAGATACAGGCCAGTTGATTCTGGCAATACTGAGAAGATTACAAAAGCAGAGAGTGCGCTGTGTTGCAATCATTTTGCTTTTGCAGTATATTTCCCTGACTGGATACAGGGAAGCTGTATTCATAGTTGATGCAAAGCTGGATTCATAGTTTTTTATTAACAGCTTACTGGGAGATAGGAGAACAAGGAGACTAGGTAAACAGAATAGCTGAAAAAAATTAAAATAAGAAGAAATATTTGTAAGTGTATGTTTATACAAGGAGTGTCGTGTGTTTTGCCCTTTGGCCAACCTTCTGCAAACATTAGAATGGAAAGAAACTGCGAACACTGGGTGAAGTAAGAGCACAGAGTTGAAGAGATTTTTGAACCTGGATAGTTTATGTGGAATTTTCAAGTCAGAATAAGAAGTAAGGTGATTTGAGATCTCAGGGCAAGGCCTGATTTTTTGTCATCTCTTTCGTAGTATCTTTCCTTTTGCCTTTGTAAAAAGAAAGACATTCCTGTCTTGCTTTGGATAAAGTCTTAAACAACTGCGTGAAGTAAGTAACAACTAAAATGGTTCTTCCCAACTTTCATTTTTCTTCAGTTTTTTTAACAAATCATCCCCTATCAAGCCTGGGCTCCCTTTACTTTACAGTCAGACCACCCACTGCTCTTGTATTTCTCATCAGAAGTTATTTGGATACACTTGATACAATTTAAGAAGGATGAAGAAAAAAAATACCTCCACATCTCAATGCAAGATACAAACACCCATCATCAAAAGTGTTAGGTGCCAAATGAAAACCTGGTTATGAAAGACAAAAATGGGTAATGAGGTAAGTAGTCTGAATTAAATGACAGGCCTTTGGAAAACATTGCAACTAGTATTTTACTTATTACTAGAGAACAAATGTGCCCTAGTAATAAGAGAGGGAACATATGCAATTGGAGATTTAGGTCACGTGGAATGATGAACAGAGACACTTGAATTAGAAGTATACCTTGAATTTCTTGAAGTCAAAAACTTGAAAACTTTGTCTTTCAAGCCAAAAGAGTGAACCAACCCTAGATGAATAAACACAAAGATTGTGCCATATGATTGAGAACAGAAGATACAATAAATGAAAGAAAAGAAAAAAAAAACATTTTGGAAAATATTTTTGCATTAACCTAACCTGTGAATTCTGCAGCAGTTTAGAATGGGTTTTGAAGGAACAGATAAAGACAGGGATGTGAAGAAAATACTGAATACAGTGCAGTACGATATGTAATAAAAGAAGAGTGATCTAGGCAGGCCAATTTAATAGCTTCCTTTGATAAGATAGCTGATTTTCTAGACAAAGGAAAAGGAGTCGATGTCATCTATCTAGACTTTGGCAATGCATGCGGTATTGTGCCACATGGGAAATTATTTGTTAAGCTGGAGAAGATAGGGATTAGTAGAGGAATTGAAAGATAGGTAAAGACTGTCTCAAGGAACAAGAGCGAAAGATAGTGTTGAAAGGAAAAGTAAGGTGAAGGTTACTGGTTAGCAGTGGAATTCTTTATGGATCAGTCTTTGGTCTGCTCCCCTTTTTATTTCAATTAAGATCATGACACAAATATTTGAAATGTGGCAATACCACATAGGTTGGTACTATCAATCCACAGGAGAGAAGGATATCATGCAGAAAAAGGCTGGATGACAGTAAGGACAGGTGTAACAGGAAAGGGATGAGAAGCAGTATTTTGAAGATAATGAGGCTAGTCACTTATCCCCAAATGAAGATAATGCATTTGGAAACTAATAACAAAAATTAAGAATCAGTTAGAAAAGATTGAGCTACAGGGGGACCTCAGGTTAGCTGTCTGTCACAGTACAGAGAGAGCAAGCAGTGAGATACTCCAGTAAAAAAAAAAAGGCGCACAAGGAATGCATCAGGAGGTGTGTTTTAGGTGTAGTGGGGAGAACAAGGTTCATTATGAAAATCTCTGGTGGGATCTCACCAGGTCCCTCACCTCATGCTAATACAGTTCTGTTACACAGTCTCAGGCAAGAGAAATCAAAATAGGACCAGGTACAGAGGAAGGCTATTCAAAATTATAAAGAAAATAAAGAATAACCCGACAAGTGTTCAGCTAGGAAGACCTATAAATTCTGAGGAAAGAAAAAGGTACCTTAACTCACATTCAGGATGTAAACTTTCTTCTTCGAGTCTGTAGTAAGACTCTGATGTTTTATGTCTCCTCTGTGATGGATATTATCAGTAGTCAGTGCTAAAAATTGGTCACACTACAGGGAGGTACTTCCATCTTTCAGGGGACTTGTCCCATTACATATAAACATACGTAAAAATATTCGGACTTAAATGTTAGCCCTTCAGGCAAGGATCTTCTGCTTGTCCTAGCTTCATATAGTGTCGCCTAATAAAGAAGTCCAGCACTCTAGCATACCTTTATGATAGAACGAATAACGAAAGCAACAGCAACAGTAGAGGCATACAACAATCAGGGACCAGTTTTGGAGCACTGCCAGTGGTCATCTATTTGCCAGGGTCAATGCCCCACGCCTCTTGCTAACTACGTGCCTCATTCTGCACCAGTCACACAAGATACCAGTTTTGTATTCACTGGTATTAGAAGCTCTGTCCTCTTTCAGAGTGATACAAAGATGGCAGATTATCTAAACAATCTGATTCATCTTTTCCATAATCCTGACATGGACAGTGATGTTGTAGGTGATTTGCGATGAAAAACAGCCCAATTAGCACTTTGGAAGCATGTCACCAAGGTTTCAAGTCTTGAAATAGGATCTTGTTGCTTCGTAATGAACATGTGAAGCCTTGCTTCTGAAAAACAGATCTGCAAACTTTAATAAGTAAGAAAAAGTGGTTTAAAAATGACCCCAAAAAAACCCTCTATAGTAAACAAAACTGCTTTAGTCACATTTTTAAAGATATTCCACTAAATTCTACCCAAGGAAAATATTATTTCAGGTCCATAGGCTCTACAGAAGACAAATACCTAATCCTTCCAGCTGTAACATCTGGAAGTTCTCATATTCTTCTATATATTTTTAGATTGTTTTCTCTGCTATGAGAAGTTCAAAATTTCCAGTATGGTATATCCTTCAGTCTGTTGCACAGCAAAAGATGAAAGAAGGTTTGGTGTAAAATGACTGAGTCTAGTGTTTACTTACATGGACATTTTGCCATACTAGGATAGGTATCCCAAAAGTCTTTGTCATTTAGAGATTAGGTTACTGCTGAAATAAACTAGTCACATTTAAATATATTATTTCCATTTAAGCACTGTAAGCAGTAGTCCTGATACCCAGCTTTTTCCCTGCCATTCTCTCAGCAGCATTTTTTTTCAATTTAAGAAATCATACAGAGATAATTAATAGGCTGTAAAAAGTCCAAGGACTTAGGTTATCATTTCTCTTGTTTTAAAGATAAGCCATTGCAAAGGATAGGATGGGAGTGCAAAGACAGCATGCTCAAGAGAAATGAACTGAGATGACATCCTGTGGAAAAAAAAAATTACACCTTTTTGGTGTGATCTCGGTTAAACAATCATTTTAGGTAATTTTGTTAGAATACCAAATTGTATAGCAAAACTAAATTGACAACAATAATTTGTGATCATTGAATGAAACAAGCTAGGAAGGAGAGGAGTTCCAATATCTATCCAAAGAGACAGCTGTACTCAATGGATTTATTTATAATAATATTATTTGGTAGCAAGGAACTTACCATGGCTGAATGTAAAAAAGTATTTTTTGATGAGTTAAAGAGATTAAGAAAAATCAGGCAGATTTTGACAGAGAATGGTGTGTAAATGAGAGGTGTTATCAGTCTGAATCTGGCAGCTCCATTTTTGTTATGGTGAAAAATATCAGTATTATTTACTAAGAAGATTAGGGCTGAATTGGAAGAGAGGCTGGTTGTTTGGAGATTGAGATAAGATAAAGGATTTTACCTTCTATGCACAAGCCAAATGCAATACACACAGGACTGTTATCTCCAGCTCAGGCCTAGCAGAGGTGTATTAAGATGTACATTGTAATTACCAGTGGCAGGAGTAGATTTCATAAAGGCTATTTTAAAACCTAATAAAATGCTGGCCTTTAATTATACAGCTTTGAAATATTTTTCTTAGTTAATTGCAACAGGAAAAAAAAATCCACCTAATATTTGAAACTGATTCTTGCAGAGAAAGCACAAGCAGAGCAAGCAGCCTTTGCCTGATCTGCACTTGTTTTGCTGTCTGGCTTCATTCTGTGATTTGAATCACAGAGACAACTGAGACTGCTAAACACCTTCCTCATTTTCCTCCTGTTATCCAGAAAGCAAGATTAGCAAGGATTGGGGAAGGCGGGGGCTGGAAGGGGGGAAGAATAAATCTCCTTTTCATGACATAATTAATTAGTTCCAAAAATGAGCTGTGCACTCATGAATCTCTCATGGTCAGCAGTGACGGTTCCAGCTCTCAGTATGCTATGGTGTCTGCTGGGGTCTGAGGGGCGTTATTATTTTTACCACTCTGAAATATCCAAAGGAGAAGAGCAAACCATTTAAGTCATATGTTTAGCACAAAGCCTGTTTGTAACTGGGTCGAAGCTCACACTAAACTGCAGAAAACAATCTGCTAGTTTTTGAGGAAAAAAATCACCAGGACTCCCTCGCTTCTAGAAGATGTTTGTTATTTTCATATATCTCACAACAGCAGCATATCCCACAACAGTCCTCTTTGGCTCTTGAGGTCATACTGTTAAGAAGTGAGGACAGGAAGGAACCTTGGGCTGCCCTGGAAATGGAGACACTGCCACAGCACATGTCCTTTCTGTGACTCCATTTCTGCTTCTACTATAAGGAATATTACTGTCATGTTTAGCTCTTACAATGATAATCAATTGCTTTCCCACTTCCCCACCACAGGGAATATGTCTGTGTTCAGAAACCTTGCAAAAGCACTTCCATGTGGTGAACCCAAAGTTATTTTGTGACTTCCATTTCCACAACAGCAAAAAGCCTACGTTATATTCCACATCTCTATTTATTTTAAATCCAACATCATAAGCATAAGTAATATAACAAATGTATGTAGTCATTAGCAAATCCTCTGTGGAGTTTACTATTCATGTTACTAAAGGCAAATAGATGCCCTTAGACTTCACAATCCTGAAGAATATATTTGAGGGTGTTTTGGTGTTATATTTCTGCTGGAAATTGTGAAAGCTGCAGTTACACAGCTGGCTTTTCATGCTATGACTGCTATAAGCAGCTAATTAAATTACTACTGCCTCTCTATTGCTCAGTGAGTTGCTTTTGGTAGCACTACTTTGTATGACCTTCAGTTTCACTGCTTGTACAAGGTTACACAGTCTTGCTCAATCAGCCTGGTCCAGCTCCCTGCAGCTATGAGAAAAAAACAAAAGGTATTAGTAAATTAATAATTGTGTTACAGAAGAAAAAAAATTGTTCCAATCCAAAGTATTTTTCACAAAGACATAATGCAGATACAGTCCTTTTAAATATTGTGCATAATTCACTAGCTTTCTAAGGTCCTGTCCTCTCTACATGCTGGGAGTCCTTTTTAGTGCTCATGTAAACTATCTAGCACCTCAGAAATAAGTTGCTAGGAAAGCTGAGGATGGGCACCACTGTGGATCCTGCATAATCTCGTGGCTTCCTTTCTTTTATCTACTGTGTTCTATTTCTTGATATCTGTGGGAAGAGATCCCATAATACATCAAATCATATGTTTTTTCCTTTATTTAGAATTAAAAACACACTTAACCATTAAAGTCTGACAACAGTTACTAACAACTCAGATAACTGAAAAAATCCAAACAATTTATCAGCACAAATGGAGTAGGAAAACTATTGTACAATTATTCCCTGAAGGAAGATTTACTTTGGAGATCTGCCTACCATAGCAATGTTTGGATGCACTGTGTCCCCACTGCTGTGGTCTACTTGTTTCAGAAGAGGTTGAGGTGCTAATTTATCAGCAGAGGCTACAAATTATAGCCAACTGAATGTGTCAGAAATTTCACCAAAAACTAATTTTGGTCTGTATGGTACCACAAGGGTGATGTGAATCTAGTCTATATCTTGGTGTAAGTTTTACATCACAATTTTTTCTGTCTATGTTGACAGCAAAATAATTCCAGCACCAATGTTAGGCTGTAGTGGACCACTGCATATGATTGCTTTTGTTAGCGGGCAGTTTTGTTCCTAAAAATGCAACTCCCACACCAAAGCAGTCAAACTACTCTCTGATCCGTGTCTTGTTCTAGAACTTGTTTCTGCTCTCCTTTTTCCCGAGCCTGAAATGACTACAGGAATGAGGTTTTGAAAATCTTCCCCTGAATCAATTTAGTAAGGATCATGTTTAAACAGAAGTGTCAAATAATTCATCCAGCTCCATAAATGCCCAGAGCAGACGAGGTCCAGATTCTGCGCTGTAAAAGTTCACTTAAATCAACAAAGTAACTCTCTTTCTCTGTGCTTCCACACAGTTTATTCTGAAATAAAACTGCAATGTACTAATAGATTAGGATCTATTAGACTAGTTCATCTTTCTTAGTTACTGGCAGCCAGGCACTATAGAAAATCCATTGCAAGTACAATAAATTCTACTTTCTGTTGTAGAAGAGTCACCCATACATGAACATAATGCTAAACATAGTAATGTTGTAGTGTTTTTGTAATCTGGATAAATTGTACTTAAATGTTCTTTCTGGAAAATGACCATGTAGAAAACAAATGCATTTGTCCTGGGATCAGAAGTAGGTACCCATAAACTTCTTGAAGTGTAAAATATGTTTGCCTTTAAAAACAGAAATAAACCATAGCACTTTACATTAAAGTCAGATCCACAAGCAAGAAAACATGGTGAAACCAAAGGCATACTAATATTTACTAGCTGTACCTGGGGGTTTTATTCAAACAAAAAACCCCGCCAAACCTGAAAAAAAGTGGAAAATATCTTCAATCAAAAAAACCCTCCGAACCCAAAATATATAGTAGCTTTGGTGCTTTGGGGTAAGAGAAGGCTGCTGGTGGAACAGTAAATAATTAAATACTCCTTGTGCAAGCTTCTTGTTATTTCATATTACAGTATTTCTTTAAAGAGCTTTCTATAATA
This sequence comes from Serilophus lunatus, assembly GCA_013399895.1. Classification (NCBI taxonomy): domain Eukaryota; kingdom Metazoa; phylum Chordata; class Aves; order Passeriformes; family Eurylaimidae; genus Serilophus; species Serilophus lunatus. The sequence continues at coordinate 2,779,876 of VXBA01011249.1, read as the reverse complement.
AATGGTAGCAAGCTGCATATGAACAAGTACCTTGCCAGGACACCAGCCACTCTTCGTGACAAGGACAAGTAGAATCCATATGATCTAGAAAATTTCAGGAGGAAACTTCTCAAGTACCACCCGCACCTTCAGTCAGTTTGGAGAGCAGTTTTTTGCTGTGTCTTAGGATCAGCATTCAGTGCAGATAAGGCGGCAATATCAAGGGTTTCTGAGAAGTCGAGATTGCTTTCTAAGATCACAGAATCACAGAATACACTGAGTTCAAAGGGATCCACGGGGATCATCAACTACAATTTCTAGCCCTGCATAGGACCATCTCCAAGAGTCACACCATGTATCCAAGAGTATTGTCCAAACAATTCTTGAACTCTGGATGGTTTGGTGCTGTGACCACTTCCCCAGGAAGTCTGTTCAAGTGCCCAGCCACCCTTTGGATGAAGAACCTTTTTCTAATATCCAACCTTAACCTCCCTGACACAGCTTCATGCCATTCCCTTGGGTCCTGTCATGGGTCACCATACAGAAGAGATCAATGCCTGTCCCCTCCTCTTCCTCATCATGAGGAAGTTGTAACTGCAGTGAGGTCTCTTCTGTCTCCTCTCCTCCAGGCTGAACAGGCCAAGTGATCTCAGTCACCCCTCATACAGCTTCCCCTCAAGGCCCTTCACCATCTTTGTTGCCCTCCTTTAGATGGCAAAGGAGCTTAGTATTTTTCTTATATTGCAGTGCCCAAACCTGCATACAATATTCAAATTGAGGCCACACCAGTGCGGAGCGGAGTGGAACATTCACTTCCCTTGATCAGCCAATCAAGGTGATGCTTTGCCTGATGTCCCCCAGGACACTGTTGGCCCTCTGTTGGTGTTTGGGAGGGGGATGCTGGGTTTTCTGGAGGGAGGGTCCTAGGGGTCTTGGGGGGAGGGAGGAGGAAAGGAGCATTTTAAACTGTTCACTGGCTCCCTGTTTTGTTGTAAACCTTGGTGTGTTTTTTTCCACAAGAAAGCCCAGGCTCCTTCTCCCGCCGCCCTCCAGGGTTTGGGAGGAACCGAGGCAAGGACTCACTGAAACGCGGACAGGAGGCCCGACAGAGATGTGTGCGGGCAGCTCACCCCCTTCCCTGGTGGGAAGGTCACCCCAGCCATCTCCCTACAGCCTTCCCTTGCTCTTCCCCCCAACCCTTTTTCCCTCTGGGGCTGGCCAGGGGAGGAAGGGAGGGGGTGCCCGGTCTCTCTCCCACTTGAGGGAGGCAGAGGTCGCCCCAGCTGTCCCCCCACAGTTTTCTTAGCAGGAGCTCACCGTGAGTTCAGTGTGGTGGCAGAGATACGGGAGGCGCGGGCCGAGTCCTCTCACCGGTGCGGAGCGGGCCTGGGTACAGCTGCGGCACCGGGCTCGGCTCAGTGCTGCTGCATGCATGCCTTCCCTGCTGGCCAGGCAGTGCCAGCGGTGGCTCCCGGCAGCGGCTGCCGGCAAGCTCGGCGCAGCGGGGGAGATGCAGGCGGGCAGTAGCGGAGGAGCGGAACCCAGCTGCCGCGTGNTTCCCTTGCTCTTCCCCCCAACCCTTTTTCCCTCTGGGGCTGGCCAGGGGAGGAAGGGAGGGGGTGCCCGGTCTCTCTCCCACTTGAGGGAGGCAGAGGTCGCCCCAGCTGTCCCCCCACAGTTTTCTTAGCAGGAACTCACCGGGAGTTCAGTGTGGTGGCAGAGATACGGGAGGCGCGGGCCGAGTCCTCTCACCGGTGCGGAGCGGGCCTGGGTACAGCTGCGGCACCGGGCTCGGCTCAGTGCTGCTGCATGCATGCCTTCCCTGCTGGCCAGGCAGTGCCAGCGGTGGCTCCCGGCAGCGGCTGCCGGCAAGCTCGGCGCAGCGGGGGAGATGCAGGCGGGCAGTAGCGGAGGAGCGGAACCCAGCTGCCGCGTGTGCGCGCCTTCCCTCCCCCGGCAGCGGCTGCTGCCGCTGTCTGCGCTCGTGGCCAGTGCCTGTACGGCAGCAGTTCCTGGCAGTGCCATTCCCTGTTCCCTTGGGTGGTGGCTGATCTTGGCTTGGGACAATGACCTTGAGAGTGCCCCGGTGGCCACGGTCTCCCTCTTGGAGGGGTTCCCTTGGACGGTGGGTGCCCTGGGGAGGCTGCAGCCGACCCATGGCTGGAAAAACATGGTGCCTGCCAGCGGCAAGATCGCGGTTTTTGGTGGGAACTGCCATTTTGCTGGAACTGAAGATTTTGAAGAGAGGTGGAGCCCGGACCGCTGGCCAATGAGAAGAGGGCGAAGCCAGGAAGAAGACGACGAGAATCGCGCGGGACTCGGAGGGCTTAAAAAGCCTGAAGATGGAAATTCTCGCTCTCTTCGGCTTCCTGCAGGCTGGGGAGCAGCAGCACGGCCCCTCTCCTCCTGACTTCCAGGCCCCATGGCTTGACTCCGCCCACCTCCATCGGCACCAGAGCCAAGCCAACACAATTAGACTTCAAGGGCTGGGAGTGAATACCATTGGAGGGAGACAGAGAGAGAGAGGAGAGGAGCGGCTTTCCTTTCCCCTGTTTTTCTTTGGCCAGCCTGCCTGGCCTTTGAAAAGCAGTTTGTTATTTCCCTTTTCTTTTTCCTTTCCCTTTTTGGGTGGCTTTGTCAGGTGTAATTTCTGTGTTAAGTCTCGAGTTCCCTTAAACTGTTCTCTTTCCCCTGGTTGAGCCCCAGATGAATAAACTGTTTCCCTGTTATTCAAATTCTGTTCAGTCTTCTCATCATTGTTGAGCGCGCTCCTAGTGAAAAACAGTTGTCTTAAACCACTACACCCTCCTGGCTACCAGGGCATTGCTGACTCATATTCAACTTGCCATTGACCAGGACTCCCAGGTCCCTTTCCATGGCACTGCTTTCCAGCATCTCATTCCCCAGTCTATATGAACATCCAGGGCTACCTCATCCTAGGTGCAAAATCCAGCACTTTCACTTGTCAAACTTGCTGATTACCCAGTCCTCTAATTTGTCAAGGTCTCTCTGCAGGGCCTCTCTGCCTTTGAGATAATCAACAGCTCCTCCCAGTTTTGTATCACACTTCCTTAGCATCCCTTCCAGTCTCTTTTCCAGACATCACTAGAGCACAGATTTAACTCTGAGCATTAGAAGTAATGTAAAATGAGTGTTTTGCACGTTACCATCATTTTCATGATTGGTAATTCCTACTAAAAGCATAAGCTTTGCAGGTCACTGAAATTCCCAAAACTGACCCGAAGTGGTGTTCCTTACAACTCAAGATCATTCTTTGGTTACTTTCTACAGCTGCAGTGAGGGCTTATACTCCTGGTGGTTCACAAAAAACACATTACCTAGTTGGATCACCCACAAGGAGCCCAGATCTGATTCAAAGCTCAGAATAGTCGCTGGGAGCTCATTTCCTACAATTTCATTTAACAGTGAACCAAGGATACTGTCAACAACTGTGCACTTTCTGTGTGGTGCTGAGCACCCGTTGCAGATTTTATCATGCTTGGAGCATTGAGCATCTTGCAAGCTAAAAAGTTACTTTCCTTTCTTTGAAAAAGAGTTTTTCTGTTAGAAACACAAGTTATATAGGTGGCATGTTTATACAAGAGTTATACAATTAATGCTGAATAAAATATATATAGTCAGATTAATCGGTTGAAGCAATCAAATCTTTTTAGTATGGTAAACACATTAAGAATGTTTAAATTAATTATCCACACCATATGAAGAAGATTTGAGTGAAAAATAGGTGATGAATATTTGTAAAGACCTAGAAATACTTACAAATAATTTAAGCTTACTTTATTCCTGTTTTGAAATTTCTAGGGATTTGTAAAGCTTGCAATTTTAACCTTAGCTATGCAATTTATTTAGTAGGCTGCGGTTGTCTCCAAAACTTCCTGCCTGCACATTTGGAGGGAGGGGGAAAGATATCTCAAAGGCCATAAGGCAGAAATCCTGTTTCTAACTTTGGCTGAGAGTGACAATGTTGGTCATGTCTTTCTGGGCTCAATGTGCTGTTTGGTTGCTGCAGAAAAAAAGAGGATTCCTTACTGTTCCAGTTATGATTACATGCTCAGATATTATCTTGATGGCTTTAGGAGACATCCATGTGTGCAGTGGGGTGCAACTGGTTGACAAAAAATAATATTTTTTCCAATTTGTTCCACAGTGACAGCAATTCAGACAAGAAGATGATTTTCTGTTCTACTGTAACCTTCTACCTGGCCAATAATTCCAAGATAATACAATGGATATTTACAAGCAATTTTCTTCATATTCATATATATCTATATGTGTACGTTTGTATTTATAAGCCCAGCAAGGGAGATATAACTGCTCATATTAACACATTCTGCTGTGCATAAAATTATTCATTTTATTCTACAAAAATTGTAAATATCTGTCAAGATTTTTTTTGTTGCTTTTTAGGTTTACATATTTACATGCAAATGAACTACACTGCAAATCGATGACTTGTTACATTCTATGTATATAAAGTGTGACACTTTTTAAGTACCGTATTTTTTCTATAAATATGAGATGTGATCTTTGTGTGTCCTGAGCACTTCTGGTAACCAGTTCTTGGAGAGGATGCTCAGAAGTAACTTAAAGTCTCAGCATTTATCTGGATTAGCTATTGCAGTGGGTTGAACCTCACTGGATGCCAGAGACCCACTAAAGCCATTCTCTCATTCTGCCCTGCAAAAGGACAGGGGAGACAAAATGCAATGAAGGATTTAATGATTTAAGAACCATGAGAGACCCCTTCCTGATCACCATCACAGGCAAAATAGACTCCAAGTGGGGATATTAATTGAATTTATTACTAACAGGATCAAAGATTAAGAATTAGAAGCAAAATAAATCTTAAAGACATCTTCCCCCCACACCACTGCCTTCCAAGTTCCTGACTCCCCAGGTTATGGTCAGTTGTTGTTTTTGCCGCTGCTCAGAGAGAGGAGTCCTTCCCCTGCTTCCCATGGGGATCCTCTCATGTGAGACACTCCTTCACGAACTTCTCCAGCCCAAGCCTATCTCACAGGCTACAGCCCTTCACGCACTGCTGCCACATGGGTCACATTTCCACAGCGTGCAGTCCTTCAGGCACAGGCTGCTCCAATGTCAGTCCCCTACAGCCCACAAGTCCTGCCAGAAAATCCCTCTCCAGTGTGGGCTCCTCTCCTCATGGGTCAGCAGGTCCCTGCCAGGGCCCTGCTCCAACATGGGTCTCCCACAGCATCACAGCCTCCTTTGGGCATCCACCTGCTCTGGCATGAGTTCTTCTACGGGCTGCAGTGAATCTTTGCGCCCCTGTGGTCCTCCATGGGCTGCCGGGGCACAGCTGCTCCACCATGGTCTTCACCACAGGCTGCAGGGGAACCTCAGCTGCAGCACCTGGAGCACCTCCTCCCCCTTCTGCGCTGACTTTGATGTCTGCACTCTTGTTCACATGTTCTCACTCTGCTCTTCTATGGCAGCCATCTTCAAACAAAACTTAACTTTTTTTTATCTCTTCTTAAATATATTACCACAGAGGTGTTACTGCAGATTGGCCTGGCCTTGGTCAGCAGCAGGCCCAGCCTGGAGCTGGCTGGCATTGGCCTTACTGGGCATGAGGGAAGATTCCAGCAACTTCTCGAAGAAGCCTCCCCTACAGTGCCCTGCCGCTATCAAAGCCTGGCCACAGAAAACCCAGTACAGGTATATAGCTATTTCTTTGACACTAGATAAAAATGCATTCTTGAAAGGGCAGAATAGGTCAAATAATTCTTAATTTAAACTACTGAATTGCCTATGACCAGTTTTGGTAAACAGCAATGAGGTTTCTGGGGAAAGTGATATTCCTAAAGAATCACAAAATAAAGAAAACATGACTTTTCCTTCTTCAGTAATCCAATTCAGCTAAGGGCTGAGGACATTCTAAAGAGTGTTGAGTGTTTTCAAATCCTTATAGGTTTTAAATACTCAGCCATTTATGGGGTAATGGATGTTTGGCTTGGACAGCACTTATTTAAGGGTCATAAGTGAATTTGAACAAAAAATCCCAAATGCTGGTCTGAATTAGGATTTCTGTGAAAATTGTGGGCTTAGGACTGCTGGTTATCAAATATATGCAGAGTATATTTACAATGGGCTGCCTTCCTGGAGCATGTTGTAGACAGTAGAGTTTCACTAACATTAACCAAGGCAATAAGTAGAAGGTATAGATTTTGCAAGTTTTTGTGACAGTTAAGATAATAAATAGGATTGATTCCATCAGACTGCCATTCTCAACTCATATTTTGCAGAGATTTCTTGTAATACTCTTCCAGAAATAGTTCCCTCAGTAAGTTTCAGAACTCTAAACCCAACTATTCGCAACATTTTAATGCAAATATTGCTGTGGATCTGTTATTGAATGGCAGAAAAATATTTCACATTTCCAACCTTTTGGAGTCTTTGCATCTTGCAAATGTGAGAAATAAACAAACAAGTGCATTCAGTCACAGAATCACAGAATCACACAATTACTAGGTTGGAAGAGACCTCCAAGATCATCTAGTCCAACCCTTACCCCAGAACCTCGACTAGACCATGTCACCAAGCGCCACGTCCAGCCTTTTTATAAACACATCCAGGGATGGCGACTCCACCACCTCCCTGGGCAGTCCATTCCAAAACTTTATTATTCTTTCTGTGAAACACTTCTTTCTAATATCTAACCTATACCTCCCTTGGCGCGGCTTGAGACTGTGTCCTCTCGTTCTGTCAGTTGCTGCCCGGTGGAAGAGACCAACCCCCACCTGACTACAGCCTCCTTTCAGGAAGTTGTAGAGAGCGATAAGGTCACCTCTGAGCCTCCTTTTCTCCAGGCTAAACAACTCTAACTCCCTCAATCGTTCCTCACAGGGCTTGTGCTCCATACCCTCCACCAGCCTCGTTGCTCTCCTCTGGACACGCTCAATCATCTCCACATCCTTCCTAAACAGTCAAGTGGAATAATATAATGGTGGTCACTCCTTCCAGTTGTTTTTCCCAATTTATGGTTGTTACAACAATTTGTTAGCATGACTAACAAATCATCTCTAATCCAGACATTTTAGGCTGTGAAAAGATCTTCAGCCACATTCTTTGAATACCTGAAGTAAAGTCATATGGTAAAGATAGTTCAGCACATTGAAAGCTTTTCATTTAATTTTTCTGTTTCTGATGGGTTTACATAGATTTTGAACAACTGAACCTCTGCTATTCAACACTTGTAAAATATTTCAAGAAAGGAAATTTATTGGTGCAAGATTACATCTGAGTGACCATCTTGAAAGATAAAGTTCAGGTAATACTGAGGAATCAAAGTGACTGATAGGTTTTGCTCACTTTCAACATTTTTTCTTTGACATTCCATTCCCAACATAGACAGAGAAGATGTTTCTTGTACCAGTGACTTATTACTGGAGTAGACAAAGCTCTTAAAGCAAGCAGTAGACAGCTGCTTTGAAGAGCCTGTATCAAAGTGAAAATACTCATTTGTCTTAACCATCCAGAAAGGCATGAAACTTCCCTATCAACTGTGGCATAGAGTTTTTGCCTGTACCCAGAGCATTAGGAGCAGACAACAGCTAAGAAGTGCTCAGAAAGTGCTTTGCATGTGCTCTCCAAACAACATCCTGGCTGCCTTCCATGGGTACAGAGAGCTCAGTCAAATCTCATTGGTTTTAGCTAACAACTAACAAGAAATTTCCTCACAATGTGAGGAATTCAAATCAGCATCCAAGTGAAGACAGGAAGGATTAACCAGATGTCCACCAACCCAAATAAATCCACTCATCAGGATTTTGCAGAGGGCATGGATACTTTAATTTGCCTATTCAACAAATTGTGCCTTTATGATATAACTAGTTAATTTCCACACAGTAATTCTATTGCCAGTGCTCTCTATTTTTGCAAATAATGTAAACACTGTATAAATTACTGATTGTCATTTGCAAACAAAACCTTGGAAGAGGTGTTTAGGAATCACCTTGTGGTTGAGGACAAAAGATCACTATTAAGACATACTAAACCAACGAGAGAGTAGGCTGCTGGCAACAATTTATTTTACCTCAAGGTGTTTTGGACAACTCAGTGTTCTATTAAATACTGAGCATGAATCATCAAAACAGATGCTGTCTGGCAGATATGTCTCACCCTAGTACTGTTTCATGACTTACGCACTTAATAAGCATCTTCTGGGAGAGTGTTTTTTGAGCTGCTAACCAGCTCCATTTTAAATGAGATGAAAGACAAAGACTTAATCCACCCATCAATGCCAACAGAAGCCTTTCATGCCCACTGCACAATTATGTTGTATTAATTACACCAAAACGAATCCTTCCATCTCACCTAAAGATGCCTCAGCTATGCAATTCTGACCTTAATCCATAACAAATGTTAGATCATTGTCCATCAGTAACCAAAGATCTTGGACTCAACTACAAGAATTGAGAATTTTAATTCTTACTTGATACTCTTAACTTGCACAGCTCTGAAGCTGTCTGTATCTCCCTATACAATCATTTCACCTGTTTCTTCTTATCCACTTTGCTAAGGAATCAGTTCTTACATTCTTCCACTGCTACTATTATTTACATGAGTATGAAGTTCTTGCCAGGACTGGGGCACATTTTGCAAGCATTATCTGTATTTAGCTAAGTGAGTCTGTCAACTCAGACAAATTACAAACTAACTAAATTGCACTTTAGAAGGCATTTATAGAAAGGGCAATGACTAGATTCATCTCTTTCATTCATTGGCAATAAAAAGAGACATTAAGATTCACTGTTGTGTTAAGCAGAGCATTGTTTCAGCAGGCAGTGAGAGGCTGGCTACAACCATCTTGCTGACCTGATGTACACTTGTCTGTAAAAGAGAAGTGAGGTCATTTGAGTGCTTTCATTTGTAAAGGTGCCCTCCTCCAGCTAGGTAGAGGACTCAAGGTATCTTTTCCCTTCATTTTCCTTGGGGGGGCTGCCATGTTCCTACATTCCATGACAGTCCCAAAGTCAACACAGTGTCATCTTGATGAAGATGAAATGAATCCCTGCAGAGTCCAGAAAGCTTTGGCTGGGAGCAATTACATTTGGCAGGACTCCTGAGGCGAGGTTCTGGCTTCAGATGCTCTGACATGGTGCTGACACAACAACTCCAGCACATGGAGGGTTCACAGACTTTCAGGCTGGCAAGAGCATGCTGCAGCAGACTGCAACATACCTACTGAAAACTCCATGAAAAATGGCACAGTAGAAATGATCTGTCCCTGGTGGCTGGGTAATGGTGTTCATGCCATCTTCAACAAAGCTGAAATCAAACACAGCTGTGTAGCACTTTCTCCCCTTCCCCCCCAAAAAAGATCCAAATCACTATGCTGTTTTTGTTGCAGTTTCTCATGATAGGCAATTTAAGATTCAGAACAGTGATATAAAAAAATAGGTTCTATAGCATAACCTGAAAAAAAAATTCCCTTAGTTCAGGCATTGTCTTTCATATGGAAAACACCCAACCCTGTGATGATTCTGACTGAGTGATTGACCAAATGATTACTCTATAATGATACTTTATCTGCCGTGCTTGTTAGTCTAATGACTTGTTTACAATAGGCACTTACAGGTAATATTATAAGTACATAATGCATCGAGGGTGATTGTATTTTGTTGCCTAATGTACAGAGGAATAGTGTACTGCCAAAATGAGTAGTTATGTGTATTTTATCGTGCTACCATTTCATTAGCTAGATGAGACTTGATCACTGGACGTAAGTGCTTGCACTTTTTACTCTAACAGTGGCACTCAAAAGAACAAAGTTGGATATAAAGTAAGATAAGATAAAAAGCAAGTAAGATAAGATAAAAAGCAAGTAAGGTAAGATAAAAAGAAATATGGCCTTAAATCTTATATATATATATGTTAATTTGTATTCTCCAGCACATTTTTGTTATCCAAGGTGTATAATCTCTGATATCGGTGATAATAGTTACCAGTTAGGACTAGCAAAGCTATTTTGCTTGATATATTAGCACTTCCATTTTAGAATAATCCTACTAGCATGAGTCTGTAGTATTTACAATTTTCATAAGTACTGATTATATTTTCAAAGTCAAAGTGGGATAAAATTGTAGCATTGTACCCTGTTGTTGCTGCTTTCTATAGTAGTCAGCCATACATATTGAACAATGCCATATGAATATAATTTTGAGAGGTAAGAGGTTGATTCTTCTAAAAAACACTTACATGGGCAGTATGAGCTCTTGCTGATGATCTTCACCATGTGAATATAATGTATACAGTCTAGTTAATAAAGAAAATCTGAGTTCCATGGCTACACAAGACTATGTAGGTGGACTTCTGGCAAATGAACATTTTTTTCAGCACTGAAGTCCATTCAGCGGCCAAAAAACCCATATCTTATCACATTATTTGTACACTCCATTTCTTCTCACGGAGTAATATCTGTTTATCTATTTTGTAAATGTCAATAGGTGAATGTTGTGGTTTAGCCCCAGCCAGCAGCCAAGCACCATTACACCACTCATTCACTCTGTCCCATAGGATCAGTGGGAGAATCGGAAGGGTAAAAGTGAGAACGCTTGTAGGTTTAAATTAAGACAATTTAATAAGAAAAGCAAAAGCTGCATGCACAAGTAAAGCAAAATAAAGAAATTAATTCAGTATTTCAGGGGCAGGCAGGTGTTTAGTCATCTCCAGGAAAGCAGGGCTCTGTTGTGTGTGACAATTACTTGGAAAGACAAAATACCAGAAATTCAAACATCCTCCCTCTTGCTTCTTCTTCTCCCAGTTTTATATGCTGAGCATGATGCCATATGGTATGGAATATCCTATTGGTCAGTTGGGGTCAGCTGTCCTGGCTGTATCTTCTCCCAACCTCAGCCTCCTTGCTGATGGGGTGGTACAATAAGCAGAAAAGGCTTTGATGCTGTTCAAGCACTGCTCAGCAATAACAAAAACATCCCTGTGTTATCAGAACAAATCTTAAACACCAACCTCCATACTAGCTACCAGGAAGAATATGAATCCCTATCACAGCCAAAATAGCACATTATCCAGCCCTTATTCCATTAACATCATGCTCAGGTCCCACTCTATCCAGTACATTCTCTCTAAGCACCACAACCCTTCCCATCCTTCAATATAGTCGCAAATATCAATCCCTTCCTCTATGGATCACTCCTGTGAAACGTCTATAAATGTCCACAAATACCCACAAAATATCCTTTGAGTTAACTTAGTCCGTTTGGGCTCCATCTGTTATGGGGTCACTCAAGAGAGAAGAAGTGGTGTGCTTCATGGAATTACTTGTCACCAAAGCCAGTCCGGTCACTGCTGCACCTGCACTGCTTCTTGTAAGGCTTATCTTCCCTCCACTGGTTCAAGTGGTTCCTCTCATAACAATTCCTATAACAAACAACTCAAATAATAGGCTACAACAATTTAAAATATATCCTTTACAGTCTCCACCCTTGGTCCCTTTGTACCAGACCATAATATTTAACATTGCAATGGAATCATCCTCTTACCCCTACTCTGATTTATATTTATCCATAGCATGCAGTCTCTTAGAGGCATATCTGTTCCAAGTGGAGACTTATCTATGAGCCACGGTCTCTCTAGGGAGACTTATCCAGAGCCACAGGTGCTTTGAGGTGCACCTGTTCCAGCATGATCTCCTCAATGTGCTACAATGCTTTCTGAAATATACCTGCTTCCAGATGGCTTTACCCGTGGTTGCACTCTCTCCAGGGGTGTACCTGCCCTGTAGTGGGATTATCCATGGCCACATGCTTTGAGATGCTCCAGCATGACCTCATGCACAGCCATGGGTGGTTCAAGATATACCTTCTCAAGCAAGGAGACTTATGCTCCAGCATGGACTTACACTTGGGCCACAATCTCTTCAGAGGTGCACCAGCTGTGGCACAGACATATCCACAGCCTCAGACATTCCAAGATGTACCTGCTCTGGCATGGGCTTATCCATGGCCACAGATACTTCGGGGTGTCCTGCTCCTGTGTGGACTTATCCACAGGACACAGCCCCTTTGACTCAAGTTCATACCGGAGTTCCAGACTGTCCAATACAGCAGCACAGAAACAGCAGCAACAGTCTGGTCATCTGCCAGCCCAGGCACATCGCCATGGCTGTTATCAAAATGTTCCTTGGCCCAGTAGAGCAAGGTGATTAGTGGTGCAGGACAACAGCCAGCAGCAAAAGCAACAAACAGCTGCTAACGAGCACTAGAGTAATTTACAGCAAGGTAAGCAAACCCCATGGCAAGAACAGGATCCAGTAAACTCCTAGCTAAACAGCAATAACACTTATAAATTTGATATAGCACATTCCAGACAAATCCATCAAACTCCTCGAATCCCATGTTGGGCACCAAAAAGGACTGTCATTGTTTAATCCCAGCTGACACCTAAGCCCCACAGCCAGTTGCTCACTCCCACCATTGGGACAGAGGAGAGAATAAGAAGGAAGAAAGTAAGAAAAGTTGTGGGTTGAGATAGAAACAGTAACAACAATTTAATAGGGAAAACTAAAGTCTCATGTACAAGCAAAGCAAACCAAGAAATTCATTCACTACTTCCCATTGCCAGCCAGCCAGTGTTCAGCTACCTCTCAGAGAGCAGAGCTGCATCATATGTTGCAGTGACTTGGGAAGACAAATGTTGTGACTCCAAATATCTCTCCCTTCCTTCTTCTCCCTGTTTTTTATGATAAGCATAATGTCACATGGTATGGACTATCCCTGTGGTCAGTTATGGTCAGCTGTCCTGGCTGTATCCTTTCCCAGCTCCTTGTGCACCTCCAGCCTCCTCATTGGTAGGGTAATATGAGGAAGGAGGAAAGGCCTTGATGCTGTGTAAGCTCTGCTCAGCAATAGCGAAAACATCCCTGAATTATCAACACTGTCTGCAGTGCAGATCTAAAGTACGTCCCCATGTTACTTGCTATGAAGAAAATTAACCCTATCTCAGACAAAACCACATGATGACTACTTTTGGCTACTGGCAGTGAAAGTCTTTGGAAAGAGTTTTCTGTAAGGCTTGCAGGTCCATCTGGGAATTATGGATGACTTTCAGCACTAAAGATTTTCTAACAAATGACATTCCAAAACAGAGTCTTACAAAGTACTCATAGCTAATGCCGATAATTCTCTCTTTGCCAGTTTAAATATCCTTCTGAGTCTCTCAGACCCTCAGTGGTACAGTACACTGGCAAAATTAGCAAGCTAATGTCACCACTCCTTGTAGATAAACACATGTAAAGTATCAGGCATCAGGACAGGATTACAGAACACATATTTCTAAGTACCACTTATGAATACAACACATGTAGCTAATGGAAATGTTGACATCACCTAAAGAGGAAAGCAAGACTTGCAACCACAGTGGATTATATCATTAGCTAAACTGGAAAGCAATCCTTCTTTATAGCTGCAAGAGTCTGTGTCTGCCCTGGACCTCCTGTTCTCCTGAGGAAAAATAAATAAATCACTAAATTAAGATAAACATGACTGTGAAAGTTCCACAAAACATATGTGATGTACACATATTAAATCCAAGTTTTTAGAGATTGGTGCATTTAATCATTTTGTGCTTGCTTGAGAAAAACAGGTCACTAAGCATAGGAGAGAGGGTAAGGAATACGAATGCAAATGTAGATGATTTCCAGGATGCACACCACTGTGGGTGAGGGTAAGAGCCAGCGAAGTTGCTGCAGTGGCACACAGAGGCTTCCTGGGATTAGGAGCTCACAGAGGTGGTGCTGCTCCAGGCAGAGGATCCCTGCCCGGAGAGCTTATAGTCAAATAATTCAGGCAAAACACAGAAGCTGGAAGACAAAAATTATAAAATAAAAAATACGTGTGCCTGCTCTCATTGTAGGCATGTGCATACATTCCTGCCCCTCTCCATTCTTCTACTAAGTATTAAAAGCTTATGTGCCAACTATGACCCCAGGGTGTTTTCACCAGTTATTGCTGCAGCAAATGTGGCTTTTGCAGAAATGGCTGAAGAATGAGAGAGCCTTACATTTGGGCCCATTGGGTGTTATTTGTGTTAAAAAGAAATGATCATGTCCACACAAGCTAATAACCAGGAACAATGTGCAGGCTCGTGACAGCTAGGAGGCAAGGCTGTTTCTTGGTAGAGCTAAGCTTAGAGCAGTGAGAAGGCATTAAGAGGGGAGGAATGAGCAAGAATGAGTACAGGCATGTCTAGGGCTATTTTTCTTTGGGTATCAAAGAGGCACAATGTGAGTTTAAGAGCAAGCAAGACCAGAAGGAAAGAGGAGCAAGAAACTATAGAGGTTTAGATGAGAGATTGTCTAGTTTTGCTGCCAAGAAGAAGATGGATTTGGCCACTTTCTTGGAGGAGCAAAATGGTATGCTAAGAGGTCTAAGGTTACAGGAATGTTAGTGTTGGTGAGTGTAGCAGAGAACAGTAGATAAAGTACAGTCAGAAGGAAGAAGAAGGGCTCAGTTTTGGCCATGCTGAAGACATAGCATCTTCAAAAGAGATGACAGGCCAGTAAGAAATGTGACAATGATTCAAGGAAATATTCCAGGAACGGAAAACTAAATTTACAATTTTCTAGCAGAAAAGACTTTCAAACAGTGTTGTCTGTAATTTCTTTTTTCCAAGTATGGTTTGATTAATATTTTCCTCAGGGCAAAAAGACTATTTTTGCTTAAAGCTATTAAACTTGTCATAGAGGAGAATGTAGAAAGTGGGAGGTCAGGAAGGACTAGTGCTTTGTGGGAAAAGGGTAAAGGATGTAACCTTTGTAGGGATTAGGAGAACTGATCTAGGGTTTGCTAACAGCAAAGGAGGAAAAAAGCTAACATGCTGTTTTGCTGGATGCTTTTGAAGCTGAATCAGGATGAAGTGATGGAGAAGGAAAGGCATCTATAAGGGAAGCAGCAGTTGCACAGGTTGCATCTGGGTGACTGGATGTACAAGACAAATATCAGGAAAAGATATGCTCAGAAGTTGCAAGAGTCAGCAATGCTCTTGTAAGTTCTGTCTTCATTATGTTGAATGGACCTGGAAGAGAAATGTGGAAGACTGAAGTCTGAGTGGCTGTGGGAGAGGAAGAGCTGATGCAGCAGGAAAGAGAGTGAGAGGGGAAGGTAGTGGGGAGATAAAGTAACAGCCAAAGGACACTGTTATTGAGCAGAATGAGTTGAAAACACGTGATGGGATCACAAAATGGCCAATATCTCAGCTTTTGAGAGCGCAGTGCTGGCACCTGTACAAATAATAAGCCCAGCACAAGTGCAACACTACTGCAAAAAAACCCATGGTGTGAGGGATTTAAACAGGCTTAGATAACAGCAACAAGGATATTTGTGATGAAAAGAGGTACGTTTCTCAGAGCTCTGGAAACATTGTTCCACAAGATTTTGAGTAAAACAAAAGTCAGTAAAATTATTTGTGTTCTTCTGCAAAATGCTTGTTATCTCGACACTTCAGACCCTAAATTAATGTCCAAAGCCAATATTTTTGTACACTTCTCAGATTCACTCAGGGGTTTGCTGGTCTGGCAAACAATTTGCTGTTTCTTGGACAGCATCAGACAGGAAACAGTGGAGCAAAACCATGATACCTCTTTCTAAGCTTTCCCTTTCAGACATTTCCCTCTGCAAGTTGCACTTTCTGTAAGATGATCATCACTTATGTAGCTAATATTGAAGGTTTCTCCAAAAGTAGTAGACATCGTCTTCCTTTCTGGGACATTGAACAGTCCTGGAAATGAACATTTTCCTTATCACATATTGTGCTAGAATTTGAAATTTCCCAGTTCACTGTCTCTGCCTAATTTTTAGCACACATTGAAGAAACTTACCTGGAAACTCTGAGGTCAGTTATAAACTCGAGGTACTCCAATCTCTCTTTCTTATCAGATAGAACAATACAATTCCTTCTGTCAATGTGCTACTTAAAACCCAAATAAACCACATAAGGAAGCTGACTTACTTTTTAGAGCCAAGTACACTTTGTGTCCACTCCATAATTCCATTATTGTTCTACTGGCTAGCAGTGGAACAATATTTTCACAGAAGGAAAATGGGAGACTTTGACTCACAATAAAAATCAAATGCCACAGGATGTTCAGGCCACGTGTTTGTATTTACTGTGCTTACAGATCAGAAGGAGATAAATAATTTCTCCTAGAACTTATACCCAAATCATACTTCCTAACATAGATGTTCACAGACGAGAACACAGGTGAAATGTTCTCATAAAAATGGAAGGGGCAGCACACAGCTGGTGTGACAGCAGCTTAACCTTTTTACCCTTTAACTTAGAGGCATACTGAAAATACATTTTAACTCAAATATTATGACAGATGTAGTCAGAAATGTTTAATACAGGGAAAATTTGGGCTGGTGCAAAGATGTATTTTTGAGCTTACACCTATATTTAACCTTGTCTAAATACAGACCTCTGTATTTAGTAATTATCCTAGCACTTCCCAAAGGTTTCCAGTCTTTTTATAAAATTGTAAACATCGGTTTGCAGAAACAAACTCCTGACTCCTGCCTACACTGAAGGTATAGCCAACATAACTTTGGGTTTGGTTTGAACCATCTCGTTTATAAAGTGCTCCATATCTCCTTCAGGATCCAATACAAAAAGCCTACACACGGAAGTTCCCTCCTCTCTTGTAATCTGCATAAAACCTTTCCTCACCACACTATAGCACTTACAGAAAATAACTTTTTTTTCATCCCTGGGCATATAGAGATTCATCAGTCTTTTTAAAAATTATAAGATTTGGAAGCCCAGGCTACGCTAAAAAAAAAGGTAGGCGAAGAGCAGTTTGTCTGTCACAGCATCAGATTTGATCTGTCTTTATCTTGCCTTTCAAAGAACTGCATCAGATGAGAGGAGCAGGACACCATGTTTCTTACTGTATTTTCAGCTGTTATTGTATTGCAGCAATTTGTAGCTTCTCAGCAAGGCTAGCAATGGTGCAGGTGGAGTGGTTAGCAGTGTGCAGGTGAAGTGGTCAAACGTGTAGTGAATGGGATTCGCATGTGCAGTTCCTGACACAAGCCATCACGCCAGTAACAAGTTTCCTTGCAACCAGTATACGTATCAAGTATATAGAGACCTACTTTTTTGGCCATGCATATTTATAATTAAGACAAAATTTACAGAAGATAAACCAATTTAAATTCTGGCTTCCCAAAGCTATACAGAAAATGCTTCTCTTTTGCTGTGACATATAGAGTTAATAGGAAATCAACAAGGAGAAACTGATGAGTGTGTGAGAAGCGACAAGTATTGACATGGTAAATCATGAATCTAAAACTACTATGGGTTTTATGAAATGTTTCCTCTAGCAAAATAAACTATCACATAAGAGAAGGTTAATTGACAAAGCACAGCTGAGTAAGATGTGATTTCTACATGTGAAATTTGATAATACTTGACAAATATATCAATGGAAACCATTACTACTATTTGATATGTATCCAGGAATGATGCTACAGAAGTTCTGCCTACTTCTGGCTTTGGTTAGTAAAATTTAGCTTTGCCTATGGGCAATATATATTTCAAAGTATGTCAATTATACTTAAGACACATTAATGCATTTTTAGAGTAATTTCTGTGTCAGTGAAATTATTGCCTGCTCTCCTCTCTCCACCCCTTCTTGCTGTCACATAGGACTATAACCACATGGAAAAGTAATATTAGGAAACACATTAAAGATGATTTATCAGCTGGAAATAGGAAAGAGAGCCAAGAGCAGGTGATGAACTCTTCAGAACCACTGCATTAAGATGAGACAGAAAAGGCTGCTCCATTATGTCAACTGACCTGAAATATATAATCAGTTTGGAGCAAGTTCCATTCTCATTCACTCTAGCCTAATTACATATTATTTAAATAGCATTACTCCAGATTTCTACTTATACAAGTGATCATCACAATTTGGCTTTTATTTGGCCCCTTGGAAAACACGATAAAAGAGCCGTGTAGAAACCATGACTCACTAAAGCTTCAGGAATGCACTGCTCTCTCTTTCAGAGGTAAGGTCTTAACTTACCGCCTTCACTGTTTGCAAGTGAAACAATGTGCTCTTCACTAGAGTTGCTCACTTAAACAGGTAAGATTTAGAAGTGAAAGGCAAGAGAAAAAAATTCTTAGACCTCTCCAGACTTAAAAATCACACCAGGAACCGGTAAACGAACTGTACAAGTTGTTCTCTGGGTGCAAAGGAGACTCAGAGGTGACCGTATCACTCTCTACAACTTCCTGAAAGGAGGCTGTAGTCAGGTGGGGGTTGGTCTCTTCCACCGGGCAGCAACTGACAGAACGAGAGGACACAGTCTCAAGCTGCGCCAAGGGAGGTATAGGTTAGATATTAGAAAGAAGTTTTTCACAGAAAGAATAATAAAGTATTGGAATAGTCTGCCCGGGGAGGTGGTGGAGTCGCCATCCCTGGATGTGTTTAAAAAAAGGCTGGACGTGGCACTTGGTGACATAGTCTAGTCTAGTTGAGGTGTTAGGGCAAGGGTTGGACTCGATGATCTTGGAGGTCTTTTCCAACCTAGTGATTCTGTGATTCTGTGATTCTGTTCAGGGCTGCTTTAATAAGCTCAAGCAAAAGATGCTGCTTTTCAAGTAGTTGACCAAATCCTGTATCAGCTGTGGTTTCCAGATAGAAGTAAAGCACAGTCCCATGTCGAGCACATTACAGTATCTAATCTGGCAGTCACAATAGGTGACTGATGCAAGATTCTCTCCCAGCAGAAAAAGTATTTGACACAGGAGGTTACTTAGCAACATTTAGACAGAGAGCTAAAATGACAATAGGATAGAAGTTTAATAAGGGAATACAAGAGGTCCAGAATTCAAGACTGACCACAATAACAAGAGGAAGTGTAAATGGTATCTTTCTGCATAGCTGAGACTCCCACAGAGGATTTACTAATAAGGAGAATAGCCCAAATCTCTTCTTTGGACTCCAGCTGAATTTTGTCAGCAGTGGCTTTGATGGGAACTTGCAAAACCCCCTTCAGCCCAGATGTCCTAGAGATTCACTTCCACCATCCTTTTCATCTACTTTCGGGTCATCCCTGAGTTCAATGCAAGAGACAACATGCATTCACCCTGCACCATGGCAAAATCCCACATCTCTAGTAGATTTTTCTTTCCTAGGAGTCCAATGCTTTTACAAGTGTTCAACATACCACTTTCCTCGTCTTTCACCTGTAGCCCAGCAATGCATGCAAATGTTCACTCACGTGGTGATTAACCCTGGGAAAGGAGACAGTATCAAAGAGAATATCTGTTAATAATTCCTTCAGTCAGAAAGGAAACTGGAGGATTTCTCTGCTACATTCTGTGTCAAATCTGACAAGCAAAGCATTCCCTACATGCTCTGCTATTCATTGGCTCATTCTGATCTCAGTTGCGAGGATGTCATAAGATTGGAATGCCATTACAATCAATTATTTATCAAGGAGAAAAACCCAAAATCTGGTCTGTTGTGGATTCTTTTGCACCACTGCATGTTGTGCTGAACTGCAATAGCTTTCATTGCTTAATGGTCATTCATCTTTTGGTAGAAAAATACAAAATGGCCTCCCAAAAAGGTGACAAAGCATCACATAAAGATTATCCAAAAGCTACAAGAAATAAACAGACCTACTTCCAGGGTTAAGTCTTGATGTTAGAAAGTTCAGACCTGATGAGGAATGCGTGTTTCCTACTCAGCATCCAAATATTACATGCAAACTTTTAAATGAGCCCTCAGCTTCAGCAGTTTAAATAGTCAGTTTAAAAACTGCTTTGCTTACTTCGTGTGTTTGAACAACCACACTGGAAAAATCCCTTTCACTTGAATAAGCAGCCAATCATTTTTCCAAAGTAAATACAAGCAGAACTTGAACCTAAAAGGAGCTGTATGTGGTAATCAGCACATTACTCAGTGTAATGAGAAAATCATCTCTGTTTTCTAGAAGCATTAGATGATTGCATGATAGTGGTATAATACTGTATCAGCACTAATACATCATCCGTGTAGGTGTACTCAGGAATAAAAAAGTTGTTTCCTGTAGTAAATACAAGGGCAGTGCCTGGCATTCCAGGGCTGTTTAC
Source organism: Serilophus lunatus (assembly GCA_013399895.1). Lineage (NCBI taxonomy): Eukaryota > Metazoa > Chordata > Aves > Passeriformes > Eurylaimidae > Serilophus > Serilophus lunatus. The sequence continues at coordinate 2,759,749 of VXBA01011249.1, read as the reverse complement.
ACTCCCAAAATATCTCACAAGTCAATTTGCCAGTCTCATTTTTCCAATGATGCAACTATTTATCTCACATGACTAGGTCTACAGAAAGGTTCCAGTAGAGGAGAGGCGGGTGGCACAGCTCCCCACAACAGCGCCGCAACTTTGCCGAGCTGCTGGACAAGCCTTGACTGAAAAGGTCTGGTTTACCTAGGGGACCGGCTCCTCCTCCTCCCCATTTTTATACTACTGTGGGGTTAATAGCTATGTCGTGTGGGGTCAGGGAAGACATCTGTGTCTCAGATAATATGCTTACGGTGATTACCACACATAATTGACTGACCTTCCCTCATTCTTTTCCTGCTGCAGGCCATGGCTGATAGGGTGAGATGCTCCAGAGGAGTTTATTTTCCATCACACACTATTGTGCTGCTGAGCAAATATTTTAGCAAGCGTTGAATGAATCACCTTTCAGACTTTGGGTTTGACAGTTAAAATATGAAGGCTGTGACCAATCTAATAATATTAGATTTTAAATCAGCTTTTGGAGAAAACATGGGAAAATCCTACTTAAAATCCATTTGTAGATACCTAAAAAAATCCTAGTTTAAGTGCTGAAGTTAATGTAAATTTTTTTGAGAATTCCTGTTCTTTCTTTTGCCCTCTCCTCAGACTTTGTCTCCTCACCTAACTTTGACCATTTTGAGCTCTTTAATTCAGAGTGGGTTTGTCTCAAGAAGTATCTGCAAACCTGGTGTAATAAGTAAAGAAATATTTGTGCACTGCAAGAGCCAAGCTAAAAAGTAGGAAATGCTGAGGTCTAATTTAAGACCCTTCCTGCAAGAGACATTAGAAACCTTTCCTATTTCATGGTGTTGTGCTATAGAAATATATGACTGTGATGGACTATTCTGCATAAACATGTATTTCATTTTACAGTCGACAGGAAATGAGAAAAGCCCTCTCATCATTCAATAGCAAAGCAATATTTTTTCCACTTTATATAAAAAGAGCAAAATTAGTTTATATTTCCAATATACACTTTCAAAAGTAATGGAAAAAACGTAAGAGGAGAATTTTTTTAAGAATGCTTGCAAATGAAAGCTTCATTTGGAACTTTAAGATTTTAACTTTCTAATACTGTTTAACTCTGTTTTATCTAGTTAGCAATTAGTCTATCAATCCAGACATAATATACTTCCATAGGAAACAATTTTTATATATATGTGTGTATATATATGTCCCTGGTTGGATTGTGAGTGGTTAAAGCTTTGTACCAGGAACATTCATCTCTGTTAGGGAAACCAGTCAATATATAGAAATGTCTGTACACACACATTCACACCTACTTTCTCCCTCCTTTTAAAACCCCTTTGTCACATGGAAAATAATCTTTACTACACAGCACCAGTGAGTCTTTATGGCCTATCCTCAGAATTTCAAACTGCAGCCATTTCACTGGGAATTAATGAGTAGAATGATATGATACATTGAAAAAATACATCTGTTCTTACTCCTGTGGCTGAAAGCTAACATTTGTGCAAATGAATGTTTCGGCACTATAGCCAAAAAGTATTTCCAACCCCAGTAGTTCCTCCACTTTAATTTGTTCAACAACATAATCTACATTCCTAGCTGTCATTTACAGAAATCCATTTGGAACTGCCATCATCTTTCAAACGTTTAATATAATTCATCCTCCCTCAAAATGTAGCAACTGCTTAACAAGGAAAAATATACATATTCTAAATGTATGGGTGATCTTTAGACAAATCTCAGCATCACTTCATAATTATATACTACAAGTTTTAATTAACTAAAGCTCTGAAAATCATAATGCCTTATTAAAATGCAATTAATCCTTTGATTAAAAAACAAAAAGCACAAGTATTTACAACAAAAACACAAGTAGAATAATTACAAATATCATGTACCCATTTCTTTTATTTGGGTGTCACTTATGATGTCTCACGTTCCCTTCATTAATTCAAATACACACATTATCTCAAATCCACAGCAGACTGAGTGACAGTGGCCACCAAACACACAGCACTATATCCTATTGATTTCTGCAAATCCTGAACAATGCCATTTGCATGCTTGTTTCTGTAATAATAAAGATATGCCATTCAGAATTAAAGCACCGGCCAGACTAGTGGCAACTAATTGTGTTGTGTGTAATGAGTGCAATTTCAATTTGATATAACCCTCAGCTTTTCTTACAGCACTCGCTAAGTACTTTCAAGTCTTTGTGGGGAAATAATTGATTTTTTTGTGCTGTGGGCACAAGAAAATTATTATGATCTTTTGAATAATGCCAAAGAAAGGACCATGAATGATTTAAATTGGTATATGAAGAAGGCTTCACTGTGGATTGCAGTTTGACTGACATCCTACTAATGTAGTATCTAGATTAGCAATTTTTAAGGAGGCAGCTAATATAAAACTGGTAAAACGGAAAACATTGCTAACAGGGATTTTGTATTTGTTATTCAGTGAGGAATAACAATATGGGGATTTAAGGCACGTCAGACAAACACTATACTATTACATAATTGCCCTCGCTCTTTTCTTTTATGGCACATGTATTGAAGGGTATGTTTCAACTGATAAATTACACATTTAAAATATGTAGATACAATGGTACAGTACTAGGTTATCACAGCAGCTAAAGTCCATTGGATATGTCGGTCTGTAACCACCATGTACAAAACCCTTTGTTTTGCCCGATTGTGACAGGAAGGTTAGTAAACTTCCAAAAATTGCTCTTCCAAAGAACTGAGGTAATTGCCTTTCCTTTCAAAGGAGGGAAATCTTTTTCCTAAACTACTGCTCATACCAGAGCACCATCCTGCCCATTTTACCCCCTGCACCCTAAGTCTTATTATTCAAGAATGAAAATTCAGAAACAGGTCTCAGCCATCTAAAGCAGCATTCCAAGCCAAATTTACCCAAATCGTCTCCTGTACATAACTAATTGTAGATCGTTTCAATCTGAAATGAAACTTCCTCCTTTCTTTTTCTTCTCAATTGACAAATACATTTTATGTAGCAAAAGTGGTGAATAAATAAGGACATTATCCACATTCCACCTTAAAATGCATACCTTTCAAATCTTATTCTTCAGAGGAGGGAATGTTGTTAATTTAGTTGGTCATAACTAAATAGTTTCTAATCTGGAGCAGGAGTCTGCTGAGAATATTGGACAGTTTAAAGGTTAATCACCATCGCCTGGTTACACAAGTGAGGCAGAACTAATTCCTCCAAAGGCAAATGGCTTGCAGTTTTATCAGCAGTGCAGATTAGAAGTGTTAATATACAGAATAGAATGGATGCTCAAGGGCCAGTTTTCCCTTATCGGCAAACTTTGCAACAGAACTCAGCTACTGCACAACCTCTGCACTTTCTATAATAAGGCCCCTCATTTTGCCTCTCGAGCAGAACTATCAAACAATCCTCCCCAAACCACTGCCACCAAAATCAGGGTATTACAGACCACAGCTAATTGGAAGATCACTATAATGAAGTAAAAGATAAAATACTTTGGCTGCTGGCCTAAAATGTGGATCAGCACAACATAGGAAGCTATCTGGCTATGTCACATTCTGAGAGATTTACATAAACAATAAACTCAAACCAACAGCCCCCAAAAATACATCTTTGTTTACAGTAAATGCAACCTAAAGCACTGGTTACAAAAACTGGGGGGATTTACATCTTCAGTATTACTATTAACAAAGCAGACTCTGCTGCCACTCTACCAGATATATGTAACTTTATATACTTAAATGTATGCTGTGAAAAGAAAAAAAAAAGGTAGGATATGTAAGTACACATGTTGTAAAATATTTACATATTTATATTGCTTGATATACACTCGAATATATTGGTCACTGCAGCACATCAGAGCATATAGACTTACTTGACTTTTCCAAGACTGTTAAATATCACAGGCAGGTGTTNAAAAAAAAAAAGAAAAGGAAAGGGGAAGATCCATAAGTGTCACATGTTGTTATGTTGTTTCCCAGATAGAACATGCTGATAGAAAATCCTACCTAAAAACACAAGGAAAAGAAAATATATTTTGTTTAAATGTATCAAGGAGAAAAATGGGCAATTCTGCTCAACAAATATGGACAGTCAGTTCAGAGAAAAGTAATCTAAAATATTACAGTAATCATCTTTAAAAAATCTGGGGGTAATGAGAATACATTTTACAAACGCTGAGCCTGAGCATGCTCCTGATGAATGAGTGGAGACTTCTGCCACCAACAGCAGTGGGCTTTTGCATAGGCTCGGTAAGTTCTCCTGGAGCTCTGGTAAAATTATCTGAGCTGTGCTCTCTACACATCTGAATCACAAGCACATTAAACTTTTGCCCCATCCATCTTGTTTCTTCACACCACCTGGGCTCCAATTGAGGAAAGCGTTTCATTTCAGGACACCAAGTACCTAAGTCCCATTCATATCTAAGCTCAGTTCAGGAAGGGGGAGCAGAACTTCATGACCTGAAATATTTTCCTAAATTAAAGGTCTGTTAGTTATAATGTGAGATGCATAGTACTTTAACCAACCATAGAAAATCTGATTCCTTCTAAGACTGACACAGAGGAAGATTTTTTTAATGGAGAAACAATCTTTCCTTGGCCATGATCCCCTAGAGGATATGAAACACTGTCATACTTTGCCCAGGAAAGCAGCAAAAAGGAACACAGAAAAGACGTAGAAAATAGACCACACAGTCTTAAATATTACCTACTGTAATAAATATGTTTGAAACTGGAATTGGAGAACTACAAAACCTTGCTAGCTATCAACAGAAAACATCATCTCTCACATACGTATGTACATTTTTACATTAAGAATAATTTATTTACATACATGAAGGTATAATCCCAAGCATGTCAGGTGTAACACAGGTAGAGTGGAGAAATTGTCCTTTGAGAAGGATTTGTACTTGGGCAGACAATGCCTATCACCTAAGATTTCAGAATATAAAAATACACCTATCTAGACTCACAATCAGCCATCACTAATTGTTATCAGAGCAAAGATACTCTCAAATCCTCAGAGTTCAAAACATAAAAATGCCTTGTTGTCATCATATCTTACTGGCATCTCTCCCCTATTCCCAAAGATTGGGTAAACTCACTTGGGTTTTGCAGTGTCACCTGAGGCCCTACAGTTCTGTAGAGACTACAAGATGCATAGCTCTACTGGCTAAGTCAAGACTGATACACTCCTGATGTCTCAAAGTACACCAGCTCATCCTCACTGGTACAGAATCACAAAAAAGGGAGATGGTTTCTATAGCAAGGATAACTGCTTACGGGGAAAACCACAGTAAATAATTCTTTTCAAGTAGCAGAGTGTAGACATTGCTGGCTGTTCAAAAAACATCCCTTCACAAATAAACCATATAAATGAAGTTTGGCTCTGGTCTTGTGGTATAACTGGATGTGGGTGCATTGCAGGGATCTAATTATGAGATGAAATTCAATACAGCTTCATCACCAAGTAGATTAGATAAAAACATTCATAGCTACTGCCATGGGCATAGACAGAAACCATTAAGGACTCTAAAGGACTTGCAGATTGAGAGTGATGATACTAACAGCTGGAAAAAATTCATCAAAAGTGAACACTAAACACTAGCACTGACAATCCCCTTCCCTCATGTGGGTCTCATCCCTCAGATGATTTTACTAATTAAAGGGTGGGTCCAGCACCCTCTTACTGGTTGATTCAAAAATTTCTCCAACACATTCAACATTTTGTTCAGGTAACAAAGAAATTTACCATCTGTGAAGAAAGATAGCACAGATACCTCCAAAAAAAGCCAGGAGTGGAAAGATTTAGGAAAATTTATTTTCAAGAGTGAGAATGTAAACACCTAAAGAACTTTAAACCTAGTAGTATTTTAACAAAAGCCAAAACACAAAAACAAAAAACCCCCAACCAGACAAAAACCAACAAGAAAATCAACCAAACACGAAAAAAAACAAAAACTCCCCCAAAAAAACCTAAAAAGCAAACAAACAAAAAACACTACTCAACAGTAACAGAAAAACCAACCAACCAAAAAACACCCTACACAAACACCACGCCTGGCAGAAGACATGCCTCTTGTTTTTTTCTCAGGGCTTTTATTGTCTCCAGCCCCTCTGCTACGGTGGCCTTCACACATGCCTGAATTTATCTTCTCATAGGAGGGAGATCTCTGGGATGCAAAAGGAGAGAAAAACATACATAACATGTTCTTGGGACAGATGGCTCCCTGTCATGTGACAAAAATCTCCTGGGTTAACATAAGCTTTCTTGTCCTTGAAATAAGTCTTCAGAAATATTTTAGCTACACCTGTATCATCACTCCAAGAAAACCACTCCCAGAAATTAATATTATAAACCTCACCCTGACTAAACTTTTCATTGCAAAAATAGCCACTGTAATCAGATGATGTTAGTGAGGATTCATGAGTTTTCAAGAATCAGGAGCAATCTGTTCATCAAATGAGACATTCTTTGAGGGACACATGAATCCTACTAATAGGTAACAGACTACAAAATCCACACATACACTCAGAGAAAAATATCCCTCACCATATAAGAAAAGAACATGCAGACATCCAAGAAGCTTTTTATTGTGGTTTCCTAACAGTACTCGTGACTAGTCAAACCCAATTAAACCAAGAAAAACTGATAAACTCAGGACTTTGGTTTCTTATGAAGCTTTTCAAACAAGCCTTTCTCTTCCTGTCTTTCTAATATGAGGAATAAAATTAAAGGCAACACAGAATAAAATCGCATGCTACAGAGGAAGGTATGCGTTGACCATAGGTATCAGTACCTTCTTTCCACTCATATGTGTTTTGTGTGACAACATTGTCTCATTTCTGGATAGTGTTGCTGTGCACCAAGCCCTAACATATCTCTCGAGGGAACAATCATGTCCTGGCAGAAGGTTATTCAAAATGACTCATTAGAGTTTTCTGTCTTCAACATTTCCAACTACAGGATTCTTGGAGGCCAGTGATTTGAATCTAGTGATTCAGAACAGTGGGAGATACGGCTGGTTTCAGTAGGCACAGAAAATATTCTCTCTATCTAGCCATGTAGGTCCCTATACAAACACAGCCATCAGAATATCCAAGTGCTTTTGCTGTTTGCAAGCACTTAGGGCCATGAAGGTTTGTTGTACATATCTGTGCATTTGGTCCATTTTGCATATTTGCCAAATATGGGGAAATGTAACTGAGTGGCATGATGTCAGAAAGTTTATCTATATAATTATAAACAATGGATAAATTTCAATGGAAAAAAAAATGGAAAAGGAAATTGTTGAAAAGTTGAGGAAAACAGATTCAAGAATCTCTTGTCTGGACTGAGAGTGATCCAACCAGAATTTGCCATTGAAAGGATATATCATTTCATGTCTGCCTACTCCTTGTCAAGGCTGAAAAATGTCCATGTGCTTCTGTCAGTTATACTCCTTTTATTCAGAACTGCATCATCATTCAAAGGTAATCACCTATTTCTTTGCCTCTAGCACCCTGTCTGAACAGTTTAAATGTCTTTTCATTGAGCCCACAGGCTACTCTTTTATCAACAGTTTGGTTTTTTTGTCTCAGTTCACAATGCCTGCATAGATGTTTTAAAGAAAACATGACGATGTTTTAGACACATGCTGTCTTCTTCTCATCATATTGCTGTAAATCACCAGATATGTTCTAGAATTATTGTATTAATGAAGATACAAAAATGGTATTATCTTTGAATCCCTAATGACATTAATCACTTTTTGCCACAAAATACAGATGCCCAACTCCCACTTGACATCAGTTAGTACATACTATAGATCTATAAAACCTCAAGGGGAGGCTAGGCAAGACTACAGAACAGAAATGTATACAGTGTTTTTAACTACTTTGGAATTACATCCATTTCAGAAAATTCTTTAGCCATGAATAGCTGAAAGCTGGGAGAATACTCAGGGGGAGGCATCAGATATGCAAGGCCTGCTCTCTACTCTTCCCTGCATACCCACTTATGGCTATTGTTGGAGCCAGGATATTGGGCTACACTGACCTTTGTTCTGAACCAGTATGCCTCTTATGTTCTTATTATGTTCTTATGTTAAGCAGGAAAAGAATTTAGCCTCTGGATAACACCCGGTTGTGCTTGAATTCAGCAGCAAAATTCCTTTTCTCTTCATTGTGTCAGATTTCAAAAATTAATAATTAAAAAAATAAAAGGGTGCACACCAATATATGAAGTTGTGCTGTCATCAGAGATAGAAGATTAGTTTTTCTGTAGTTAAGAGCCTCAAAGGATTCTTTTTATCTACATGGATAGAGATTTTTTCTCACCCTGAAAAACATGTAAACCAACCCCTGCTTCAGACTCTAGTAAAATTCACCATTATGAAGGTATTTTAAATAGGTCTTTACACCATCCACTCCATAATGGATTCAATAACAAGAATTTCTAAGTCTGAAGTCTCAAGAGATTTTAGGCAGAACAGTTTATGGCCTTGCAACTTTCATCAGAATATGTATTGTTTCTTAGGTCTTTAGATCCAGACTTTGGGCTCATCCAGGGAATTTTGTTGCAGTTTGTGCAGTGGTATTGCTGGTTTATAATGTTTCTTTGAATTATGTAATTTTATAATGACATGATTTTAAGGCTGTCTGTTCAGATGGATCTTCAGCCTCCTTCATCATTGAAATCCTTTGAAGTAGCATAATGAGTTTTAGAAATATTTGTAATCTCTCAGTGATTATCTCACTGTCTACAACAAATCCTATTCCACAGATTCTACATAGAAAGAATTTAGGGATTTCTGGAATTCAAGGTGTAGTGGGTTGATCCTGGTTGAACACCAAGTATGAACCAAAGCCCCTCTCTGACTCCCCTCTTCAATGGACAGAGAGAAAATATAATGAAGAGTTCATGAGCTGAGCTAAGGACCATAAGGGAACACTTACTGATCACCATCACGGGCAAAACAGACTCAAAGTGGGGATATAATTTAATCTATTACTAACAGAATCAGAGCAGGATATTGAGAAGTAAACTAACTCTTAAAAACATCTTCACCCCATCCCCTACCTCTTTACCAAGTTCTACTCCTCCTCCTTAGTTGTGCAGGGAGGTGGGGAATAGAGGTTACATTCAGTCATTGTTCCTGCCACTGCGCAGACAGAGGGGAGTCTTCTCCAGCTTCCTCTGGAGTCTCTCCCATAGGAGACTATTTCCGATGAACTGCTGCAACATGGGTCACCTTTCCACACAGTCTTTCAGGCACAGGCTGCTCCAGCATGGGTCTCCTATAACCCACAAGTACTGCCAGGAAAACCTGCTCCAGCACGGGCTTCTCTCCCCACAGGTCAGCAGGTCCCTGCTGGGACTTTGCTTCAGCATGGAGCATCCACCTGCTCCAGGCTGGGCTCCCCTCCACGGGCTGCAGGCGAATTTCTGCACTCCTGTGGTCCTCCATGGGCTGCAGGGGCACAGCTGCTTCACCATGGTCCTCACCATGGGCTACAGGGAACCTCAGCTCTGGCATTTGCAGCACCTCCTCCCACTACGTCTGCACTGACCTTGGTGTGTGCATTGTTGCTCACACATGTTCTCACCCTGCTCTTCTCTGGCTGCAATTTTCATCTGCCCCATAATTTACCTTTTTTTCTGCTTAAATATGTTATCGCAGGCATTATTATCACTGCTAATTGGCAGCGGGTTTGTCCTGGAGCCGGCCGGCATTGGCTCTGCCAGACATGGGGAAGCTTCTGTCAGCTTGTCAGAGAAGCCACCCTTGTATCCTCCACACTTCCAAAACCTGGCCACACAAACCCAGTACACAAGGTGTAAATAAATACTGTAAATAAAAACTAGGCTATGTTGAAGATAATAACAATTTGCATCGGGGGTCAGGGTGCCTTACAGAAGGTTCTAAAAAGATACAGAAAATTGCAACAGGAACTACAGAAACCTTATTTGCAAGACAGGGAATTCTGGATCATATGTTAAAATGGACACGTGTACATCATTTATTACCAGAAACACATCAGGAATTTTATTTCCTCCAAACATCACAGTTTGAAGCAGGAAAGCAGTCTTGCATAGTTGCTAAGTTATGTAGAACTATACAAGCTAAAGTGACATCAGATAAAACCATATGTAACAGCAGCAAAACGGAAGAGTCTTAATTCTAAGTGGTTCTGGGCTTGACATAGGAATAAGGAAATTAAAACATGATGAACATTAATATTTAGATTGCGTGTGCATCAAGAGTAAAACATCTTAGAAAAGTTACCTCTGCTGTACATATCAACCTTTTATTCTTTGATGTTTTATTATACAAACAGTAATCAGATAAATATACACATGGAGCTCAAAAAGCTACAGTATTTCACAATGTCACATGCAGTGAGGGATTCTTTTGATTTTTTTTTTCCAGACCTGTTCATGTGCACAATTTTTTTATGCCTCATTTGCTATAAAAATATTGGTTGAAGAACAATGAATAACTAGACATATTTCATTGTATAACTGAGAGTGAACTGTCTTTTCAGGTTTGTCTTCATTTCCCAAGCTCATGTATCTTAACTTTCATAATTCCTGTTTATATCCATAAAGTCAATTTATTTAATGAATAGTATTTGGGTGATTATTTATTCATATTTTAACCATTAGAAAGCTAGAAATTTACTAAAGCAAATTTGTGAAGAAGGTTTCACTGAAACTTCAAACATCTGATGTGCTCTGTTTCAAGACATATCTAATTTTGAGCATATCACTAGGAATGCTCTTTTGCTTTGGGTGCTACCTAGACCACCTTCGGAACTGGAGGTGTAAATGCATGAGGTGGTGGTGGAGACTGTTTCAGCTTTTGAAAGTCTGCTATGTCTATCTCCTCCTCTTTTAGAGGCTTAATACAAAACATACAGTTTATATGAACAGATTTAACTGATATATGGAAAATCCACAGATAAAACACACATGCACACTCAAAGTGTAATTCAGAATAGGTAATTTTTAGGTTTTTAGAAAGAAATACAATGTTAAAATAAGTCCATATCCTGATATTTTATTCTTGTTAAGGTCATCCTGTTAAATAACCCACCCAAGAGAATTATCAATATTGTCTAGCACTATAAACTAAAAAAACAATCAGAATGGGAATGACCATTTTATATGGCAGAGAAAATAGAATGATATCAAATGTTGGCTGCTGTTATTGACCAAGCCAGCAGGTAAAACCTACCAGTGGGTTAAATATCTGGAAGCAGGTAGCATTCACATTGAAGATAGATTATTTTACTGTCGCAATCATATCCATTTCTTGGAAAAATATAACAAAATGAGCAAGCCCATTCACCAGGCATTGCTGGTGAATGTCACTAAGGTATTACTTGGTCCAATATCTTGTTTTCTTTGTGGGAGTTCTCACAGATATTGTAAAAGTACCTTCTCCATGTTTGATATCTAACAAGTAACAGGGAAATCTAAAGTTCTTTGAAGCACTTCTCATGTCCAGCTCCATTCCCATTCTGCCTGAAAGAGTAGAATACTTTACCTGGCAAATGCGTAACAATCCACTGGCTGAACTTCATGTAGGTGAGGTGGAGTTAGATGCAATGGAAGGGAACTTGGTTTGCTGTTTGTCAAAAAAAGGTGAGCTCTCTTATTTGTGTTGGCAGCCTGGCTGTGTGGCTAGGTTTTAAGCTAGTGGGAAACTAGGAGTAAAGGAAAGCTGAGCACCTTTATAACACTTCCTAGCCTTACAATGTAAGTTCCTGTTCTCAGCTTTGTGGTGCAAGCCCTCCTCTCAAGCACAAACTTCGTTACTGTTGTGTATGTCTTCATCATCCCTAATTCAAAGCAGCCTACCCAGTAAGAAACCAAAACTGCTGCAGTATGACTGGTTTACGAAACAGTTTGTCTCACTGAGGTCTGTGCTAACCAACAACCAGTATCCTGTATTTAAGGCTTTTGATTTAAAGACATCCTGGCAGTGGGGAAGGGAGTTGAATGGGAAGTACCTTTCTGTCCCTATTAACAAGACAGGACAAAGCATGCTCGATAACATGTGAAAAGGTAACTTGGTGCTGCCTGTGTTGCTTCTCATCCATATGGTGACTGCACCCACCCTAAGAGTCTCAAACGGCATTTTGCTTGTGAAGAAGATGCCTCCCTCCTGTTTAAATGGAGCAGTGGTCATCAGTGAGGGTGCTTAACCTGAAAGACGATATGAGATCTGGAACTTGGACTCAAAAATTCTATTGTTCTAGAGCAGATGCTCAGGTCCAATGAAAGCCACAAAGAAAATCAAACATACATATTTCAGAGGTTTTAGAGTTCTCGTATTACGAGGGGTTTAAAAATTCCAGCCAAGACGAAAATGCCCAAATATTTTTTGGGTCACGAAAATTAAAAAGAGAAAATAAATTTTAGTTTTAGTTAGTAAAGATGCTTAATTAATTAAATATTAACATTTTTCTTTATTCTACAGTATCTAAAATAGCTATCCAGTTAAATATTCTTTTATTTTAAACTATTCTATCAGCAGCTCATATTCAGATAAGACTGTGTTGTGCAGAAATACTCAGTGGAAGAAAGTATACCATAGAAAATGAGAGGATGGAACTGGAAAAAGAACCTTATGATGAAACAGATGGAATGAAAACATTCAGCAAACATCAGGGGTGGGCTATTTTTTTATATAGCTATTAAGGTTTCCATAGTATGAAAAGCCAAATAGTTTGGCTAGTATCTACATCTGCCCATTGAAATTAACATGTAAGCATCAAAAAAATCATTGTATTGAGGTCTTTTGACCAAAAAAAGAATCTTAGTAAAACTAGCACCGTCAAAATAGGAGAGGTCCATCACCCTTGGTGTCCCCCTCTGAAGATTTGCATTTCACCCTTCCCTCCTTGCTATTTCTCTTTCTAGTTCCTTCCACATAGCACAAGTACGTTGGAGGGGTGGGGATTCTCCCAGTGGCTGGGATCAGAGGTTTTCCACCAGCAGATCTAATAACTACAAGCTATTCAATATATGAAAGAGCCCCTATCAGAGGACAGATAATGGGAAAAGTAAAACAAGTCTGGTCTGGAAATTCCACATTATTTCCATGGAAGTCTTCTCTCTCCCTGGTAGCAGACACTGAGAGTGAGAGCTGTGGTGACTTCTTTAACACTAGGAAGTGTCCTTGAACTCCTGAGAACAGAAGTAAAAATACAGTTATAATAAAGAGATTTGTATATCTAAAATATTAAAATCAAGCATCTAGCAAAACAATATAGGGGAAACCTTCAGGAAGAGGGAGAGTTAGAGAAATTAGAGGGAGGTAAAGTAACTACAGCAATATGTCATTGTGTTTGGCACGTCTGTGCTCTGACTAGCACAACATAATTAAAGGCCTTTATATTTCTATCATAGCTGTGCAAAATTTAAAACAATAAACTGCTTTTCATAGACCAAACTCACTTCCCCACTCTCCTCATTCCCATCTCTGAAATTCAGCTTGAGTTCATCACTACCTTGACCTCGCTTCTGCTGAAATCTTTGTTCATGTCTTAATCACTCCACATCTTGAATACTGCAATTCCTTCAATGGTCTGTCTAAATCCCAACTCTCTAAATGTCAAGAGGTCCAGAATGGTGCAGTCAGATTATTTTCTTCCTCCATACATGGATAAACAGTATGATAGAGGATGTGTTTGTGTAGTAAAATTGAGAAGCTGCAATCGAAGAGTGAAATGCTCCTCTACAGAATAGGAATGGCAGACAACAGATACACAGCAGCTAGAAACTGGTTAATATTGTCAGACCCTACTGTGACAAACACCAACAATAAACTACTTGTTTACTACAATATAAATAGAATCAGGATCAAGAAACTTGGAAATTCCAGGCTTCTCTATCTTTGCAGACAACAAACTCTACTGAATGCCTTTACACCCCAAAACATTTGCCTCCCAAAACAGTAGCACACATTTGGTATCAAAATAGGCCTCAAGATCTTCAAAAGCAACTATCATACAGGAAAAGACTTTTTCTCCCTGCAGTCTAGGAGACAGCCAGCTCTTCAGGCTTGCTTCAGCCAAAAGCTACCAGCTACTATGAAGAGCCAGTATAAAAAAAATACTTGCCATCAGAAGCTGGAGAAGAGGTGCCCTATGTCAGATTGCGCTGTTTCACAGTGATGTTAGGGTCCTAAAATTCAACTGCTTCAGAAGGATTTACTATATAAGTTTTCTTGCTTTTCTGGAAATTTTCTGACTTCTGCACTAAAAGAAAGAAATGAAGTATAGGGATGTTAAGAAAGGCCAGATGCCTGTAGCCTGCAAGAAATTGAGAAAATACTGTGAATACCTGACTCCTCTGGAATCAGGGAAAACAGCTTTTTCATATCATCTTGAATACTGCAGTAGAATAGGTTTTATCCCATAGTTATTATTATATACCCAACAGCAAAACTGCTATGAGGCAAGCATGACACTAGCCTTCTTCTCTTAAATCATCTAAGCTTTTAAAATGCCTCTGACAGTACCTTCTAGTAACATTGACCAAAACCCTTGAGATCAGCTCAGGTAGCTAGAGCATGATGCTTATAGTACCAAGGTTGTGGGTTTAATCCCCATATGGGCCATTCACTGAAGAGTTGGACTCCATGATCCTTATGGATCTCTTCTTACTCAGAAGATTCTGTGATTACTGGGCATGAAATTCTATGGTGTGGAATATCCTGATTACATGTTAAAAAAAACAACTCCAAAGTGATAATTTATCTCATGAATGCAAAGGATGCCTCATCCACTGTTTCTCTATACTCCTGAGTCATATTCAGCTTTGCAAGAAAACATTTTCTTAAAAGTAACAAATAAATACCTCCATGAAACAGTAACACATCTCAAGAATGCTTGAAAACAACTACTCAAAACCGCATAGTCTGGATGATTAAGTTAAATCATTTCAGTGGTGTTGATTTTTTTTTTTCCATGTTATTGGTTCAAATCTGTGAAGAAAAATACATTTTGAGTCAAGAAGCAAAAAACTTCCAAGGAACAGATATAGGAAGTAGTTTCAGGTTCAAAAATAACTGAAACCAAGTTCTTGCTGAAAAAAAGCTCCTGCTTCCACTTCTGTTTTTCACCTTGCTTGAAAAGAAAAAAAAACTCAATTCGCTGTAGCTATTTCTGCAAAACCAGTTAGCAAATCAGCTTCTGCCCACCTGTAGCTGCTCCTTCAGACAAAATGTATAGGCCTGGAATTGGTCGGTGATCTTGCTGCTGAAGATGAAGCTGAGTGCTCTAGAGCTGCTTTCAGCCTGGTTACATGTCCGGTTTTATGCCCGTTTAAACCAATTTTCAATTACTTCAGGTGCCAGATTTAACACGTGCAGTATCCCTCCCACTTTGTTTCCTCTCCTCATTAACATATGAAGACTTGCATTAGATGCCTACAGGCATTTTGCAAATGTAAGGATTTTCAATTACCCATCCTCAGACAGGCATCGTGTCATCTTTGTCCAGCAGCTTTAGATTCGTGAATGGGGGCTTGTACGTCGTTTGTGCCAGCAATGAATACCCATAGTCACTGTCTGTCTCCTGTAGGACGCTGAGCACATCAGCCCATGTCCTCCTGAGTAAGCTCTGCTTTCCTTCCACAAATATTGCTGGATCTATCTATGGCGTCAGCTGTGGACAGGATTTTTTTCTACAGCGGTTCTGCATCACAGTGCATTTCATCGGTGCAGTTTCTACATGTGCAAATGGAAAATCTAACTATGGAGCCAACAATATCTGAGGGATTAATATGATTTCTCATTAATGAAAACTCTGTGACCTTTGGTATGGGTTATATTTAGCCTGTGTGTTCTCTTTTTTTGGTGAAGTATATTCTACAACATGCTGTGATTTCTGGCCTATTGATTAATGGGTCTTTCCACCACAAGCAATCTTAATCTTTCTTAATTGCCTTAATGGCCTCATGGCCTCTCTTTTATACTCTCTGCCCACTATGTTGTTGTTGCAACTGCTTTTGTGTCTTAACTTCGTGACTGCACTAAGGACTTAAAGGAAACTGGCTGTGAAGGCTATTATTGCTCTTGTTCTTTCCATTCTTTAAATTCTTTTTTTCAGGCTGCTAATATCTGTAGGTAACTTTTGGATGTAAATATGCATATTTCAAAAACCAATTTTCCAAAAGTTATCAATAATGGAGATGATTTTTTATTAAATCCACAGTATAATTCTTCTCTTAGTTCCAGGGATTGCAGTGCAGATCAACAGATTTATGTAGCTTGTTTTTCAAAATCTGAAATACTAAAATCCATGGCTAGTGTTCAAATACAGTTATGAGAATCCTCATTCTAGAGGTTGTAAGAGACCTGGGTAAGTTTGCCCTGGAACTGTTTGCTATGATACACAGAATAAAAGATGAGGAGTCCAAATATAGATATCTTGTTTGTGTCTCTGGTCTTTCCTAGAGGTTTATTTTGAAACAAAAGAGATGATAAGACAAGGAACTATCAGATCTTTTTACAGTACATGTAATTTAAATTGCACGATGTCTAGGTCAGTAATATTTGTTGGTCACTGTGTTTTATTTGTGCTGTGAAATAGAAAGCCAGAAGACAGACCAAGTGAATGACCGCAGTCAGTTTACTGATTTAATTTTCAACCTACTCTTTCTCTACATGAAGAGGTGAAATGCCAGCAGAAATACACAGACCCCCTGTGTCATGATCAGCCCATGGGCTAAATAGAGAATCATCATACAAGATTAACTTACACAGGGCAGACACTTGCAAAAGAGGCACCCATACAAGAGAATAATTCTAAAGGAGGTGTTGTTGACACCGGTAACTGACCTTGGCCACAAGAATATTTGCCCCCAGAGTTTTCCCAGAGGAAAACATTTTTCAAATCTTTCCAGGCAAGAAGGAAAAAGTTTAGGAAAGATTTCATCTAAGTAGTGACAGTAGCTTAATCCAAAGTTATTCAATTGCCTGACACTAAATTATTCCCAGAAAATTCCAAATCTAGATCTAGTCTAGAGCAAACTGTGCAAAATCAAAGGCAAAACTGTGAAGGCAGTAACATCTATGGAAATAATTTCATTCCTTTCAGAAGGGAGAAGGTAATGCACAGTAATTGCAATACCCACAAACAGCAAATCTTTAAAACTGTCAGTAGTCCAGAAATGTGTCACTTAGACCACTGTAATTATGGGAGAAAAGGTGACATTCGGGACTGTAAAAAGAAACATGCTTGTGGTAGAGCCTTTTTATAGGAAAATGTCACCTGTTTAAAAGCTGTTCAGAATTTTGGCAAGTTAGAAATAATCATGGCTGACATTACTTGGCAAAGAGCAGATGAAAAGATCAAAACTGGATAACAGATAAAAGCAATCCAGTCTGTGGTTTCATCTTCCAATTTACAATGGCAGCAGCAATGTCAAACACTCCAAATACTGAAAACTGATATAGTACGAGCAGGCACAAAAGCAGAGGGAAAGTGCCCAGGGTCAATAAAAAACCCCAAAACAAACCACACCTGCAATTCCAGGAAGAGACCAATATGTTGCAGCCAATTAGAAAGATACGTTCATATGCATAAACAATATATTATTTGCTTAGTTTTGGGGGAATATTAAATGTTAGCAGGTAAGATTTGCTAAGATTTATGGTTGCCTCTGCAGTGCTATTCTTCACCCTTTCCCCTATCATGATGTATCATATAAATGAAAGCAAGCTTCCATCCTCTGACAAAAAAGTAAATCCAGGCATTATAAAGCCTCCCTAACCCATAGGCCAAATTTAAGTTGGAAGTTAGAACAAAAATTCTGATTTCAGATTTCTATTTAAGTAAGTTTTTAAATAGGATTTTTGTACACAGTTTCCTAGAATGGCTCTTCTTGTTCATTTTGGCAGGCAGGGTCAAGGGAAATACTCTTAAAAGAGTTCTGATCCACACAACTCATACTAATTTCACTTTGCATTGCCACCAGGCTTAGGCTTTGCATGTTCAGTACTGACACTGAAACAAAAGGCTTGGAACTCTAGGAACCAGTGTCAGGAAATGCAGTGATGAAGAGTGATGATTGAAGGAAGCCAAAGGAAAGAGGTATTTTAATGAGGTCTCACTTATGCTCCAATCATTTTTGCACTCAGTCTCCACACCTTCTTTTTAGATATTCATCAATTTCACTTGAATTTTTTTGCCATGATACTACGCTCAGTCTTGGTATACAGAGCCTCAATTGACCAGAGAGTCTGATTATTGGACTTGTGGGTATTTTAATTCGAGTTTATCAATAATGCAAAATTAATCCCGACATCTGACTACAGGTGCCCCACCAGCTCTGTCAGGGGAAAGGCTTTTCCAATCTTTTAAATCTGAATATTTCTAAAATGTTTGAAAAGTCTTTCTATAGCAGAGACCACCCTGGGAGCACTGGAAATTTGAGATCTGATTTTTGTCTTTTGTATTTCCTGGTCTACAGGAAACTTACTCTTTTAATGAAGAAAAGTATGGCAGTAACTTACCCATCCTACAAAAGGTGATTGAGAAAGCATCTACAAAATGTACAGCAGTTTTTTATGGCTACAGTTAACTTTCTCTGTCAAATAGAATGGACCAGCCCTCTGTAAAACATCTGGGGGAAAAACGTCTCTGTGAAAAGGGAGCCCCGACTGGGTGGGAGCTGGAATACAGGAAATAGGGAGAGTATGGAACATGCAGTGCTCAGTGCTCTTGCTATATCAGGCTGAAGTGATTTTGGTTGGTTTGTTTGTTTTTAATTAATGCCACTTTCATGGAAAAAAAAAAAATTGTGACTAGCTGTGGCCTTCGTATTGATTTGCCTTCCTAGGGACTGGGGAAAAGCTGGCAATTTCTTTGACGACAGAGCTCAGCACCATTTGATTGAGCCTCTCAGATGAATTTCCAGATGCAGAATATGACTCTCTTATTGCAGTACTGTGTAAATCTATGACATAGTCAGAGCAGTGCAAGCTTTTGATCTGTAATGATGGAAAGGCTTGTTTGAAAGCTTTTCAAAAAGCATCTTCCACAGGTGAAGCACATTTGTAAGTAAAAATTGAATACTGATAGTAAAGTACTGACCTTATTGAAGTCAATCTATATTTTCTATAGATTTTATTGTGCCTCAGGTATTCCTAGAATGTCAAGAAATGGAAGTTTCCTATCGCAATAGCATTTCTTTGCTGATCTACCCCCTTTGTGAGCAAAAAGGCCATAGTTTTAATGTATTTAAAAACCCCAAAACGTTATCCAAAAACCACGATCCTTGTCACATGAAAAGCCTACCAGCATTTACTCAGCTAATAACCAGGAGGGCTTCTTGAGAAGGAAATGGGTCCATGACAATAGAAGGAACATGTTTTAACACTATCACGAACATTACACTTCATCAACATCAATAGAAACTGTCTCTCCTGAACTCATAATCCTCTCATAGGCTCAGACTGATGTATAAGGAAGGAAAGGGAGACAGAAGAAGCAAAGTGATGTTGCCATGAGAAACAAGGGGCTAGAGAAGCAACAGGAAGCCAATAGTAAAATCTCATACTAGAAATACAAGTATCATCATTACATTAATAATTGAAGCTTTATGACACAGAACACATAACATTTACTCCATAACCTCAAGGTCTTATTATGGCATGTCTCACTTCTAGGTCTTTGCCCATATCCTGATTCCTCAAACACCTATTCAAGTGCTTAATTTCACTAACATGAAGAATCTTGGTAGATTTATCACTGACATACATCTCAAGGAAGTGGGGGCAAGTGTTTTTGTAAGGACTTAAACCTTTTGTCTTTAGGCACATTCCACTGCTGTGTGTGAAACACCAACTATGTTTGGTGCACATCAAACACACTGATGATAGCAGGACAAAACTAGAAGGGGGGGGAAAGAGAGATATTCATCAGAACAGGAATTTGTGTGAAATTAGAATAAGAATTTCTATGAAAAGGAAACTGTAGAATTTAAAATTAGTTTGCTCACTGTCTGTAGAATGTCCTTCCAACTGGGAATAAAAAAAAAAAAAGTCCCAGAACTACAGCTCCACCAAGATCTATGCCTGACTAGTACTGTGCTGCACTCAGAATTATCAGAGTCAAAGACCTTTCTTTGCTCAAGAATGTTCCGAGTCAACTTGAACTAGAGGAATTGAAGACTGAAAGGGTTGTGTATTACAGCTACAACTTTGCACATCCTTGGACCCGAAGTTTTAGATTAAACTTGAATGCTGTCATGCTGATGTAAAATTAATGCAGAGAGTGTGAAACAAAGTCGATAGGAAGCTCTGGAACAAAAAGAGAAATATGTTACCTTTTGCACTCAGTTTGCATTGCTCTTTTTCTGTTTGTTGGCCATGTATCTTGCTCATTGTAACCTTTTCTTGCCCAACTCCACCTTCACTCAAATCTGTGTAAATGCTATCATTAGAAGCTCAAGTTCAGCAAGGTACACAAGTGCGCATATGGTTTTCATTACAAGTCAGCTGATAGATTTCTGTGAAGCTATTTAGGCACTTAGACTCAGTTGTATTCTTAAAACTATTCTGAATCAACACCTAAGAGTTTTCTGGATCTTAAGTAGCATCTGAGGTTTTTCTTCTACTTTTGAAACACTGTCTATAAAGTCATAAGCCTTCTCAAAATGGACTCCAAAACCTCAGAAACTAAATACATCTAGAAGTGCAGAAAAAAGAAGAGAGAAGGCAAAAGAAGAGAGCTTGTTCAATACAGGATTCTCTAATTTCTGGGTACATGGTGGCTCTTTGTCTAAGGTTATATCTGCACTGGAGACTGCAGTACTGTGCAGCAACATGCTGGCTTAGATCCTGGAAGAAGCCTTGCCCCAGGGGGTCAAAGTACCATGTGGGCAAGGTCATTGTGCTTCTCAGTCAGATTCTGTGCCGTGCCTGAGCTGTCTGTTTTAAAGTTTGTAGCACTGGTGAGTAGACATACACCATGGAGGGATGAATACTTTTGATCTGATAGATGGAAAAATAGGAAATAAAACAAGCAGTTTCTCCCGTTTTTGACAATTCATACATGACGCAGAGAGGAACTATCACAATAATTTTGAAGCCAAATAAGTAGAGCAAAGAAGGGCTTCCCCACACTTTTGCAATCAAACAGGCATGCAAATTCCTAGGCTTATTAAATCTGTCTTTTGTCTTTTAAAAAAGAAGTGACTGTAGCCCACTCAGCCCACTCAGACCCCTACCTGTGATTATCCAGGAGCCTCCAAGGGACTTCACAAGAGGACTTTCCAGACAGCCAGAGTATCCCTGTGCACAGGCTGACTGCGTCTCTCTTTTGATGCCCATAGACTTTATGCCCAAGAATTTATAATAATTTATTAAAAAAATTGTTGTGTTAGTTTTGCACAAAATATCTTGAATTGGAGTCTAACTATGTTTGCTAATTTGTGTATCAGCGGTTCAGTATGGAGCTTGAGGAAAGCTAATTTCTCTTGCCAAAAAAAGCATGGATACTTAAAGACAACCTTTCTAGCCCATACAAGATTCTTCAGAAATGCTGGCCTAATCCTTTAAAAAAATAGTTCACAACAATAAAATACTCTATAAGCATTTTACTTCCAGCAGGACAGAATAACATGTTACGTGAAAACCATGTAGTGAATCTGTCCACTTATTTTCCCTGCAAAACATTTGCTAATCATGCTGTTAAAGGGGATGAACATATTTTAGAATATTAAAATTTGATTTGGCAATGACAAATTTCAATATTAAAACACATATAATGACTCTTAGATTAAGCTTTTCTGATATACTTAATACCCAAGCTAAATAACTAATCCACAGAGAACAGGAGGTGGACTCAGCAGCTGAGTAAGATTACAATTTTAGGACATACTGTAGAGGACACAGGGAAAAGCAATCTCATCATTTTCTTAATAATATTCACTATATGTTGGTTAGTCAAAACCACCTGGCATATAAATCAGAAAAAAAACACATTCACATTGAAATTTTCTCATAAGCTCAAGACCTGCCTGGTACACAACTGCAACGGTGTAGTTTTATCCTTCAGAAAACAAGCGGAAACTACTTTTTGAATTGTATTTCATTCAGTGGTTTGTTTGACAAAACACGGGTACTGTTCAAATTGGATACGTAGCCCTGCAAGCAAAATTACTCTATAAGAAGATGTGGTCAATCACAAAACAAGTGGAACATGTTAATCATTAATCACAGATGAAAATTCAGTGTGTCATTCCCAAGACAAAAGATTTGGAAAAGGTTATTAAAAAATTTCCACTATTTTTATAGCATATGATAGCAAATCAAGAGAAATAGAAGCAGCATTATAGGAAGTCCTTTATCTTGAAGTAAAGTAATTTTAAATTTATTACTGGATTTGTTGTACTTTCATGTAGACCAGGAAAGGCTGTAATGAACAATCCACATGCCATAATAGAACTCAAGTAACACAAATTTTCCAAAGTATTCAAATCAGTACATGTGCATATGCATATGCATACACCTATATAGAAATTGTATTTGTACACAGTCTCTGTTATGTTCACTTACATATTATAGTCTTTCATTAATGCCTATAACACAGTGTGTGTACACATGTTAAAGACTAAAACACACTAATATATGCAACATATGAACTGTTGCAGGGAGCAAAGTCCTCTTGAAAACAAGCTGAGAGCCTCTGTCCTGTACACATGCAAAAGTAGATGGAAAAGCACAGATGAAATGTCTTTTTTTTTTTCACTTTCTTTCACTTAACAAAATAAAAATTTTTTGGAGGTTGTGATCTATTTAATAAATATTGGATGTTCTTATCTTTTCTCAGCTATATCTGCTTGTAGGAAAATAAAGGTAATTTAATTTGTCCTTAATGATTTGTAGGCAGATTATCTCATGAACTGTTCCAGTTACATTTTACAAGTATTTTTCAACAGCCTAATTAAAAAAAACATTAAGATGAGAAACATTGAAGGTTCATATTTTGATTTTTTATTGAACTTTTTTCATAAATTGCTTTTTACTGGCTTTACTAAAAATGTTTTCTCTAGCTGAAAATGGTTTATTTTTTTATTAAACAGATCTTTATAGGAAAATATTTTGAGATTAAAAACAAATCAAAACTACTTTATCTCTTTAAAAAGCACCTTCTAATGACTGCTCTCACTAGCAGCAAAATATGAGACCTATGAACATTTCAGAAGTTGCTTGCAACTTGCTTTTTAATTATTCATTGGTCCAAATGATGAAATGTTGTGTTAGCTATAATAGGCCATATATTCCAGCTATGTAACAGGTTTTTCTCTCCAGCCAGCAAAGAGAATTCATTATCTATGCCATGAGAGTAAACCTAGATCCTGAATTTTAAAGAAGTCATAAGGAGATTGTATGTTACTTGAATGCCTTAGCTTTCTAAAATCACTGATATGTCATTTATATTCTTCAAGAGAAGGAGAGAATTTGTGTACAAGCAGATGTCTCTGTAAAAGAGCAGAGTTTCTAATATTTAGCATATCTGTATCTCAGCACATTTTTAACCTGTACTACTATTTGCTACCTAAGGCACCTACATGGGGAAAACAGATTAAAGCAGGCAGGAGATAATGGAACCAGTTCTTTAACATCTGCAGGATTGGGCCTAATGTACTGTTAGCTTGAAGGAGAAGAAACTTGCTATTTTTCATATGCCAGTTAATACAGCCATCTCATCAGATTTGCAGAAAAGGTGCTGTCTTGGAGGAATTTCTTGTCATCAGTATTTTCCAGGTATTTTTCCACAAATAGGTATAAGAGTTCATGGCTTGCCAAGGTAGAGCAGGACAGAAAATTTAATTCCGTACACAGGCCTATCCTGGCAAGCACAGCCATCAGACTGAGGTATTTCTGATGTCCACTTGTTGACACTGGCCTGCACAGTACCTGTGGCAGAAAATAGAAAAATGATGTGTGCCCTAACGGCGGTGTGCTATCACAAACCACTTGGCACCATGAAACACACAGAGGATGTGTCGAGGGGCAGTATTGTTGCAGGGGAAATGTTGGCGAAATAAACTGCGCTCTCTCACAGATGCTGCAAGCCATGGCTTTCTAACAGCAGGTTTGGAAATGATTCTTCTCCTCAGCTAGTTCTGGGCTGCATGCAGAGCGCTTGAAGCAGTCTAAGCGGGATGCTGGTCTGGGCAACGGTTGGGTGAGAGGAAGTAAATTGGCAAAAGGGAACCACCAAGATCCTTCATGCGAGTCCCTACTTTATGTTTATTTTAATGAAATAAAATGGAAACTGTATTGCAGCATTTTTAATCACTTGAAATTGTCATCCTACTTCATCATCGAAATAGCACAACAGATAATTGATCTGCTGAACAAAAACAGCACAACTTCCAGCAGTATGTTTGCGCATGAGGACTGTTTTTTGAATGAATTTGGGAAGTTATCTATATACCTACACAAAGGTCTTATTTTATTAATAACTGCAGTAATTTCATACTGGAGCCCTAACATTATAGTGCAATTTAGCTGAAACTGTTGAACTTGTGAACTGTTAACAATACAAGTAACACAATAAGAGTGAAGAATCCAAACACTTAACAGCAGCAAACTAATAATCACTAATACTTTTATGCCAAATAAGCTACCAGGAAAATAATAATTTCCCTTTCCTCACCATAGCACCAATGGTGTTTCAAGACGTTTCTCTTCTGAGGAATAAAGCCAAAACTGCCAAAACAGCCAAAACAGGTGGTTTTCTCCAGTGGGTAAAAGTACGTTTGGTGGTTCGCCCAAATGTTTCCTGCCCTTCTCCCCTTCTTGACGGGGCCATGGCAAACACAGGCTGTGGGTCACCAGCCCTGTCCTGGGCTAAGCAAACAAGGCACATTTCCAGCACCTCTCCCGCACAAGCTGATGCGCCTCGCAAGAAGCCAGAAGGTAAATAAATAGGTCTGTCAAGCCAGGCCCTGCCTGTACACACCTGTATCAACAAGGATGCAAGCACAATTATCTTACCTTAATGAACTTAATCTTTAATTTCACAGCTTGGCCCTTGTGCTCAGCCTCTTAACAAAGGAGCCGAACTGTTTTAGTCCATATGACCACCCTTCCTCCAACAGCTGTGGAAACTTAAAGCCACGACAAGGATTTTTGCCCCTTGTGAAACTGTCAAAAGCAATAAATATTTTTCTTTTTTTCCATCATTAGACTCTGCTAAGAAAGCCTGCCCATTGTCCACTGTAATTCCCAGCGCTCACGGGGCAGGAGCTTTATTGTCCCAAATGAATCCTGAAGTGTGAACAATGCAGGGGAAAGCAGCCACCCTTTTCGGGAGGGTGTAGCCGTGAGGAATGCGGCGCTTCCCCACGGACGGCTCCACCAAAAGAGCACTTGTGTTTTTTAACACTGGCCTTTCAGGAGGATGCTCGAGTTAAGGCATTGTGGCCCACTGTAAATAGATGCACTCGCCAGAATGGGGCTTCGTCATCCCTAATTAGGGAAGTAACTCCGGAGAGACAGCATGTCACTTGCAAGACTGGGCTCATTGTTGGGTTTGTGCGCGTCCCCACAATGTGAGGTAATTGGAGTTGTACCTTTTAGAAAGCTGCTAATTTCACATAGGAAGTGCTAACAAGACCTTTGTGTGCCATGTTTTCCTTCGTCCTTTCTAAGGAAGTTACAGAGCTCGAGTACTGGGAATGGCTGGGCCAAGGCCTGCCGGAGGAGGCTGCGGTAATGAACCACTTCAGCCCCCTGCCAGAAAAAGGAGGCCTAATTTTCGGGCCTGAGAAGACGAGGCTGGACAAAAGGTTCTGTTTAAGCTTATTATACAGGACATTCTCAGTGCCTACACAGCTTTCCTCGAAATGACCCTCTCAAAATAAGTGCATCAAGTTTGAGCAAATAGAAACATGCAACTTTCGAGGCTGGGGGTT
Source organism: Serilophus lunatus (assembly GCA_013399895.1). Classification (NCBI taxonomy): domain Eukaryota; kingdom Metazoa; phylum Chordata; class Aves; order Passeriformes; family Eurylaimidae; genus Serilophus; species Serilophus lunatus. Next base: position 2,733,796 of record VXBA01011249.1, on the reverse strand, counting down.
ATAGTTTTCTTTACAAAGCCATTTATATAATGTAAGCTGCAATTAGCGCGGAACAGAGCAACAAGATCTAGCGAGGAAAGTTCCCCTGACAAAAGACAGAAATTAGGGGAATAAGTAACAGTTAAATATTGGCTTTGGATAACCAGATGAAAAGGCCTTTCAGATCAGCTGTGGATGTAGAAAAATAAAATAATTTTATTCCCAATATCTTTCACCGCAAAGTTTGGCTTTTAAATTGCCTAGTGATTGGTTCCACTAATTTCAAATTATCTACATAGAGTGGATCTGGGCTTAAAAATAAAAGAAAAGAAATAACTGAAAAGCCTCTCAGCTTTTAAGCCTGACAATATCAGCAAAACATCCATAGGAATTACATGTAAAAATTCAAACAGTAATGAAACAAATTACTACTTACAGTATGAAAAGTCTGCAAAAGCTTTTTATAGACTTGAAATGCAGAAGTTGTATAAACTACTCAGTGAAAAGAATTAGAAAATGACCTTTGCAGATCGGGGGCAAAAATGATCAGTCTTCAGGGGGAAAAAAAATCACTGTTAACAATGGCTTTTAATGCCATTTTGCTTCGCTCATTTATCTAATAATCATGGCAAGGTTAGGGTAAACAATGAACAGTATGTTTTCACATATTCCACCTTTAGTGTCCTCCATATGAATTTCTAAAACACTTAAGAGAATAGATACATAAACCTGTGACCTTCAAATGAGCTTTTTGCTACTTCCAACATTTTGAATAAAAAAGGTCAGAAAATTGAACTGCTTTTGCGCAGTAATGAATTCCATTCTGTTGGGTAAACAAAGCTAAATTTTAAAACACGGACCTGACATCTCTACAGCTCAAGAAGCTTTTCTCTTCTTCGGGCGTGCAGGGGGGAAGGGTGAGGAGCGTGAGCACTCTGCCAGCCACCCGCTAAAGCACTGCAGCGTCCGACAAGGAGAGGAGGAGACAAAAATATTTGGGTTTATTCAGTGAACAGTCATGATTTCCAAGGCCAGTGCAACACAAATGTCCGATTTTTAAGAATTTTTTTTTTTTTCCTTCCACCTCTCACCCCCCCCAGTGAATAATCGATCTGGTCCACACAAAAAAAAGAAACCAGTGCTACCCTCATCAAGCTAGCTCTTACTGCCGAGGGCCTCCAAAAGTTACTTCAATTTCCGCCGTGCTTTTGTCCGTGAGTTGTCCTGGCTGAAAGGCCCGGTTAGGTATTGTTGCAAAAAAAGTCTCTGCCCACGTTTATTCCCCCCCTCTAATTCATACTTCGCATTGTGGGGTTTTGCTATTCAGGGACTGATTGGACAACAGCCCAAAGAATGGCCCCAGTGATTAGGCTCTCAGCATGGGTCTGGATTGTGAGTATAAACCCAGGGCCAGGGCTTGAATTCACGGCTGGTTTCTGCTTCCTCCTAGAGCCTCCCGCACCCAATATTTTCTGCATCCTTGGCTGCAGGTAATGCATTCCTTCATACCAGGAAATGGAATCTATATAATTAGCCAGCACAGTAGTGTGTGAGCCCCTGAAAGTCCAGGGGTTGTGCCTCAGGAAGCAATTGCACTTTGGTATTGATAGGAACTCATGGGATTTTGGTCAGGGTGGGATAATACAAAACCCCAAGTATTGTCATGACAAGGTATTCATTCTGCTTGACAAAGAAAACTTTTCTACCGTCCCCCCAGGGCACACAGGGCCTATGCTAGACACAAATTTGTTTGTTTAGAAGGGAGGTATGGTTTTCCCAGCCCACCACACTTCCCAAACACCAGGCCTGACCCCATCCTCCACTGTGCCCTGCCGCTTCCCCCTGTTGCTTTACGTTTTGAAGTATGGCAGCTGCACAAGTCTTGAAGTGTACAGATGTCACTCTGCGTCTTACATGTCAGTAACTGGAATTAATTTACATTTATTTGCCAATTGTTTTATATCATTTTATGACAATGTGCTGCATAATATAATTTAAATCTTTAATGTACAACATTCTCTACCATTAATTTGTCAACATGATTACTGGATATGCCACCAGCAAAAGCTGGATGACTTGAAATATGTAGAAGGCATTCCTGTAGCTTTAAAAGAGGTTTGTATCTGAAATGACACAGGTTTACAGAACTTTTTTTGGTCTGTCTGTAATTTTATGAAAACTACAATTTCAATGTAATTTTGCAAACTGAATTATTCTAAATCGCAGCCTGAAATAAAATAAAATGTCTAATATATTAATTAGCCCAGAAAGAGAGTCCCAACAGTACTGTGAGAAGCAAAATGATAGTTTGATTCCTAAGAAACGCAGCCTTCATCATGACAAATCCTGGCTGATAGGAGTTTAAACTGTCTCCCTGCCAATAGTATTTTATTTTGGGCAGAGCAGTAATCTTTTTAGCTGTGCTCTGGAATTAAAAAGCAGCTCGTAACAAGAACAGGTTGCAAATTTTTTTGACAGAAAATGGTGATTTGTTGAAACTGAAATTTGTCCGGGGTATGTACAGCAGGAGCTACAGCAGGGCAAGTTTCTCAGGGTATAATCACTGATTAAAAAATTAAGAGAGAGAGAGAGAGAGAGACAGGGGGGGAAAGAGGGAGGTTTTTTTATTGCCTGCAGCCCTCCCCCCAGTTGCCCATAGGTAGGAGGTCAGAGCATTCTCCAGGGATTCAGGAGAGCCAGTTTCAATTAGCTCAGCAATGGGCTTGTGAGGGAGGATTCAGAGCACCTCACTTCTTTGCTTTCACGGGGGTCTGGCCTTCATTTCTCCTGCAGCTCTGATGCACTCCCCTGCTGTTTCTCCCCCTCTATGAAAAAATTAATGTGTATGTGCCCTCCCTTAAAAAGCCAAAGCAAAACAAAATCCATATTGAAGTAGAAGTCCTGACGTTGCAGTTCCCACATTGGGGCAATTCCTTTTGTGAGACTTACGCAGAAATGGGCTTGGGGATGGCAGCTCACCCTGCCCCCACTTTGGGAGATGGGTGCAAACAGCATCTGTAAAACAAAACTAGGAGCCAAGCCCCTGGGCTTTTCCTCTCTAATTCCCTCAGTGCTCTCCTTACAGTCTCTGGAGATGTCTGCAGGCAGAGCCAGACTCTCTGTCACAGTCCTGTTATCTTGCTCATACGCTCACTTCTGTATTGTGCAGATCAGCTGGCTTTTGCAGATGGGCCCCATCCTGTCAGCTCCTCAGCAAAGTAACCGAGTGGCTATCTCTTTTTGACACTATTTTGCTACTATTTAATTCAGGTGGGCTCCGGCAGTCATTTGGTGTCTGAGTGGACAAAAGCCTGTACTCACATCAACGTTGAGCCAGGACTAGGACCAGGATACACATGAAAATGTTGGGCAAATGGTGAATCAAAGGGATGGAAACACAGCAATTTGCTTCCAGGGAATAATCTGCTAACAGAACAGAACATTTCATATTCTTACACTGCTTTTTTTAAAGCTTAGCTTCCTGCCTCTCCTCCTCACTCCTCTCCTCTACCTTTTGGGTATCTCACAGGAGCTGTATGAGTCACCAGAACACTGGAAAAATCTAGCAATTTCTTTTCTTTAAAAAAAAAAAAAAAGGGCTTGATTAAAAATTAAAATAGGAAAAAAAGAGAAGATATTCACTGAAAAAGAAGTGTTTAGACAAAGCCTGTCTGCTTCAATTTCCCAGCTACGTAAGCTCCCTTGCCCTGAGAGTGACAGTAGATTCCATAAATTAACTGAAAATCCCTCTTCTCAAGAGCCTAAGTTATCTCTCCTTTGCCTGCAGCTCTGATTTAGAATAGGCGCTCGTTTGTTTACTGTTTTAATTAATGCTCCTTTTCAGTGTGGAATAGAGGAAGGGAAATGAACTGACTTGATAAACAGGTGTAGCTGTTATGTGTTATATTTGGGATCATTCAGGACTTGCAATAGATTAATCAGGCTTGACTGGACGTGAACCTCCTAGCAGAAAAGGTAGATCAACTCTGCTGGATGCCCAGTAGGTGAGTATTATTTTAACTGCTAGCCTGTGATAGGAAAGGCTTAGAAGGACAGTCATCACTGCAGAATATCTCTCTGTTTTCACCCAGGAAAGCAGTCTGATTCTTTCCCCCACTGCTTAACAGTTAAGGAGACCTTGACAATATAAGCCACTTTTCATCCCCCTTCTGCTTCCCCTTCTAACCTCGTTGCCTCATATTCAAGGGGAAAGAAACAAATCATCCTATTATTTTAAAAACGTCTAAGTGTCACATTGGGAAAAATGCTCTCCTAGGTTAACTATAAATGATTGAAGATTTTTTTTTCTAAATGCAATATAAGTGTAATAACAGTTTAAGTGTCACGCTACACTGTGTATTGCCTTTGCACCCTGTATAATACCTTGCACACTCAGAGCAGAAAATGATCCAAAATCAGTCTTTTTTCAAACAGAACTTGAATTCTTAGCCTCAAAGGAGAAAAATAGTTGAGCTTAGGTTTCTTCATTATGAGGCAGCAAAGAAATTGCACGATTTAAGCATATCACAGCAGTAAAGCAACATTCAGCTTATGAGTATCAAATCCCAGAAGAGACTACATCTCCTGCTTTCCAAATAAAGTAACATCTAAAAATACGTTCCTTTACTCCACATTTTTTCTTGGCTTACACAATTAATATGTATACAGAAAGCAACATCACACTAAAGATAAGAGAAAAGGAACCAGGGACTATCCATTTATAATATTATCCAGCTGACCTTGCCAGGCTGAGGCAGTGTAGGGATGTTGCACAACAAAACAGGCAAGTACTTTAATTTTAGCTGCATTACATTAAACCACCTGGAGCTCGTGGCTGTCAAATGGGACCCTACTCACTAGTATCTCTTGCCAGCAGACTGGCTGAAAACCAGCTTTGATGTCAGCTGTGAAGACAGATGCTCACCCACCTTCTTGGAAAGAGATACTGTGAACGGAAGTGTCCTATGTGCTCACTGCAGAGCATAAATATGGGGCTAGATCTGGCTTTCTTTACACTGTTTCCTGTCAGGAGAATAGGTCCTAGTATCAAAGATATTCAGAATGCAACACAGGCAACTTTATGTTATACATGGACTTCTGATTTTATCCTACCATCCCAATTTTACCAGACTGCCAGAAGGAAGGGTGATTACACATGGAAGGGAAAGGAAGGAAGGCCTGCTGAAATGTTCTTAGCATTTTACTCACCCCCAAATATTCCCAGACATGCAAGGAGCTTTGATGTATTATAAAAATCTGAGATCAATGTCCTTTTCAAAGATAGCCTCTAATATCTTGCTACAACCATCAGCTTGGGCTCCATGATAGCAGCTGATAGCCTACAATACCTACCGTGCCACAATAAATCATTTATCTTATCTTGTTCATAGAGGTCTAAATGCTTCCCTACTAGGGAAATAAACAGCTTGACAAGGCCTGCAAGGAAAATGTTTTGGAGTTACTACTGCATTCTCCTCTCAGGAGATTTACAGCCTCACAGACAGTGAATCTTCAGTCCTCCAAACAACGTGGAAGCTTGCAGTAGCATTTATTCATGTGCCTGGTTAAAGACAGCTCTGCCAGAGCCAGACCTAAACATCTGCAAGGAAGTCACAACACAGCATATGGATCCTGGGGAATCCACACTGAAAACTTGACTGGAAGATGCTTTGTTTTCCTTATAGAGGTACTGCACCTGATTTCCAACATGTACGTTTGGAACCAGTTGAATGTACATGGCAAAACCTGTACTAGAGTTGTGGGAAATCTGCAAAACCCAGTAGTAACAAGCAGTCATATTCGTGAAGAAAAGACCAGTACTAGCTGCCACACCTCACCCTTGGTTGAAGTGTGCATGTTCTGGAGCAGAAATATGTTACAGTGCATTTCTCCATTTCTGCCTCCTCAAAACACTCAGTGGGAAAACATCAATGGGCAACTTACCTATGATCTGAATTGCTGCTGGTTTGAACCTTTCTGTTCTGAGCAGCTGTTGTCAAAACACAGACTCATCCGATACAGGAGCATCCATCCCATGATTATAAAACAAGTAAGGGCAACCATAACCCTGATCTTTAGTTTTGGGTCACAGCTGACTCATATATAAAACAATTTACTTATTAATGAAACATGATTCTAAAAGTTAAGAGTTAAGAAAAGACAGCACAGAAATGGAAATTTATTCCAAGAATTTTTAGGATCTTTCAAAAATTATAATGACAACTATATTTTACCAGTTACTTAAACTTGTAGTATGAGAAATCACAAATATTTGAAGCATGTGACAGAAAACCAAGAACTCCTAAGGCAATCTGCACCAACACGATCCCCTTTTTTGCTTGCAAAAGCAAAACTTTTCACCCAAGATTTTCTTTTATCTCATGAAATAGCATAGGGCCGCAGGTAAATGAGATTTAAATACCTTTTTTAATGAAGAATTTATAGAACATTTCTGACCTTCTCCCAGGCCAGATCCATGAGTCTAGTTACCTGCATTGGCCTCCTGCAGGTACTCTTTGGTTCCCTTGCTGAAATCCTCCTGGACCTCCATGGTGATGCAAAGTCCTCGAGTGCATGTGAAGGCAGGCACAAGGCTTTCTCTTTTGAGGGAGATTTGCTCTGTTAAAACATGTGTTTTGTTACAAAATAAGACATGTGGGACTGTGGAATGTCCCAGCTTTTGCTAGTATTTGAATGGTTCCTAACTTTTCACTAGGCATTTACTCCACTATTAGCATTTATTGTGAACTCATTTTTTTGTGACTGAGGTTTGGAAATTGCCCAAATTCTACAGCACAGAACAGCATCTGAAAGCCGGAAGGAGGAAGGCAGAGGGGTGGAGGGAAGTGTCAAGGGAGTTTTGCAAAGCAAATAGAGTATTATCCTTTTGTTTAAGATGCCATGAAGACTTTTTATCTGCTATGTGATACTTTGCTTGGAGGACTAGCGCATGCATAGGAAGAGCTTTTCTGTGCACCCCATCGTCCTTGATTGCTTTACTGTTCTCAGTGCAGATTTATTAAATTTTGAATTAACATGTGTTAAGGAGGTTGATTTTGTTTGCTCTGCCACATAACTTACTTTCTTAAACACTTAGTAATAGCAGCAGTTAATCTATTGACCAATGGCTTAAGCAGCAGGTGGCTTTAAGACCAATGGGCCAGTCCTGACAAGGCCCACAGAAATTCCTAAGGCCTCTTTGTTACCTGGGCTGGAATAGAGAAACTACTTGTTTGGAAAATGTTTCTCCTCCCACAAAACATCTTCAGTATTAAGGGTCTTTTGTCAGCAGAAGGCTGAAGAGGGGGATTATGAAGGATATTCTGTCACACAAATTGTTTCTTCTTAGACATATAATACAACCTGCATTAAAAGTTTACAAACTAATCTAATGAAATTATCATTCAAACGAAGCATGTCTTGGGTCATTAAATTGACGCCTCGACCTGTGTACAATTTCCGCACTGGAAATCTCAAGGCTGTTGCTGCTATTTTAGAGTAAAACTACATCTTTTCTAGAAGGTCCTCAGCACAGCCCTGTTTGAAACAGGAACCCAGATAATCTGCAAGGGTTCACTTTTTTAAGAAACCAATCCATTAAAACATGGGAACAATTAAATTAGTTCCCATGTCTTAAGGAATCAGGAGTTACGGCTAACTGTGTCTCATTTGGGTCATTATAGTCTCTCCCTGTTATGATATGGAAATCTACACCAGGAAAAGGTGGGGATTTTTTAAAATTTATTTGGATTGGCTTAGTAGAAGTCAGCAGAAGCTGCAGCAATTGCAACTTGCAGTTCTGTACCCTTTGAGACAAAGCTGTATTGACATAGCTGAGGGCAGTATTCAACTATCACTTCTTTAAGGGAGGATTTTACAGTGCAAGCTGGGGGCAGACATCTGTCTCCAAAATGTGTCCATGCATGCACATAAAGGACAGTGGCAGTTCCACTTGCAGTGAAGAAGTGGTGTTTGGGGAGTTAATGGAGCCTTTGGGGTAGCACTGATTCTGTCTTCAGCTGAGCTTTCTGTGTTGTCCTGACCCAAAATAGGAGAAAAATGACTTCATGTGGTCTGAATGTGCATGTGTGTGTGTGTGTGTACATACACAGATATAAATGGACTCACGTATGTACGTGTATGTGAATTCACTACAACTACAGTCGTCTATTTGCTGTATCATAAATAACAATTGCAAACAGCTGCACTGCAGCAACATAAAAAAAAAAATAGGAAAAAGAGAAGCCAATTAACAAAATATTCCCAATTTCCTTTTACTGGCATTCCTTTATCACTTGAATACTGTGTTTAGCTATATGTTGTGTATACAAGCCCATATATGTATGTTATAGATGTATGCACTTAAATGCACTTACATGCAACTTCTCTTTTAGACCTTAACATTTTGGGGACATTGATCTCATCTGGGGATGAGATCCAGTAGCACCACTAGGTGCTACTGTAATACAAGTAATTAATATTATTTTTACTGCTAATAATAACAGCAGTGTTTACTTTTACCATGTTCTCACTCTTGCCAACATATGTTTTTATATTCTTTAATTTTCTTGCTCTTTGCAGCACAAATGCTTAGAGTGATCCTAATTAACTGCTCAACAATGACTCACTCTCATTTAGTTTTTCTCTCAAACTTATTTATTAGGCTTTGTTTATCAGTGGGAGAGTTTCTAGCACTGAGACTGCCAGGATTTACTCTAAGCCTCTTAGTCTGATGTTTCCATGGCCCTGGCTTCTGTGTAGAGAAGCTAAGAAAACCATACATACAGCTTTTGGCCCCTTTATTTCAAGTCATCTAGAGCAGANGGGGGGAGGGGGTGAGAAAGGCATCTGATTATTAAATAAGCTGGGGAAAATGCTGATTTCTGGCCAGCGCTTGTGAAGCACTACTGGAGAATTTTTTTTGTTCATCTGAGACTGCATAACTGGATTTCAACATATTTTCGGGGCATTTCTCTGAACCAATGAATTCCCTTAAGCAACAACAGGAACCCCTTTGTCTGATTTCCCCACCAAAGGCTTCCCTAGAGACCTTCAGCCAAAGCAAGCCAGAAAATGTAGGAAGACATTTGCTCTGTGGCTGCTTCCCAAGTCCCCGGTGCTCTCTCAGTGCTCAGATCTCCAACCTGTGTGGGACATCCTCTTCTGTCCTGCACCTGCAAGGAAAGGAATCATTCCCGGCCTCCCTCCCGGTTACAGCTATTAATTGCTTGGTGCTCTCTTTTTTGATTTTTGACAGAGCACATTGATTTGTTGCTTCCTCTTTTTCTCTCTTTCTCTCTTTCTTTCCCTCTTGCTACCTGCCTTCTTTCCTCTCTTCTTTCCCTTTTCTCTCTCTCTTTCTCTCTTTTTTTCCATATTTTCTAAAAGGTGAGGTCTCCTCCATTGCTAACTCACTCCTAATTAGAGCAGTGAGAATTAGCTGCATTCACCCTGGCTTTAGTCTTGGCAAGAGTGCTAGAGAATTGGCCCACTTTTCAAGGTGCCAAATTGGAGGCTGAATCCAGGTGTGGTCAGAGGCAAGGGGATTATTTTCCTCCCATGGGGAGCAAAACAAAGGCCTTTGCTAGGGATAGATGGGGTGGGGACAATGTTGCCGGCGGGAGGGCTAAACACTCCTGACATTTGAGCCCTCGCTAGACCACAGCATCAGGCTATGTCACAGCTTCCACAGCCTGAGGAGCCATGTCACAGGGATGACAGCAAGGGAGGGCTCCGTGTTCTATAAGGACAGAAAGTGTTGCACCCCTCCAGATGTCAGTGCAGTACAGAGTCCAGACAAACAGAACATGCATTTGGGGAAATACACGTGATATACCCAACTGCTGCTGGGCACAGGATACAGTCTTCATACTCCTAGAGGGGCACAGCAGCCTGTGCCTGCAGGGACACACTGCAGAGCCCTGAGGAGGTTGGAGCCCACTGTGCAAACCTGTGTGGTTGATCAGGCACTGAGTCTCAAGTCAGAAACTCCTCAGCTCTTCACCCCATGGGGAAAATTACATAAGGAACTTCTTACTGTCCCACTATTACGGTTACTCCTGTAATCCAGGAGGTCTGCTCAGAACTGGTCAGTTACTGCTGATGCAGTATTTTGCAGACAAGAGTTCTGCATCTGCATCGGGTATTGCAGTGAGCCTGAGACATGCCCTTTTCATAGGTTAGGCCTTTTGTCAGAAGGATGGAGGATCCTAAAGCTATGGCAAGTCCCAAGGAGTGTGGGTACTCTCTCAGTCCTGAGTAGGAATTCATGTAAAAGGACAAGCAAAGTTGATGATGACAGCAAACACCTCATATTCAATACCTTTCACATGAGGGCCTAACGAGTTTGTGAAAAAAAAATCACAGCATGTGTGTGCAGGTTTTCCATACTTTGCAGCAGCATCCTAACTCCTGTTGTGCTCCAAAGTCTACATTATCCAGCTATCTAAGTACCAGTGAACAGCAGGGGAGAAAAACAGGTCATGCTTCATCTGATGGAATAAAGCTTGCTGGTTGACTGAAAAGTCAGAAGGTGCAGGTCAGTGTGGATAACCTCACTTTTATTATCCTATCAAAAGGAGAAGTAGCTTTCCTCACTACCCTCGAAGAGTACAAGCATTGACTGAGAAGGCAGCAAAGTGAGAATCTCTGAGCATGTCTGTATGTTGCTGATTTCACTTCAGAAAAAAATAAAAATCTCTTGTTTGAGTAGAGCTCTACCACATCCCGTAAATTGTTCTTGCCAGTGCATCACCATCCTGCATCCCCACAAACAACTCTCTTGCCTCCTCCTCTTGATGAAGAGCATAAAAGCACATAGTCCTTAAGGAATGTAAGGAGCTAGGAAACAGAGTTGGATCAGTCCCCCTGAAAGTCAAATATCACTACTACAAACAGGAAGGGAGGGAAATGTAGCACCTGATACTTTTCTGCTCTTTCTTGGGCCCTGACAAGACCCTAGAAAACTAAATAGTGATATAATGCATATCACACCATGACCTGGACTGGGGAGCTTCAGACCTTCCTAGATCCTTCAGAAAAGAAAATCACCTGGTTATATGGAAACTTGAAACATACATTTATTGTTGCTGTTCTACTCTCCCTGATGCAAAAAGTCCAACTAATGAAATTTCAGAAAGGAAATTTGCCTGTGTGTAACACCCCACTGTAATCATCCTACAGAGGCCAGAGGGCACACAATATCTTCTCTGCCACGTGTCTTTGATTGTTTTTTCCTTGGGGCAGACTACATATGAAATAGTAACAAACAATTCTTTATTCTTCCCTCCAGACCCTCCAAATTTGGCTATGCTTTGCAGTTCATCTTTGCAATAAAGCCCTACCACCACTACAGTTCTTTAAAAGGGTCATAGGGAATCACAGCAAAGTGGTATACAAAAGTAAAGATGTCAAGTGAGTTATGTTAACAGAAAAAGAACTACACAGTAGGTCAAGGTTTGGGCAACAGCAGGGAGATTTTTGTTAAGATAATGTTAGTCACAGTGGTGGTGACTTCCTTTGTAATCCATAGCTGCCCAGAGAGAATTACCTCTATTCTCATGGAGTCACAGGGCCATATAAGAAGGTCCTATGGGGTCTAAATGCGATAGACACAGCAATTGCTTGTACAAATAAACGTCTATATAAGCAGTATGAATGGGCTCTGATGTAATGTTTTCTAATGCTTCACATTTTCAGGTTGGTTTTAAGACAATTATCAGTACAGCTTTTCAAAGCTAAGAGGTTTTGTGCAGCTTTGTTTTCCTTTAGGAAGGGTAATTACCCAGTACAGGCAGAGGTTTCTGGGAGTTACATCCCAGCTAACCCAGCAGAAAAAAAGGACTGGTCCAGCACATGAATATGTACAGGTGACTGGTTATGCACACAAACTCAGCTCTGGAGGATGTATGTTCAAACACAGGCTAGAAGCAACTTTCAGGGAACACTAAGAGAGAAGGTTCAGCCTGATGGTACTGCTTAGCACAGGTGTACGAAATAAAGAACTGGCTATGCATGTAGCAACACAACCTGCTTATTGAGTCCTGAAGCTACCCACTGAATTATTTGGATTTAAATGCAGACTACCCTTAGGCTACTCCTCCCTGAAAGAGAAAGCTCATATGGGTCTAGGCCAGCCATTTGCAGCCAGATCATGGGAGTTTTACTGGACATAGCATAGACGGCCAGAGCCAGGACAGGAAGCACAAATAGCTAGAGCATATTCCTTGGCTTAGCATGCTGAGGTCAACATAGATGAAGCCATGTTGTGCCTGTGCTTGCAGTCAGCTTGCAGCTCAAAGTACCACAGACATCCCTCAGAGAACTGTCACTGCAGGACTATTTGCCTTTGGGAGTCAGATTTTAAAAGAAATCTGGGAATATACCGATGAATCTGCTTTAAGCATAAAAGATGCATTGCAGAGCACTACATTGCTACATCAATATTTGTGAAATGGGTGTTTAAAGTGAAATTTCTCTCCTCATTTGAAAGAGCTGTCCTTCAGCTCATAGATTTCTGAATATTCTAATATCTCTCCATGTTCCTTACATTGAAAATACACCCAGATTCACCATAAAGTATTACATTTATTCTTATTTCTATGCTATGAGAAGGTAAAAAATCAGAAAAGGGGAATAGTAACAACAATTTAGATGTGGAGCTCTTATGTGTATGAGGTTTTTTTAATATCCTTTTTTTGCTCCCCAGTTCTGGTGCGTATGGACTCACTTTAAGCCATAACTGTCCTATAGCTCATAAAATGTGCATTACGTTGCCTTTTAGATAGAAGTCAGCAGGAACAAAGCTACTAGAACGGATGAATAAACAAATTGTTAAGGCTACACACATCAGCCTCTAAATAGCAGTAGGAAAATGTGCAGTGCTTCTGCAACACAAATATCTGATTGTACAATGATCTGAACTATTCATGCAAGTGTTCATTTTAGCTTGGCCCTGTTTGGCACAGGTGGGAAGCACAGTACGTTGGAGTACCAGGTAAATGGACGGTGGCTCTGGAACAGGGGAATCCCATCCAGCAGCAGTAACAGCATGGTTGTGTGGCCATAAAATGCCCCATGCCTGCTGGCAACAGTAGGTACCTAGGGAAAGCACATTCCTAATAATCTCATTAGCATGAGGTAGATTGCTCTGAGGGCAGAACCTTAAGTCATGTGCAATCATACCCTGCCTTTACACTGTGCTCTTGAGTCCAGGTAAACCAACATGCCATGAGGCTGAGACCTCCAAGTACTCAGCATCCAGCTGCTCCCTCAGCTTCTGTCTTTCCTGGGGAGCACACAAGCACAGTACATCCCACAGATGCACTGCAATACAAATGGGAGCTGGTACGTGGGCACCCCAACATATACAGGTCTGTGGTCTGCAGGTTCCTGTGCCTGTGATTATTGGGCACTGGAAAGTTTCAAATAGTACAGATTATGTTCACTCTGGAGAAGTTTTTAATCCACTCAGTCTTACCTGCATTCCTTGCTGTGGTTATACTGCTTGGCAGGGTCTGTCTTCAGCCTTTACAACTCCTGGTGTGCTGTCTCACTAAGCTTCATGCCTGTCAGGATTATCCACCGTCCCATGATGAACCTAACTGGAACCACTTTGGTCTTACTCCTAGTTTTTGTGCACAAATAGGGCCTTCTTAATGCCATGACCTAAGATAGGACGTGCCCTCCCCATGCTGTCAACCAGTCCATACTCACCCCTTCCAGCCTCTGAGGCAAGCCTCCAATCCTTGCCACCTTGGTGTGGAGTACCAGGATGGGATGCTGCCCATGCTTTGCAGTTATTATTGCCATAATAGGGCCTTATGACACAGAAAGGAGTAGGCCAAAAGTGATCTGAAATGAGCTGGGGTTCAGCAGAAGGCATCCTTTCCACCAATCTTTGTTTGGCAGCAATTTCTTCCCAGTAGCAACATTCTCAACTTTGCTCACAGCTGAAAATAACTCTGAAAGTGCTTTGAAAGGGCTGCCTTTTAACGGAGCTGAACACCTTTCCAAATTAATTTTGTCATGGTGAATATCTCCCACTCGGATAAGAATCCCATCTCTTCTCTCCCATTTCTTTTCTGTGCAGCCTAAAAACCACTGTAAAATATGGCTCACTGTTTCTATGCTCTCCCATGCCCTTCATTTCCATAATGGACTCTTTGCCCATGTTTGCAAATATTTCTACCTCACTACATAAGCTGGCAGACACCTGGAGTGTTGGTTCCTGTGACATGACCCCTTTTTGTTCCCCATGCAGTTATCTGGCAGCACCTTGCCTGCAGGGTAGGCACAGAAAAGCACAGATGCACCCAACCTGGCACAAGCTGTTGTAGAGTCATGGCAAAAACACCTGTCCTTTCTGTACTAATCTGCTGAGCTGCTGGTGTTTCCTGTGCTGGGAATGGAAGGTTAAATCACCACTTTGCTTCCTGTTGTGTCACTGCTTTAACTGTTTGCATCAATTATTGAATACACTTACACAGTCCTAATGCCATTGCTGTGATTCACACAGACCTTTGGAAAATAACATTGCAAAATTCTTTAAGTGTGGTCCACATCTCTAAAGCTTCTAGTAGCCTGCAGACTTGTAGAAGTGCTTGTCTCAAAAAACGGCCAAAACTGTTTCTTTGAATTTCTGATGAGATCGCGAAGAGTTAATCTAGAGCCCTCTCTGCTGAGCATCCTCCTCAACCTCTGGAAAGCAGCTTAGCAGTAGGAATAGTAAAACAGTATGAAGTATGAAGGAATGACCAGAGCTCATGGCATAAAAAATAAACAGCCCTTTCCCCCTGTAGAAATACGACAGAGTTTCATGTATTTTCTTTGGTGCTCTTACCGATCCCTTGAAAGTGAGCAGCTCGCTGCTGAAATGCATTAGAAGAAAGGAGATGCCAAATTAAAATATTTCTCATACATCCTAAGTCACTGTCTGTATTTCAGTCCTTCTGTTGAGAAATCCAACACCGGTACTGTCCATTAGAAAGAACAATAACCCCTTCTGAGAATTTCAAATGATATCTGATGATGGAAAATATGCGGTTCCTGGGGTGTGCCAACATCTAGCACGAAAATAAACTGTGACAGATTGTTGTTTAAGAACTGTCTTTGAGTAAGACTTACATTACCAATGCATTTCTGCCTGTCATGGAACGCTTCTAGGTGTGTTCTTTCACTTCTTTGCCTCAGTTTACCAACATGAGAAAAGATAAACCATTCTCTGTTCTATCAGCCCATGACGCTATATAAGTAATGACTCCAAAAAGCATGTTGAATGTGCAAAATACGACCTATCATTATTATGAATTAAAACATAAGTACTTAGCCTGAAAATACTGTTTTAATGTAGTTTGTTTGTTGTTTCTTTTCAAACTTCTTTAGAAATGAAAGGTTTCAGAAAATGAAACCTCTTTTCACAATGAAAAATCTCAATTTGCACATTTGTTTCCCAGAGGAAACCACTCCAGAGCTAAGACTAATAATTGTGGTTACTGTCTTCTCAATCCAAGTAACTTGGAGGCTGATGCAGTTTTTGATAGCAACTCATACATTAAGGACTCTGATCCACACCTAAGAACCTAAAGGAGCTTCTGGCTGGAGTCAAATGCTAATCTCTCAAAGGTTTTGCAATTTATTTTTTAATGGTCCACTTCTGAGACATTCATCTGACACTCTGACTATTATGTTACCTGGATTAAAAAAGATGCTAATAAGAGTATTAGCCAGGTTCTTACACACAGAAAGCTTTTGCAATTACAATACCTCCTGAGTCACTCATTCAGGATCCTGGGAAAAATAGAGTATTTTTGCTGTCCAGATCTGTTGATGGGGTTTTTTTTGATTTTGGGTTTTTTTCATTTATTTTCTTTTTTTAAAAACTCAAGAACTGCTTAAAGTTTCTTGTTAAGAGATTTGAAAAATGAATAGTCCTTGTAAATTAAATACTACAAGTTCTTAGATGAGTGATCCCTAAACATTTATTATTCACACTAATACGATTTAATTCTGACTCACTGTAAGATTTATAGAAATTAAAAGACTTCTTATGCATATGAGTGATGAAAATATAATCTGTCTCATGAAATCTTTATATGCAACTTTATATTTCAGCAGTATAGTTATCTCTGGCGTGCTCCAGGCTTCAGGAATGTGCCACCTCAGGGGCTGTACCCTGAGCCTGCGCCAAGCCAAGAGCGGGACCAGCTCTTTGCAGCCTGTGTGACCAGGGGCCTTCCACTGAGATCCGCTGCACCAGGGGAGCAAGGGGGCAGCTGTCAGTTTTGGGGGTCTGGCATGTCCTTTCTAAATCTATAAACACTTCAGATTTTGCTCCTCTGCCACAGCAAGGGACTGCAAGTAAACTCGGGACAGGGACAATTTCCTTACAAAGAGAGGAAGCTGCTGGAAGGAAGAATGTGGCCCTGCTACACCAGTGCTCAACTCCCCACCTGTGAACAGACTGCAGAGGCTGTTTCATCACACGGGGACTTGAGAGGGCTCAAGGGAAGAATTTTTTGTTATAATTATGTGGCTGCATTCCCCTCAGCTGGAGCCCTAAGGAAGTGGCAGGTTCTCCATTTCATGTACATTATTTAGGATAGCAAATCGGTACTACTGGCCTTTAACTGTTACCCAAGACCACTGTTGAAACAGAAATGGGAGGAGTTCCTTCTAAATTAATTTTCTTTTTTAACTATCAAAACCACTGCACACACAGAAAGCTGCAGCAACTTCAGCAACTGTCTTGGTTGCTCACCAAGGATTTCACTGAGAACATGTTAGAGGGAATCAGAAAGCAGAGAAAAGGTCACAAATAAGCACCTCAGGAACAATGAAAGCTTTTCTCCATGTAGCAGTGGGAGAGTTGCTAGAAAAACTGAAAAGGTATTAATCAGAAGTGGCTATAAATCCTCTGGAGTTTTGCTCTTATAAAACTCCTCAGAGAAAGTCTTGAAGGAAATGCAGGTCAAAGCCCAAAAAAGCTCTTGATCAGAGATTGCTGGAGGAAAATCTTCCCAGATGCCATTTAATAGGCAGCAATCACCCCAGGAGTGGGAAAGCCAAGTACGCTTGAAACATGGTTGCAGTTCCTAATAGGCCTTGTCACACTTAAGGCACTGCAAGCTCCATCCAACGAACAGCTGAAGCTGGCTGGCGATTCATAAAGCCAACAGTTTAAAGTTTATTATGATGAAAGCACTTAATGACAGCCATCGCTAGGGGCCCATCATTTATAAAGCTGTGCTGAGTATTAGACATGTAGCATGACCACCAATTTTATGTCACAATTGCTACCATAAAATGACCTTTGGTGATTTTTACTGCATGTGGTGGACAGCTCTTCTTTTACATTAGTGCTCTGTGGCTTTTCTTTGCAGACTATTATGCTGTCTAAAGCTTATTTGGCACTGTCGTGAGTCTCAACCCTTGTTATTACCCCGAAGGCCTGTCTAAAGGAAAACTCTCATGTTCTATTATAGCACTCCAATAATTTACAGATCTTACCATCCTTGGTTAGCGTCATAATTTAGTGCAGATATTCCTTCATTGTTACCACATTTAATAAAATCTCTCTGTTTCTACAGAACACACTGAATGTCCTATCTGGGCCACTAAAATGCATATGCCTCTGTATTATGGAGATAGGATAACAGGTTTTAATTTTTTGTTGTGAATTGACAAGAAGGGGAAGCTATTGCAGTGAACAGTAGTTAACCTGGGACAAATCTCCTTAGAGCCTTAGGTATAAATGCTAGACATTGCACAAGCATCAGACATAATTTCAGTGCATAATGCACAAACATGCATTTGCATGTGAACAATATTACTTAATTACCTTTCAATTTTTAGACTTTGTGTACTTAAGAAGTGTTTGAATATACCAGCACTTTACTGTCCTGATGTAAAGCATTACCAGTAAAGTGGTCTGTCCATGCTACAACACCTTTAAATTGTATATATAATTTTATAAATGATATAAAATCTGTTTCTTGTCCATGAAAAAACACACTAGCATCGCACACTGCAATCTTGAAAGGATTTAAAATATGTGATTTCTGCTGGTACCTACTGTATTGGGTTTTATATAAAGCTTTTTTCAATAAGGTAAATTGTTACATGACAAACTCATCTTCCACCATTATCATCTGCTGTTTGTGTTTAACAACAGGAGTCCTGGTCTAACAAAACTGTTGTAATGGCTGTACAAATTACTCAGCTGAAAGCTTTTCACCAAACCAAACAGTATTAATCAGCAGTTCTTATGAAGGTGCTAATTAAAAACAATTTTCTTCCTCAGTTTGCAATACTAAGCCATCTTCATTTGCACAGTTTCCAATATACAGCTACTGTATACACTCACACTTCAGGGCCTTTATTAACTATTGAATCTCCTATTACCTATTTTATTACATTCCTGTCTCCCAAGTTTTGAAGCTTGTTGACACTTCAGAAGTCACAGCGTGATATGTTTAATCATTTAAAAAGTACATTAATTGAAGTCAGAGTCAGGAAAAAATAACAGGTCTTTTAGCATGCAGGCTCTGGCAGGGCACAGCACAGTCTGAATGTTCCGGTCCTTTCTGTGAGCATAACCCATCACCCAGGGGCAATATTTTACCACTGAAGGAGGGTGGTGTCTAATGCAAAGAAACACCATTTTTTGCTTGTTTTTAATAAGCAATCTTGTACAAGTGACACTGTGTTCGTTATCTGCAGGGAAACGCATCCGAAATAAAAGATACTTTCTATTACCAAAGGCCTATCACTCCTTCACTGTCGTCAGCCACAACAGCTCTTTGTTTTTGGGGGCTTGGCATCTGTTGAGTTTAACCCAGATTCGAGGGTCAAGATGTTTCTTCTCAGGCTGTGGAATGCCATCTGGACTACTGCTTCACGCATCTTCCCTCTACTTTCCACACACTTTACACACAAGAAGACAATGAAGATCCAATGCTGCTGTTGGACAGCGATGGAAAATATCCAGCTTTTACCCAGCCACAACAATATGCTGGGCTTTTTGGCAGCAAGCCAGCTGCTGACTAAGCAAGGAGCTGTAATAGGCTAAACCCTTTAAAAATAGGAAAGAAAAGTTAGCTTTGTTACATTCAGCTGTTTGAACAGTTCACAGGTCGGAGAAGGAGATGGATCTTGTAGAGGAGATGCAGCACTGCGTCTCACAAAATTTGAGGTCAGTTCTGGAGTGCATTGCATGATTTCTAAATGACTATAGGCAAAGGAGAGGAGCAATACTGGCTGTGCCTCAGGTTCTTAGGTATGAGGAATGGGCATGATTTGTGGGGGTTCCCCCTTACACATTCAGCTGCAAAGTCACTGAGTCACTTTCTTTTAGCTGTATCAGAGTGCCCTCATTTTGGCTTAGTTAAGTAAGTGCTGTTGCATTGCAGATGAAAATCATATTGAATATCAGCTTTTAAAACAATCTTTCAAAAGATACAAGTGTGCTTATAACCAGACTTAGGTAACTGACTTGTGACAATAGAGGCATAACAAACCATCTTAAGTGGAATCAGGACTATCTAAAGAGAGAAAAAACAACAACAACAAAATTATCTCTTTCTGAGGAAACAACACAGGATGACCAGGCTGTGCAGAAAACATTTCAGTCATAACCACAGGTGCATGCTGTCCTAGCACCTTCCTCCAGTGTCTCAAAACATTTCACAAGAGTTAAAGGAATTTGCAGTTTGACATCACTGTTCGTTCCCTGATTCAAAGAAGCACACCACATATTAAAAAAAAAAAAAATTCAGTCTAAAACTATGCATTTATAATTTGCTGTGTGAAAACACAAGGACCTAGTTATTCCCTGCTTGCATTAGGGAGAGTGGGTAATAAAACACTGCTCTGTTTGACTTGCATGCGTTGCTGCCTTTTTCCTCTTCCCCCTGCCATATCAGCTGTGCCACCTGCCATATCAAGAGGAGGATCAAAAGCTCCACCCACTGCATCCTCTTTTGTTCAGGGAACAGCAAAGGAGAGTTGTAATGGAGATATAACACTTGATAAACCATATGCAGCCAGCCTTAAGATACAAGGATGCCTTTGGGGGGGCGAGGGGGAACAATTTTAACCTTCCTTCCCTCCTCACGCTAAGATGTAGCCATTAAAGCCACGGGCAAAATGTAAATTACTTGTCTAATAAGGATTTTGAATCTGGACTGGTACCTGGGAGAGTAAGTTTTTCTGCCTCATCTCATATTCTTGAGACAGTTTTTGTTTGAAATCAAACTTATTTCCCAAATGGAAAGATTTGTCCTGTTGTTTCAAAATGCTATCAGATAGGATGAGTTTAATTTTTAAGAAAGCCTTTGCCAGATTTCACACCAGGAAAAGGAATACTTCTTTCTTGATCTTTTATGTTCTGAAGATCACATAGCTCGCTGCTAGTGGCACCAGGTGCACAAGGGCTGTGCCCAGGGGAATGGATGTCTAAAAGAACATCATTCTTCTCTGCCATTTTTCCCTGAGAAAGGAGAAAGACACAACATTGCTGTAAGAACTACCAACATGTGCAAAGGAAAATTAGCATCAACCCAACATTTCCATTCTCAATGAAGCCAACATAGCTCTTGCATGGTGTTGTTCAACTTCAACTGTTTTGCAAACACAAAGTAATTAAGCTCAATATTCTGTTAACAGAACACTGCAAATGATAAAAAACCCCAAACATTAAAAATATACCAAGTATCAGATACTAGTTAAAACTCAACATAAATGGCTCTGATACATTTTAAACCCATGATTTGATAAACTGCCTAACATTTTTTAGCAAAGATATTTTGATACATTAATAAAGATTGTATTTTTATTAAGATTTAAGAGCTCAGACACAATTCAAATACCCATTAACACAAGGGACTCAGAGATGTCTCTAGAAAAGCACACTGTTAGTGCCTCATTCAAATCCTGCATCTGTGACTTTTCAATACCCATGTTAAAAAAAAAAATCAAGAGAACTTGCTTATATACCTCTAAAAATGTGTATACGGACTAAACCTGCAAGCACTTGTGTAGATGAGTAACTTTGCTGCCTGTGGAGCTCCAATATGAGTTTGCAGGATGAAGCCTAAATGCATCTTTGGTAAACAAGCCATCAATTACACACTTTAGGAATGGCAGCACCTGTGCAAAGCCTTCAACACAAATGACAGGCACTAAAGAAATAAAAAGCAATTATCGGCTACTAATTTGAGTAAAACTGTTTTCTTCTTAGTGCTAAAACTACAATTTTCAATGAGACTGCTTCTATTTTTAGCAATAAATGATCTTTATTAGATTATTGTACAGCTGATATTCAGGCCCTCTCAAAAATGAAAGGTTCGCAAATTTTAATTTTGCTCTATTTTTCACACTGCTTTGTTGATTATGAAGATTTCCTTGTATATGTTTTTAGAGAAAAAAGGCACTGCTGCGTGGGACAAACAAAACAAAACTGATTAAACTAAAATCATCTTCACAGCAAGTTCAAATTACTTCTAAATGCTTTTGACTTCTTACTAGACAAGTATCTTCTAACAGGAGTTTGAATATGAAACTCATACCAGCTACAGCAGGGACATACTCAGTTCTAGAATAAATGGTTGGTTTGCATTGCCCCTGGTCTTTATCTAACAACGAGAATAGGCTGCTTTTTATCAAAAGAGGAATAAATTGCTGTTATTGTGATGTTAGCCCATCACTTGGCATTGCAATTCAAGTTTTTGTGAGAAAGAAATGTATGATCTAACTGCGACTTGACCTATGCCTTCAGAGATCCATCTAGGTGCTCTAATGGAGCATAAAAAGTATTGAATACAAGGACATGCAAACCGGTAGTGAAGAAATTTGTTTGAGGAGAAGAACAAGGAGAAAAGGATTTTCAGGAGCTTGTGGTTTATATGCTGCGCAATTTGTTAAATATGGAAGAACATTTCTTGCCGAATTGCAGTTCTTTTAATTAATGTGTTTCAGCATGATTCTCTACACTTGCTTGCTTTGATACCTTCCTCTCTCAGTTACGGTCTCTGCTTCTCTCTCTTTTTACAACATTTTAAAAGTGTTGTGGTTTGAGAGACTGCTACTGAGAAGTCATTAAAATGGTCTGTTAAACTGTTAAGAAAGTCAGATATTGTCCCTGTTTCTTTGTGGGACTTTTCGTCTTTCCCACAACAAGAAAAACCGTATTAAATGTCTATCAAATATGTGGGCCACAATATATCCCAGTATAAACTAATTCAAGGGAGATATTTTGATTACACTTACTTAAAATCCTTTGGTCGTTATCAAAAAAAGATGTGGGTTTTTTTTAAAGTGATTACTAGGATAGTAGCATTTAGATTTTAGTCCTGATAAAGGCTCACTTTCCATTCATAGTCAGAACCTAAATGTGCTCTTCTTGTACCTAAACAGATAATAAGCACTCAGCACACTCCCCCTTCTTGACACAACACACTGAGACTAATCACACATAATTGGAGAGGAGGAGCAGAGGGGCTGGGCAGGCTATTGTGTCCAAAGGACAAATGGTCAGTTTATGAGGCTTTTGTCTGATGTATAATTTCTTATACAACTATAGGAGGAAAAGTCCTACCGAAAAAAAACATACATGCACACAGATACATACATACATACAGGAAAAAAAAAGCCTCCAACATTGAAGTAAATGAGGATATTTCAATCATGGATAGAAAAATCAACAGTGGAGGAAAAAAAAGGCAGAAAAATCCAAGCATTCAAAAGATGCACTTTTACAAGATCATCAGACAACTGTTCCCTTACTCATTAAGCATCAATGCATTCACTCCTTTACAACCAGTTATATAAGCCCACAAAGTATATTTTCATATATTTT